>CAIGQZ010001108.1:23861106-23874365 GCA_903798205.1 Danio tinwini
GAGGTTAATAATTAGCAAATAGTGTAAATATTACTAGCGTAAACATTAGGTGTTAGGTGTCCTAACAACATGCTACATGACGAGATTTGCAGTGATAAGCAATTTGGCTGGCAAAACACGACAGAAATTTAAGTACAGCCAAATTTCAATTTTAAGGTTCAATTTCAAAAGGTTTATTTTATTTTCAAGCTCTGAGATGAACTATCTGCTGCTGCTTTCAGTAGTATGGCAATAAATGCCATGTAATATGGCATTCAAACTCACATTATTAGCATTTAACACAGAGTAAAGCACACAAGGTGTACCTGAGGTAATCATTGTCAGTTTTCTGTTGTTCAGCTGCAAGAAATAGAAGCCATTTCTAATATATCTATTTGTGGTGTTGGTTAGGATAAAAACTCCTTTTAATATGGAAAATATCCCTTCTATCAGATGCTGTTGTTTTTATATCGAATGCACTTTAAATCTGCCTTTAGGCTCTATAGTCAGACCTGTTGATCATTAATCTGGCAACTTGTCTGCAACTTGTCATCAATCTGGCTTGCATTTGTTTTGATCCAGGAATGTAATACCTAGTTTAACAACTGGGTGTCAAACTTACATACTGCACATTTAAATACAAATGAGCTGATAGTCCCTGTCATCTTCCTAGAACAGGGGTGCCCAAACTTTTTATTAATTAAAACCAATCTTGATCAAGGGCTGTGTGCCGAAGGTAAATATACCAAACTGTAGTTTCCAATATTTAAAAATAGCTATAAAACATTGCTTTAAATTATCAAAGATATTCGGCCCAACCACCTCCCCATTATTCTCACTTTATTCTCAAATAGGATGGTTGGCCAAATCAAAGATTAGCATGGGTCAACTTTGGCCCGCATGCCCTAGTTGGGGCATCTCTGTTCTATAGAGGCAAATCTTTACAGCCGGTGTCTCAGACACTCTCAAGACAAAACATCCTCCTTTGTTATATCACATCTGTTTGTAACTTTTTGCAGTTCTTCATTGTCATGAATGTTCATCATCTGCTAGTTTTACAGCACAACCGGGATAATGATTCAAACTTGAGATGCTCAAAGTGCGCATGCTGACAGACTGACAAACTTATTTTTTTTATAATTGTTTTGGGCATTTTTGCATTTTCTTTGACAGGGCCAGAGAATTGGGGTTGGGATCATGAGAAGGTCTGCGAGTTGGGACTTAAACTCGTGACCACCACAAAGCTATGGTACATGCTGACACACTGCCCACTTGGATATCAGTGTCAATTTTTAAAAACATGTTAAATGAAACATTTTTATTCACTTTTTACTGTGATTATATTAGGCCTTATGTTTCTTCAGAATAACTTTCCTTAAATTAACCACAAACGTAAATATGAACACCCTGAAATTGACAAAAAATACATGATTTCAGGTCTTCCATTTCAAGTTCATGACACAGGGAGGAAAGAAATGCAGTACATCACAGGTTAATCATTTCTGACAACTCAAAAATCGAAACTATATAAGGTTTTGCCTCTTTCGTTTTCTTGACAAATTTTAGATTCTTAACAGGCTGCTTGTGAATTCGTCAAAACTGAAACTATGAAACTGAGAGCGTGGTTGTGTTTCTTTTTTGTGTTCACTAGATGCAGTAAATGGCTCTATGTGAGATCTATCAGTCATCATAGGACAAAAAAACTGTTGCCGTCCAACCACACGGCAAGCGCTAAGATGCACACACATACACACTCAGTGCTTGCGGCAGTGGCATCGCACTGATCAAAGGGACTGCTAGCGTTTTTCTGTCACATCAGAGTTAAGAGACCAGCACAGAAGAATACACACAAACTCGCATACACCATTTCCCCTGGCACTAACACATATACCCATGTGCATACACAAACACACTTATACAGCTGGCTTGAGGATGTTTGTGGTTGATGTCCTCCACATAGGAAGCTGGGTGTTTGTGTTCAAATAGTAACCTTGCTCATGGGTCGGTGGGGTAGTCGAGAGGATGTTAGCTTTTTAAAGCTAACAGCCTGAGGTCATTTGGTGTCTTTTTTTTTACACGGCTGTCACAGTTTAACATGCAGGCACAATGTACTATACAAGTAAACCCTTTCTTGATTGATCCCCTCAGAGGTGTAAAAACTGAACTAAGCTCTGAGGCACTTTTACAACAGTGCTGTGGTGTTTGACCAAGCACATTGAGTGCGAGTATGGCACCACACTTCATGTTTGTCTAACTAATGGCCAACAGAGGGGGTGACTGAGAGAAAAAATGTCTGTAAATATAAATAGTGTAGAACTAGCACTTCAGGTTAACTTATTGTTAAACATTAACTTAAAGGACAACTATAATGAAAATCATCTTTTGTTAGCTGTTTGGACAGAACTGTGTTTAGGTATAATGTGTCCACAGTCATACTGTAGTGATGTAAAGACAATAAGTTTATTTTTTTTAATTTTCCTGATGTTGAAATAGGATCCAAATCCCACCTATTTTGAGGCCCACCGCAACGTGATGTAGAAGTGCGGTTTCCCTGCCCACCGATTAAAATTGATCATGACGATTTGTATTAACATGTCTCTGTAGTAACGTGTATAATCATATCAACAAGACAGGACATGCACAAAGCAACTGGGATTAAAAGATTTGTTCAGCTTTCTGTGATCATCTGCACCTCAAGAATGAGTTTTACAAGTTTAAAACCTTTTAAAACAGTGCGTGTTTGTAATGAATTACAGTGATTTTACTGTCTTTATCACCACAGCCACATGACAGTACAATTATAAAAGAAGATGCTTCAATCCTGGTTTTTTGGCATTAAATAAGGTTTGTTTTGTACATTAACATACCGAATATCCATACAGCAGTGGATATTAACGTGTAGAGCTGAAAATCTTTGCCCCAACCCGACGGGTTTAATTTCTATAATTTTAGACGGGGTCAGGTCGGGCCGGGTTTGGCTTGCGTAGTAAATGACGAGTCATGTGATGCATTTCGATTAGCGCGAGAAAGTAATCAAATAATTTGTTACAACATTAAAATCCATCCCTGCAAAGGTAAAACAAATGATGACGGAGAAGTAAAAAAGAGTGAATTTTGACTGCGGTCATGTCAGCCGCCAGGAAACATGGAAAGTTAAATGGATGTTCTTGGCTGGTAGAAGATGAACAAACAATCCTACCCAAAAACTTGCAAAATTAGCCAGATCAGAAATATGCATCTTGGCCTGTAGCAGCAGCAGTGAAAGGGTGTTCGGTGCTGCTGGATGCACCATCCTGAGCGCAGGACTGCGCTAAAGCTATTTATAGAGGATTCAATAATGTTCCTTCACAAAAACACGTAGCCTAATCTTGGTGAGTAAAGGGTTTTTAAAAATTAAAAATAAATATTAATTAAACCATAAAATCATAATGTAGACAGAGTATACAGGCTAATTGGCATTAGGCTATTCTTTTGATATTCAGCTTTACCGTCACTTTAATGCCAGATTGTGAAGAGAAGTGGCAAAACAAATTCCACAGAGCCTTTATCTTAATTTTGTTATTGCCAAATACCCGCCATCATTTATAATTTATTTTAATTTAATTTGTTAAGACAGATAAATTTTTATTGGTGTGTTGGCCAATTTAAAGGCTAAGTCTATGTACCTAGGTCTATTTAGAGTACTGAGATGTTACAATGTTACAGAGAACTTTTTTATTTCTTTGTTCCAACTTCCAAGTGGCCTATATCCTACATTTGTTACAAATAAATTATGTTAAAACATAATAAAACATATATGGTAAAACATATAAATGACTATAGAGCTATAAGGCAATAGAGCTGTGTGCACGTGCATGTTTAAATAATGTTGGGTTATAAACAGGTTTGGGCTTTATAAAGCTGTCAATCAAAATGTACCTTTTGGGCTCGGGCCCTATCAGGCCTAACTTTTATGGCCCGATTACAGCTCTATTAACGTGTATCCTGTCACATTTACCATGCAAAAACTGTTCAAAGTTAAATGCTGTGTGTGTGCGTGCGTGCGTGTGTGTGTCTGCGTTTGTGTCTGCGTGTGTGTGTGCGTGCATGAAGGAACTTTGTAACAACATTGTGCGTGACTCATCGTTGCAAATAGGGCTGGTCAATTAATCGAAATTGAATCGCAATCGCGATTTGAAATGGTGCAATTAGCTAATTGCAAGCGGCTGTGATATGAAATATGTATTATTTAATTTCCCCTACACGGAGCAAATGCACGACTGACGTCTGCCCACTTTCGTTCTGCCCTATCAGAATAGTGCAACAGAACTATGCAGAACTCCCACAATAAAAACAAACAAACAGGACAGCTCGATCAAGTGGGATGATGACATCTGCTGCTTCAAAAGCATTAATAGACTAATTAATATAATAGAAAAACAGCACGTCAGTAATAAGAGAATATTTTGGTTTCAAAGTCACAGACACCAAACAAAAACAATTAATTTGTAATAGATGTCGCAGAATTGTTGCCACAGCATGAGGAAATACAACAACCAGCACCTAAAAAAGCACCACAGGCGGCTATATAAGGGGTGTGATTGAGCTGAAGCTTAACTAAAAAAAATTAAATAGCAAATCAAATCGGAATCGCAATATCTGTCAAAAAAAATAAATAAATCACAATTAGATATTTTCCCCAAATTGCACAGCCCTAGTTGCAACCCCACAAAAAATACATCAAATAATCATTGGTAAAGTTCTTTACTATTTCTCACAAACGCTACATGAGATCTGTTTCCTTCATGTTTGTCACTGTGCTGTTTATCTGACGCAGCTGAGGTGAAGATTGAGGCACACTCTGACAGTTACCTGAACGGTGGGCATGGAGAACTAGCATTAAAGGCACAGGCCACAAAAACAGCTACATTGTGTTCATAGCAGAAAATCCCAATATTCAGAAAGATATAATGAATAATCTGATGGGTGTTTTGAGCTGAAACACATTCTGTAGACACAAAAGACTTATCGTAAATCTTGAAAAAGGGGTGAAATACAGTAGGTGCCCTTTAAAACTTTGCCATTAAGAAAATGAAACTTAAAAAAAAAGTGGATTCATAACTCTTCAAACAGTTAGTTAACTTATAATGCAGTATATATTCTCTTCAATAATTCACCCAGAGGCCTTTTGTTTTTGTTTTTTTTAGTTTTCTTCTTATTTTCATATACAGTCAAAAAGGTTTACCATGTTATTTGGACTCGATCAGTCCTCTCCAAACAGTTTTTTGTTTTTCAGAAGCGACAATATGAGGGTAAATAACTGATTACATGAGTTTTGGGTTGAACTATGTCTTCAGGTCAGAGATACACTTACTCTGCTTTCTCAGCTTGCCAGAATGTGTTTATTTGCAATAGAACTTCTAGGGGTGCTTGCTTACATATTTGCATGTACAGTACATGCACTCAAATGTGTTCAGACTGAGAATATGTTTTTGAAGTGTTTGGTTGACTTGATCTGCATATAAGCTCGGTGTTTGCGTCAGAGGAAGCATGCTTCGTCAGTAGAATCATGCTGCTGTCTGTGATCCCCTCTCTCACTTTCTCTCTCTCACTCGCTCTCTTTTTGACCCTCCCACTCTTTTAGGACAGACTGCATGCTCTCTGTTTCCCCATCCCCAGTCAACCTTCTTTCTGTCTCTATTGTCCTCTTCTCTCTCTCTCTCTCTCTCTCTCTCTCTCTCTCTCTCTTATTTTCCTCCTTCTCTAAAAGTTATCTGGTAAGGAAACGAGAAGACGTTTGGATGATTTTGACCCTGCCATCAGGTTGTACATTTCTCTAACTATTCACTCTTGGGGTTTAGTTGAGCTGTAGAGTTGGAGTGCAGTGCTGTATCCTTCAGACTGTGATTTATGCTTGCGGTGCTTGTGGGAGAGCAAGACATGTGAGGTTTATTAGGCAGATCTGCTGGATCATCTTGTCTGTGGCAACTCTCCGGAAGATTATAAGTTACAGTGACTCTAATCTTATTGATGTCTTTGTGATTCTGTTATTAACACATTTTGTAGTTTAGCATTTGCATGTAGAGCTTCTGTAGTTTGAAGCCAGAAGTTTTTATCTGTTTCATGTTTTAAAGAAACAGGAGGAAATTGTACTTTTTTTTTAGGTTGGTGTAGCCATTTTTTATAACTCTAGCATGGAAACTTTCAAAATAGTGCACTTGTGCTTGGTCATTGTGTTTGTGTAATATGAATAATAAAAATAAATAGTCAAGCAAATGATTAAACTGCTTTGTTTATAGGCCACTGACTGTGATTGTGAGAGACAGAAAGACTGTAATTTCTACATGCTGGCAGAGAGATAACTCAAGATGTTTATATGCACAAGCTTTATTGCGGCTAGATATTTATTTGGACAAAAAGATAGCCCTGTCAGTAAATTCTGATTTGCAGGAGCTTTGCCTAAAAACCTAAAATACTGTATTTAGGCAATATGGGGTAAAAAAAACTGTGCTATACTGTAAATGTTCACAGTATATATGTGTTTGTATGTATTAAGGAAAGCAAACCTGTAGGTGATTTCATCAAGATGTTTCTTTGAGTTTTATCTTTTATTTTATCATATTAAGGAGTGTTTGGCACTTTCCAAATGGGGTAGTTCATCCAAAATTGAAAATCAGCATAATTTTTTTACCTTTACTTTAGGGCTGCTTGATATTGGACATATTTTGCGATTAAATATTTTAAAATATGAAAAAAATTTCAGCAGATTACTCGATACATCTATAATAATATCTTAGTAATATCTATTTTGAAAGAATTTATAATGTTAGATCAATTGGGATGATTTTGTAGTGGGAGTGCATTTCCACAAAATCTAATAAACAATCTTTTAAGTTTAGGGTCCCTCTGAACATTTTAATTGTTTTCTGCACTATTTGCAGTGCATTTCTGTATTTGCATGTGTTGTGAGTATTTTTATGCACGTGTTTAGTCAGAGATTAATGAATTAATGTTTACTATTTGCATTTCTATAAAATCCAATAAACAATCTATAACCTTTTGGGGTCCCCCAACACATTTTTGTTGTTGTCTGTGCTATTTGCAGTGCATTTCTGTATTCAGATGTGTTGTGATTGAAATACAGTATTTTATTGTTTCCCGAGTCTAACAGTATTCAAGTACAGTAACTGAATGATAAAATTAAAAATAATGCAATAAAATTAATCATAGTTATGGTCAAAAAAGTCATTCTACAATTATAGACATTAAAAAAACACAGGCAAATGATAAATTATAATACAAACTCAACATTGCATATCCTGCAATGTGACTATTGCAAATGATCACGTTGTGATATTGATGCTAAAATGATATATTGTGCAGCCCTACTTCACTTGTTAAAGCAAACCTGTCAGAGTTCTGTCTCTTGCTAACTCATAAATATTTTTTTTTCAATAAAACCAAATAGTTGATTTGTATCTATTGACATCCAATTTTATTTCCTAAATTGAATTTAATAAATACAATTAACAGTGTGGTTATCAACATTCTTTCAAATATATTTATTAATAAAATAAAATTAACACATCTTTTGAACACTCTTCAGGTTTAGATCAAACAATGACAGACTTTTCAATTCTGGATAAACTGCAGTAGTCTATTCCTTAAAGTACAACAAGGCAAGTGTGTGTTCACAGCAGTAGCTAAAAACCCATTTGAAACTGCCAAAATGTGGAAAATCCTTGTAAAGAAGTTTAGGAAGTGAATGAGCCATGACAGCATGGGAAGAAATGAGAGCGAGAGAAACTGCAGCTTAGAAAACCGTTAGGAATTAAAACATGGCATGCACATGCTCGGCTACTTTACATACAGGATTAGTGAATTCCCTGTTTTATGAACTGTCATAGTACATGTCAGATAAAATATTTAAGGTGCTCAAGACCTATAAAAACTCTTGGAATGTTGTCATATACATTTTTGAAAGCAAAGTATAAACATATCTATATCTTTTGAAAACCATGCTATTAATGAAATGCTTCTAGATGTACAGTAAGAATTTATCCAAGATGTTAATACTTTTTTATTAATTAATTTATTTTTATTAATTAACTACCAAACTACTAACAGATGTCTTAAACCAAATTAGGTTCTAACTAAAGATGAGCAAAAGCAATTCATTATAAAAGGCACTGTTTATAATAATTGAATTAACTGTAATAATGCTCATACAATATAAAGATAAAATATGCCCTGAGGTTTAACAAAAAACAACATATATACAGTTAGGTCCATAAATATTTGGACATTGACACAATTGTAACATTTTTGACTCATTGCACCAACACAATTGATTTGAAATGAAACAAATGTGAAAACAAGATGTGCTTAAACTGCAGAATGTCAGCTTTCATTTGAGGGTATTTACATCCAAATCAGGTGAACGCTGTAGGAATTACAACAGTTTGCACATGTGCCTTCCACTTGTTAGGGGGTCCAAAAGTAATTAGAATAATAATCATAAATCAAACTTTCTCTTTTTAATATTTGGTTGCAAATCCTTTGTAGTCATTTACAGCCTGATGTCTGGATTGCATAGACATCACCAGATGCTGGGTTTCATCCCTGCTAATGCTCTGCCAGGCCTTTACAGCGAATGTCTTCTGTTTCTGGTAGTTGAAATGCAAATAGCACACTTGAAATGAACTCTGGACCTTTTATCTGCTCATTGTAATTAAGATAATAATGGAATAACACACACCTGGCCATGGAACAGCTTAGAAGCCAATTGTCCAATTAAGCTGCGGTCACACTGGACTTTTCTCCCCATAGACTTACTCCCCATGTACGCACGTGAATGTGTCAGACCAGAAATGCAAGCTTGTGTGACAAGTTTAGCAGCTCGCTGCATGGCAAAGTTCAAGCTTGGTGAACTCTGACCTGCAAAATCGCATCACTTGACTGCGTGAGACCAATCGAGGATCAAAACATGACCTCTCTGGATAGAAATTTAAAAAATGGACCAATCGCTCGCTTTTTAAAATGTCTAATCATCTTGCTTAATCCCGCTCCTTTTCGCATCGCCAGACTACAGAATTTTGCATGCTTAGACTCGAGTGTGACCGCAGCTTTACTTTTGGACCCTTAACAAGTGGGAGGCACATGTGCAAACTGTTGTAATTCCTACAGCGTTCACCTGATTTGGATGTAAATACCTAACAATATTAATTACAGTTCTCAGAGTCACCATGCAGCCATACACACATGTAGTATTAGCTGCAGAGACAGGAGCTTCGTGAACAGCTTGTTTTGAGTTTCTTTATAATTCCCAGGCTTTGTCAAAACTGTTGAGGATAGACTGTAGGTGCACATTCATAATAATAAATTATGCATAACAATCCAGCTGAATTATTAGATGCATGTGCAAATCACATAATCGGTCAGAAGACGTGCCAAACCAGAATCTTCAAAGCTTCATATTTACTCCCACATCTCCTTCATGTTGAAAAATATCCCATTATCCATGGAAAAGTGGATTTAAAGTGAAGCAGGATGGAGGTGGAAGATCAGGACATATATGCTTTGAAAAATGAAAGCAACATTTCTGCCCTGCTATATGTGCTGTCAGTAAGAGAATATAAACGGTGGGGAGATTCGGGTCATCTTTGCTCACATTTAGTTGTAACCTGCAAGCGTCCTGCAGTGATGGCCAGTGCTGAGGTGATAGAGGAGGAGGTCGAGTCTGACTCACACACACTCGCAAACACACTCAATTGAGTTTTTCAATCAGTGGAGTTGCACTGAATCTCACAAAAGGATTTCAGAAAAGGGACACGGCCGCTCTTGAGCACACGCACTGGGTTATTTTTACAGCACACACTTTGCGTAGTTGAACTGTGATGTTGAGGCAGAGTGAAGGTCAGAGCATTACATGTATAATGGCCTTAACAACAAGGCTGATGAAAAGCTGCATGCTGAGTGAAACCAAAGACAGCTCAAACCAACAACCAGATGTGCTAATCTCATCAGTGTCTCTCTGCTAGCTTGCGTCTCATCAAACTTTGCTTTCCCTCCCTCATAAAAGCGTGCTTGTGTGTGTGTATGTGTAGCTATTAATCAGTTTCTAACCACCAAGGCCTCTTCTTGTCTCTTCTGCTCTTGTAGATTATGCAGTTTTGCTAACTACAGTACCTCAGGTGTCGCATTTTCTAATGCATTTGTCTCGAGAGGTGTGACCTTTACTTTAACAAATAACATCAGCACGCTTAATCTGTTCTGATCCTGTGGATCTGTATGTGTGTGTGTGTGTGTGTGTTTGACACAGAGGCATGTCATATCCAGAAACTGCGCCTGTGCGCTGTGTAAATATTTACTCAAGCTAAAACGACACTGTATCTCCCACCCCTTTCTTTTTTTGCCCTTTCTCTCTCCCTCTTTCCGTCATGTTTGTGGTGAGCTATGCTGAACTTGAGATGTGTTATAAGGGAAGAAGGCATCTCAAATCAGTACATTAAAGAGCCCCTATTGTGGGTTTTTGAAAATGACCTTTTATGTAGTGTGCAACACAACTCTAAGTGAATGAAAACATCCAGTTGAGGTTTAAATCTGAAAGTGCACCTTGTTTAAAAATATAGATTTTTTAAATAAAATATTCGACTCAGAGTCGTTTAAATGATGCTCTGATCATTTAGATATTTTGCCTGTTTTTTTATTTTGCCATATCGACATTAACACGAAAGAACACCAAATATGAAGTGCTGGATCTGGTAAAACGTGAATGCTTCGTTCACCTCAAATGCTAGCAGAGTGCGGGTGTGTGTAGGACTGATCATGACTGAAGATGAGTGAACATTAATGAGTGAACGTTCTGCAACGGGGTATCCATCAGCGGTTTGTTAAAGGAAGGATCAAAAAAGACTGTTGATGTATGGGACTTTGTCAGAGCTTGACAGGAACTTTACAGTACACCGTTCATGGATCAGTTTCTTCCTCAAGTTCACAAGTGTAAAAAAGTGTATTTAAAATGGTTGCCTCTTTGTTTTTTCTAGCTTGCAAAATGTGTATTTAATTGTGTTTTGTTACTTGTAATCGCTCCACACGGCTTGTACTGTATCTGGTTAACTCTTTTATATTCACATATCATGTCTAAAGCCACATTGAAAATGTGACGCCTGCCACTTTCTTTATAGATTTAAATGCATTTGTGAGCTCGCGATCCTCTGCTGTTTGTCTTTGCTATGGCCACCATCAGCTGTTTCTACACACGTTTGGTGGTCAAGTTTTAAAATAGTTCAGCTTTTTCCACTGTGTGAAATAATACTGAATGTCTGTCACTGTTTTTACTTATGGTTAAGAATAAAGCAAAATGCTGGTGTTATTCTGCACTCTAGTTACTTCAACAATATTGATAAGCCATGGTGGGCATTTCTCACCAAGCCAATCAGTGCAGATTAGCATCGCGCTAAGGAGGGGTTTGGGAACAAATGAATCGCTAAACAAATTATTGGGATAATTAGGTAAAAATAAATGCATATTATAAGACAATTAAATTGTTTTTGATCTTGCATACATATCCAATGTACATGGTTGTTGAAGACCCCCAAAACCAAAATATGACCCTTTTTATGCATAATAGGTGCTCATTAAATGTGCAACAGTAAATGATCACAGATTTTTTCTAGACATCATATGGACTCCTTCACATTGTAACTTTAGAATACCCACACAAACCTATCCATCTATTCATACTAAGGCTGCACGATATTGAAAAAATCTGATATTGCGATATTTTATTTTTCTGCAATAAATATTGTGGTATGAATACAGTTTCACAAGATAGTTGAATAGCACTATTTAGCTATTTTTGGGGAGTATAACAGTATTCAGGTACAGAAGTAGAAAAATCACAGTGCAAAAAATGCTTTTCTTCCTTAGCTTGTTTAATTTTTGGTCCAAATATCTAAAAATTCTTAGATCAAGTAGACATATTGTTTTGTTTTTAATTTTAGAAGAAAGAAGTCAAAATTAAAAGTTTTTCCTTAAAACAAGCAAAATTATCTGCCATTGTGGTAAGAAAAATAATCTTGTTTTCGTTTTGAAATGTAGTGATTTGGACTAGAAACAAGTCAAACATTTTTAAATATAAAAAAAATGTATTTATATTTTTGTATTCTGTATAAATACAATAATTAAATACACTTTTGTAGTTCGTGGTCAACCGATTCAGACGATAAGCATATACATATGTTCTTATATACAATACATCATATAGGCAGTATTTTTAGTAATATTAAAATTGCCATTTTGAGCTTTTCATTTAAGCTGAGGTTGGTTAGTAGGGTTTTAAATGTGGTGTGACTCTCCAGAAATGTCTAACTTTAATGAAATATTTTTATGAAAACAGCAATATAAACCCTTGAAATACTTCGTAATATAATAGTGATTCTAGTAGCAAAGCTAATTTGTCACTGCTCAATCTCTGTGTGTTCGAGAGAAAGCCTTTGTGTGTGTGTTTGTCATTCAGTGAAGGCAGTGCATTAATATAGAATGGTGATTAAATTAGCTAGAAACTGAAACTGCCTGCGCATTGCATGATTGCAGTGTACACCTTCCAGGCAATCAGAGGCCAGCATTTGATGAATTTTAAATGTGATTTATTCCTGTGATGTCAAAGCTGCATTTCCAGCAGTCACTACTCCAGTCTTCATAATTCAGAAATCTTTCTAATATGCTGAGTTACTGTTTAACAAGTAACAGTTTAACTGTTAACAGTTGAGATTCTTCAATCAATAATCAATCATTTTTATAGACATAAAATACACTATTTGTTTAAATCTCTTAATACTTATTTTTATTGAAAGCTGAAAATCCACATAAAAGAACCATATGAACATAAACAGCAATACAAAGTGTGCATTTCTGTGACCCTTATCATTTTATTTATTTGTTTTTTATTGCTGTCAGTATTACTTCTCCATGAACCATAAGCAGATAGCACTTCAGTGACTGTAGTGTGTGTGTGTGAACCATAAGGACATAACACTTCAGTGTCTGTAGTGTGTGTGTGTGTGTGTGTGTGTGTGTGTGTGTGTGTGTGTGTATAAGACTAAAGGGGAGACATCTGACCGCAGACAGTTTAAGCACTTCCTCTTTCCCATGGTCTGGGGCACAGCCCGAGAGGGACAACATTATCACGTACATCTCACACACATCACACAAAATCATGTCATTCAGACTGATGTCCTTCCCTACATATTCAGATGCTCACAGAGAGCTCACATATCATTTGTTACATTCATAGATAT
>CAIGQZ010001108.1:23886285-23912567 GCA_903798205.1 Danio tinwini
CACACACACACACACACACACACACACACACACACACACACACACACACACACACACACACACACACACACACACACACACACACACACACACACACAGTCTTACCCCTTAAGACATGAGTGTCATCTGGTGCAGTTGTGTGTGTGTGTGTTCTGTTTAGAGAATAAACAGCCTGAAATGCTTCAAAGAGTAAAGTGACAGGCTTAGTCTGGATTAATGTGAGATGCACAGGAATGTAGTGGCAATGTCTTCTCATTTATAATGACAATAGAGTCGACCAGTTTGCTTAAGGTATACTACAGTCAATCACATTACGTCATTAGTTAAACGACGACTCAATATTATAATATATCTCATTTTTGTTTCAATATACTGTAATTAACCAAGCAAGAAATATTTTCTTTCAACTTTAAAAGCATTATTTCCAGGGCTTGACATTAACACCCGCCAAATGCGGGTAGATTTCAGCTGTGGCGGGTTAGACAGTCACTCCCACTAGCCACTATGGCTGGTTGTAAATAATTTTTAAATTGTAGTTTTCCTAAAAGCAGGGTTTGACAATAAAGATGGCCCAATATTCGTGCAAATGTGATCTTAGAATCGAGAAGCAGAAGGACTGACAAAAGTAATTTTGTTTGCGTGAACAAAAGAAAGCAGGTGAATACCGAATAAGAGGATGATCACTCAAACAAACAGGTTATGCACGCAATTTTGCGACTGTTTACTTGAGCAAAGCAACTGTGAAAAGCGTTGATCGTGCTCTCACAGTTCTGCTTTTTTTTTTTGTAAGCAGCAGCAGACTCTGCTTTCACTTTAATTATTATTTAAACAGATTATTAACAGGCCTAACATTAACTGTGTGCGCATGACCATCCTTTCATTATCACACACGGTATGTTTTTTTGGTATGTTTTTTTTACCTGCTTTCTTTTGCTTACAGGTATATTTTATTATTATTGTTTGATTATCTTTTTTTTTTTTACAATAACATTGCTTTAATATGAGATTAACTCCCCATTTATGTGTAGTTAACTGGTGACATGGGACCTTTAGGCAGGACAGATACATTTGGTAAATTCTTAATTTTGAGCTCTGAAAAGTCATGTGAAATAAAAAGTTCAATGCGACAACCCATTTGCTCATGCACATTGAGCAAGCTCATACACAACACACAAAAGGTGAAATGAATGAGGAGGCATGTGAACACAAAATCTAAATTAAGTAATTTTAGCATGACAAAGTCAAATTTATGCATACAAAATGTATTTTTCCAACAATAAAATTGTGGCTAGTGAAAAAGGCGAGTGGCTAATAATGTTGGAAATCTACTAGCCACAATGGCCGGTGATAAAAAAAAAAGTTAATGGCAAGCCCTGATAATCTCCATTGCAAAGGAAAATAACATAGTGATTATCATCATTTATTTATTCATGTCTACGTGAATGCAATGAAATTCCAACCGTCCAAAACTTTTAAAATATGTTTTTATCACATTATTTGTATCATTTGACTCAAATACTTCCTCAATTCCTGTACATTCTAGTTGTTTAATGTCATGTGTGAAATCTATAAAATGTCTTGCTACTGCCAAAGTTATATCTTGTCATCATATACTTGATTTATGTTCACTGCTGTAATTAGCAACTTTAACTGATGTGATGACTTTTCTAAATATATATACGTACTACAGTTGAAGTCAGAATTATTAGCCCCCCTGAATTAATAGCCAACTGTTTTTTTTCCCCAATTTCTGTTTAACAGAGAAATTTTTTTCAACACATTTCTAACCATAATAGTTTTTATAACTGTTTTATAATAACTGATTTATTTTTATCTTTGTCATGATGACAGTAAATAATATTTTACTAGATCTTTTTCAAGACACGTCTATACAGCTTAAAGTGACATTTAAATGTTTCACTAGGTTATTTAGGTTAACTAGGCAGGTTAGGGTAATTAGGCAAGTTATTGTATAACGATGGTTTGTTTTGTAGACTATAAAAAAAAATTGCTTAAAGGGGCTAATAATTTTAACCTTAAAATGGTTCTTAAAAAATTAAAAACTTTTATTCTAGCTGAAATAAAACAAACAAGACTTTTTCAGAAAGAAAAAAACATTATCAGACATACTGTGGAAATTTTCTTGCTCTCCTAAACATAATTTGGGAAATATTTAAAAAAGAAAAAAAAAAATTCAAAGGGGGGCTAATAATTCTGACTTCAACTGTATATATCTTTTGGCATGGACATTTTAACATATAGACCACATTACGAGTAGAGCAGATAATACAAGTTTTTGTTTTAATATTTTTTACCTGCTACAGGATTCAAAAATTCTTTACACTTTACTAAATTCTGACATGCGGCACAATTTCTGCACGGAAAACAACCTTGTATAAATGTGGACTTCTTAATTCTTACTATATCTGAGTTAATAATCATATCTGCAAAATTTTGGGATCTTTTAAGAAATAAGAAATATGGCATAAAAGGGTGAAGTGAAAGGATTGTGTGACGCATTGTGCCGAAACGTCTGTGTTTTGTATCCCCAAGAATGTAAAATCAAGCTATACAAAGTAATTATTTAATGAGTGCAATTCATGACCTTCTGAATAATATTATTAACTAAATTAACGCACCAAAAAATCTAAAATCAGTGCAAACTTCATTACTTAGTGTACTACCCATGTGGTCTTTCTCTGTGAGTGTTTAGAGGAATGAAAAAAAGTCAAATAAACAGTGTTTTTAGCATGAAGATGTAATGATCTAACCATTGCATTATACCATGGTAAAAATCCAGGCCATGTTCAGTTGAAAGCATACATTTAAAAAAAAATCCAGCCTTAGCCTAAATTTTTGCGAAATGTAAAATACTTTTCTTAGTGTCGATTTCATAGCAGATTTCAGATGACAAATCCACTAGAGGGCGCTGTCTTTTTCTAAACTACCCTACTACAATACGGCTCTTGTACAGTTTACCTAGCCCAGTGAATGACTGACCGATACCATACTCTAAAACCCAACCAGTAACACTTTCTACTGCAAAAACTACTGTGACCATGTAGTTTACCTTTATTTTACATTGCTTCTATCTCGTTTGTGGAACTGTGCTTCATCAGACTCAAACCTGCTGTCATTATTTATCAGTCTAGACTGTATGCATCCATTACCACTCTTTTATCCACATGCTGACATCTTATCTGCTCAAATACATACTTAGTGTTAAACAAGTTAATAATTGATTGCATCATTGAATATAGTGTACTTAATAGGATATTGAATGATGTGCTTAATTTAGTGAGGTGTAGAGTGTTGATTCGAAGTCTAATGATTGATAAGATAGCCAAGGTTTCACTTTCTCTTTTTTTATTAAATGTGCCTAATAGATTTCATTCATTCATTCATTCATTCATTTTCCTTCGGCTTAGTCCCTTATTTATCAAGAGTTGCCACAGTGGTCACCAACTATTCCAGCATATGTTTTACACAGCAAATGCTCCTCCAGTCGCAACCCAGTACTGGGAAACACGTTCACCCAAACACTCATACACTTTGGCCAATTTTGTTTACCCACTTCACCTATAGTGCATGTCTTTGGACTGTAGGGGAAATTGGATCACCCGGAAGAAACATGAGGAGGACATGCAAACTCCACACAGAAATGCTAACTGACCCAGGGACTTGAACCAGCAAACTTCTTGCTGTGAGGCGACAGTCCTATCTACTGAGCCACCTTGCCGCCCCTATAATATATTTTATTTAGTAGTTTTAAGAGCGCTAGAGATTCAAACATTGCTGTTGATGTATGATGTTTACTTCCTGCCACACAAAAGTTGTCAGCAAGGTAGAGAGACATGGTCAAACTGGGCAGCTGTTTGATGAAATTTGCATCTAACAGTGGTGCAAGTGTTATAACTAACTGATCAAGATGAAATTGAATCCTGATATGCTTTATTGTACTTCTATATGCTCAATTCTACATGATGAAATTGGTTAGCATGATTGTCACAACCTGTTACACAAGTAGCAATTTAGTTAAATTATTATGTAAATATGCATGCATGTAAATGAAATGAATGAACCAAGCTTCCTCTTGAAACTAACAATGCATATTTTTATTTGCTGGTAATCCATCAAAATAATAAAGCATTATATATAATTTTTTTTAACATCATGCAGGCCTACTGTTCAAGCACCAAACAAGTTGAAATGAAACACGGCTTCAGAATACATACCTCTCTCTTTCTCCCTCTCCATTGTGTGAGTACATTTTTGTGACTTGGAGCCAAAAATATAAATAGGATTATGTTCTCTCTGCGCTTAGTTTGTGTTATTTGAATTCGTCTCATGCTCTTCAGTTTAATGAGTCAAGTTTCCAGTTACAAGTCAGTCTAACAACCTCACCTTACATGAGTCACCAAAACCTAATTGCCATTCTGCATTAGCCATTATTTCTCTGCTGACTTCAGCCCACAGACCTCTGAGCACTGTGTGTGTGTGTGTGTGTGTGTGTGTGTGTGTGCGTGCGTGCGTGCGTGTGTTGATGACAGTGTTTTCTTATAAGTAATATAGTTGGCAAAAAAAATAATGTAATAATGTAGCCCATAACTACATTCTTAAGCAGATCCCTGACTTGTGAAAAGTAATAACAGTATGTAATCAACACAGTAATTTAGATCTGTACTAATGTTTGTTTGATTGATTTACCCTTCTGTCTGTTCTGTTCTATCTTCTCTGGCAATGTGATTAGGATGTGATTAGAGGTGTGATGATGAGACACTTTGCTGGTAAGCCGAGATGACAGAAGAAAATGGGTTCTTGAGAATGAGAATTATACAACTGGATAAATGAATAAATAGTTTGCAAATACAAGGTCACCTATGATGAAAATCTTTTGGAAGCTCTTTGGAAATAACTGTGTGTAGTTACTGTATAGTGTGTCCACAGTCATGGAGTGATAGAAACACAATACCTCTCTTTTTTTAAAAATTCCTAATGTTAAAATACCATCCACATCCCTCCCATTTTGAGGCCCACCGTTTCGCCCACCCACCGAATTGATTGACATCTGCATATTAACATGTCTCTATATTAATGCATATCCACAAGACAGGACTTGTGCAAAGCAACTGCGATTAAAAGATCTGTTCAGCTCTCTGTGATCACCTACACCCCGAGAATGAGTTTAAAATTTTTAAAACAGTGTATGTTTTTAATAAATACAGTTAAATGGATACGTAATTTATCACCTCAGGCGCATAGGGTCAATACAATTATAAAAGAAGACTCTTTAATCCTGGTTTGTGGACTTAAATCAGGTTTGTTTTGTACATTAACATAACGGATGTTCATACAGCAGTGGATAGTAATGTGTATCTTGTCACATTTGCCGTGCAAAGCTAAACGTGTTTATGTGTGTGTGGGTAACAACATTGTGTGTGACTGATCATTGCCGAAAGGCTTGAATTAACTCCACAACAGATGCATCTAAACACCATTGGGAAAGTTCTTACTCTAGTAATGGAGATCTGCTACATTCTTGTCTGTCACTGTGCTGTTTATCTACGTGAGACAAGACTAAACTCATCAAAGCGATCTCTATAGCTCTGACACACAAGTGGGAATGGTGAGCAGGGAGAACCAGCTCGTTTGCATTAAAGGCACAGGCAACAAAAACAGCTGCAATGTCCTAACAGCTCAAGTTTCCCAGATTCAGAAAGATAATAAATAATCTCATGGGTATTTTGAGCTGAAACTTTACAGACATATTTTAGAAACACAAAAGACTTTATTAAATCTTGAAAAAGCTGTAAAATAGGTGCCCTTTAATGCAAGCTCTGAAAGATTTTGGAGTCACATACTCAACTCACTAGCTTCTCTCCTGTTTGTTTTTCACAAGTCTCTTTAGACCTTAGAAAAGTGCATGAGTTATGAACTTCTGGTCAAAGCTATGCATGAGCTCTTAACAGAAGTCCTTATCAAAAACTAAACATAAATCTACTATCAGCATGAGGGCTTTTAATGCACTCTCAGCTTTTACTTTTGCTTTCGAATTTGTGATCATAGGGAGCCAGATGCACGTTCTGAATGATAAGACATTTTTAGATGCTTAGGTTCTGCACTAAATCTTACTTTCACATGCTAAGGGAAATCTGACTCCTGCTGCTCTGTGCAACTCTGTGGTGTGTGCTGTAAAACCGATGAATTTGTAATTAGACTTACTGTACTAGAGTCTATGATTCAGTTAGTTCCGCTTTTTCTTTGAGGAGGACTACACAATCACACAATGCCAAGAAATACATTTCTTGGGCTTTTGTCAAATTTTGCATGCTGACCTCATCAATGAGATCCATAGTCATCCTATAATGCATCAACTCAATTTTATTTCTAGAGCACTTTTAACCAACCACAATGGATACCAAAGTGCTGTACATAAGAAAATAAGTGTGTTTTCAGTGACTTCTGAAATGACAAACTATGAGAGTGGAAGATTGTTCCAAAGTCATGGAGTTGCTACTGAAAAAGTTCCATTACCTCAACATTTCAAACATGATTGTGGAAATGTCAAATAAAGTCGATCCAAAGAGATCTCACGAGTTGATGTTTATTTATTAGCTAAATAAATATATTCAGGGGCCAGGCCATAAAGAGATTTAAAAACATATACAGTAACAGTACTTTGTATTTTGTGCCAGTTAAAAGCCTGGCAGCTGAGTTCTGGACCAGCAGCAGACGAGAGAGAGAGAGCCTGACTCACACCCATCCAGCATTGCAATAATCCAGATGAGAATAGATGATGACATGAACAACCTTCTCCAAGTCACTGAAAGAGAGGACAGAGTTTAACTTGGCAATAGATCTAAGATATAAAAAAACTCTTTTTGACAACCACATTAATTTGGCGATCAGAGGAATGCAATTTTCCAGGAAGCAATGACAGATTGTCATTAGAATCTGAACCTTTTTGACCAAAAACAATAAATTCACTCTTGTCCTCAATCAGTTGGAAAACCTGTCACAATTAAACCCTTTCATACAGTAATTGTTTTTAACAGTGTTTTTACAAGTCAGTGTGTTTATTGCCATTGAAATCCAAAATGTCTGTATTTTTCCTCTCATTACCCATGTAAAAAATACTATGTCGTGTTTTTTTATTATATACACCAAGGTTGCGTAGGGATTTTAATTGCTGTTCGATTCACCATCTCTGAATTTAGAAATTATTTTTGGCTGCTGAAATGAATCATATGGTTACACTTGTGGTCATTTGCATCTGAAAAGTGGTGTTAAAATAGACACTTCAGTAAAGTGCTAGAAAGTTTTTCCTCTTTTTTTTTTTTTACCAGCTGTCATAATTCTGCTTTTTTGAGTTGTGTTGCGGTCCAGTATAATTGGCTGTTGTCATGCCGATTGCGCCAGTCCTGATGCCGACACCCTGTGTGAATCTCGTGTGAATTTGATCAGGGTTAAAACTAAACTAGAAAAGTGGAGCCATATTTGAGGATCCCACAAATAAAAAATAACATCTTGCTGTGTAAGTAAATGATGATGAGAAACATGTAATCCCATGTTTAT
The DNA here is from genome assembly GCA_903798205.1 of Danio tinwini. Classification (NCBI taxonomy): domain Eukaryota; kingdom Metazoa; phylum Chordata; class Actinopteri; order Cypriniformes; family Danionidae; genus Danio; species Danio tinwini. The sequence goes on from CAIGQZ010001108.1 coordinate 23,893,861, forward strand.
AGGATTGCAAACTCTCCGCAAAATTATCTTCAAAACAAAAAATCATTCAAAAACATGTGCTTATTCACTGAGGAGATACAGTGTGGAGAATTTTCTTTTACAGACATCCCTAAGAGAAACAGTTTCCATCTCAGCAGGGTCTTGGATATTATTTACATATTTCTTAGAGAACTAAAAGAGCATTATTAGAACTCATTTGCAGTATATTTAATTTTGAAAACATTTTTAAAGGCTTCTTAATTAACCTGTGAAAGAAGGAAAGAAATACTATTCGTGCAATACTACTCATGGATATTCTCTTTTAAAGATATGCCTTATTTATTACATTATAAAGACATAATGTCATCCACTTAAATGCATACAGTTTCTGTCACTTTAAAATTGCTCTTACATTTACCCCTGACAAAATTATGTTTATATTAATGGACTTCTGTTTATGAAAAGTTTGAATTTACAGTCAAAATTTCTTTTGTCTATATTGTTTATTTGCATTATAGAGGGATGTGTCAGTCATGTTGTGTGTTTTTTTGATAAACAGTTAGTCACTGGTGACCTTTACAGTGTGGGAATCTGATAACAGGCCTGTGAGATCACATGACTTATGAAACTAAGTACCATTTCAAATAAGATCTAACTGGTATGCTTGCACAACCGCTCTCTTGTAAAACTCTGAAATCAATCCACACACCTCCAGTTGTTGTTTTTTTGTTGTTTTTTTTACCGCGGTTTACAAAAGTCAAGGTTTTAAAACCACCAAAATTTTGTTATACCGTTTCTAAGGTATATGTAAGATTTTTTTGACACACCCGCTTAACTCCCATTCATGAATTCTCCTGTGGTGCATCATGGGATAGCGTAGCGTCTATCTAATGCACACGCCAGAAGTAGTAGGTCATCACAAACTGTTTTTCAGATACTATGAATTCATTGTATTGCTTTTAAATAGAGAAAACATTTGACAAGTAACTTTTATTCTAGATCTTGGACCTGATTCTTGAAAGAAAACATGACCAATAAAAAAAAGTGTGAAGCACCAAAAGCAGCCCATATTAAAATATATTTGAATACTAATTTGGCTTTTGTTGTTATCTATGAAAAGAGGCTAGAACAATTGTGAAGCTCTACATTATTATTATTTTTTAAATTTTTTATTATTCAAATATCCAAATTCTGACTGAGGAAAGTAAAATGTGCTGGTCAGTTTGTTATTTGCCTAATAAATTACAATAAAACTTTTTTTCTAATGATATTATGATGTAATAAATTTGTATTTAAAAAAAAAAATTGTCATATTTCTTTATTCCAAATATTTAGTAAATATTTTTGGTACATCAAAAAGTGTAAAATCAAGCAAATACAAGCAAATTCAGATAAAAATAGTGCTTAAAATGTAACCTAAATTCAGTATTTAAAAAAAATAACTGCCTTTTTCACCAGGCTGGCTACGGGCCTGTCATGAAGATATGTGCTAAAGAGTAACTAATTATAAATCATTAAAAAGCAAAAAGTGTTTGAAAGCATTTTTATATGACATATTTAGCAGGATTCCAGAGGACTATGATCACAAATTTAAAAAGTTAGAGTATTATTTTTCTGAGATCAGATGCGATCTACTATAGATAAACATGTTTTCTCTCATCACACTCAACTCAGTGTTTTGCAAAAAATTAGATTTTTCTCTTAGTCTTTGTCACACTTCTGCATTCTTTGCTTCTTTAATTAGTTTAAGTAGTAAGTGCTTTTCTGACAAGTGATGCAGAATTCAGGCACGGGTCAGGGCAGTTAGTCAGGGCAGTTTCTGAAGTTGATTTGAGATTTAAAGAGAGACAATTCTGTCATCAAGGCATTATTCTGCAGAACAGTAAAATATATCTCAGAGGTTTTGCCTCTTAAATGTCTGTGGAGTCCATTGTTATTTTGGACACTAGTGAATATGATGTTTTGGGTGAACAATCTGTCCCTCTTAGACAGGTTTGTCCAGTCTTGGTGAGGGCAGTGCCCTGCAGATTTTGCATCCAACAACTTCAATTTGTCTAGAAGAGAGCCAATCCCAAATGCACACTTCAAGTTGTCGTGTTAGCTTTTAAAGGCTACGAGCAAGTAAACTCTATTAGACTTCAGGGTGTCCCATTAATAATTTTATGCAATTTGTCTATGCAATTTGATTAGGAACTAAACTGTAGGACAGTGGCCCTGTAGGACAGGTGTGGACACTGCAGCTTTAAGAGCACTGTTGAGAAGTCATTATGTGGCCTCTGAGAGGGGCGACGGCTGCAAATATCCCGTCAGATAAACTTTCTCTAGGTAAAGTTACCTGAGTGCAGTCAGGTATATCATGACCACATTATGCTCCTGAATTAATTGTGATTGTGTGTCGGTCACGTAGCTGTGCTGATTAAAGGAGGTTTCATTTGCTTGCTTGTGACTCAGACAGATACTCGGATAGAGAGGACTTGGATGAATAGGGCATGTGGTTTTCTACAGCTGCTAAATAAGTCACACGGGTGCAAAGAATAGAACTGATTGGCATTGAAAGGCGTTGAATAGAGCTGATTGGAGTGATTGTCGGTGGTGGTCTGATATCCCATCATTGTTCTGTCCCCTAAAAAAAGGTCAAAGGAACAGCACTGCATTCGTGGAGACAGTCACAGCACTTTTCTTTATGCAAGTTGTAGCTTGTGATTTGTGTGTGCTGACCCACTCACTCTTGCGCCCACAGCGTCGCTTGAGGAAGACATCAGTCGTAGCTTCTTCTGTCCCAATGGATGCTTTGTTCAACTTGCGTTTCAGGCGGAAAGCCGTTGAGCCAAGTGGGCGCAGGCGCTCCAGCGTGTCACTTCCAGCAAGTAAAGCACGCCGGCGCTCTAGTGCTGGTCTGCCTTCAGCAGGACTGGCCCACAGACGCAGATCCAGTGCTCAGCTTCAACCCGGCAGCATACAGCCTGGGCTCGTACTACACAAAAGAGGACACTTTATAAGGAGAAGGTCAAGCGGTGGGACGGCCTGCCTGACTCCGCGGTTTGCTATCCGCCGAAGACAGGCTGCCAAACACCGCAGCATTCACGCTCAACTCCTAGGACCATCGCTGCTCCTGGCGAGTGTGGTGCAGATGAGTGAAGATTGTGAACCTGAGGATAAGAGTGCAGAAGAATACTCCTCTCTCTCTGATACTGACTGTAGCCAAGAGGAGTATGAGCAAACAGGGATGGATTTCGAAACAGAATCTGATAAATGTCTGACATGGTTGGCTCAGGGTTTGTTGGTGGGAGAAAGTATTCAGCCCCGGCCTCTTATCCGTGCACCTCGCTGTCTGAGGAGAAACTCCTCTCACCTTCTCCCTGCTGAGGCCGTTTACAGAAGCCCAGCTTCTTATGGCCTGTATGGCCGCTACCGTAGGACAAGTCAGGTGCATAATGTGGGTGGATTGTGGGCAGGGAAGAAAAGTTCTCTTGCAGCTCGTGGATCAGTTGCACTGTACAGGACGACCCCCCCTTGCTGGCCAGATCTCAGTGTTTCACACACACTTCAGGGAACTTACTACAACCCACAGATTGACACATGGAGTGGGTTCCTCTCGTATGTAGAGCCCTAACTACCGCTGTATGTTTTAATGTGTGTGTTTGTCATATTTTCCTTGAACTTTTCTGTCATTTCAGTATCTTGTTTTGTTACTGAGGGTTTGTTAGTCTTTTTTTTCAGATTTGATTCTGTGGTTTCATCATTTCATCTCTAACACAACTAGGCCTGTCATGAAATCTATCTTTTGTTGTACGATATATTGCACCAACGTATATTGCGATAAGTGATATTATTGTCATTTTAACCCTTTAACTACCCCTCCAGGAAAAAAATGTTTGGATTGCATTTCTTAACTCCTAATGTTGCTAGTTAACACACTCAATGCAATTTCTTTCAACACATCCCATAATTTCAAAAATATCAGCCTCTACCAAATGGTTGATATGTCAGTTTATGGTAAAAGTGTAAGATCAATTTATTTAAAAAAAAAATCTAAATAAAACATTTTTGAATACTAAATCTTTATTTTTTGAAGTATGCCATAAAACATTTCAGATTCTCGTTTAACATGTTTTCATGTTTTTTATCAATAAAACCAAAATCAAGTGTTGTAGTGCAGCAGGATGTTTGTTTGATTTTTTATTTATTTTTATTTTTTTTTGTAAACCATCAATGCTGTGTCTGTAAGCCATTATTTAAAACAGTCATTCTTTAAATGACTTTAACAGTCATTATTTAAAACAGTCAAAACATGGTCAACCGTTTGGTAGAGGGGCAGTCAAAGGGCTAAGACAATTTTATATGTCCAGATTGACAATATAATAGCATCATAATGCAAGTTCACTCTAAAGAACACATACTATTTTGTTCTTAAGAATCTTTAATTTAATTAAAGTCATTTTAAAAATTTTATAATTAGGCATTGGAATCAAAATGTGGAAAAGTATATCCTAAACAAATAAATAATAACAAATATTAACATGAAATTGCAACATAAAGTAACCGAGGCTGCGATATCTGCTACCAGATCTGTTTTCAGTTGTCGGACACCCACATAAAAATATACTATAGTGAATACTATAGTGTTCCTTTTAACTATACTGACACAGGGACCTCCAATAGAGATCAACTAAAATGTTGCTAGAATTGTTTTTTTATGTATGGGCTATATATACTGTGTATATATATATATATATATATATATTGAGTTGAAGTCAGAATTATTAGCCCTCCTTTGAATTTTTTTCTCTTTTTTAAATATATTCTTCTGGAGAAAGTCTTATTTGTTTTATTTCGGCTAGAATAAAAGCAGTTTTAAAATTTTTAAGGTCAAAATGATTAGTCCCTTTAAGCAAAATTATTTTTCGATAGTCTACAGAACAAACCATCATTATACAATAACTTGCCTAATTACTCTAACCTGCCTAGTTAACCTAATTAACCTAGTGAAGCCTTTAAATGTCACTTTAAGCTGTATAGAAGTGTCTTGAAAAATATCTAGTAAAATATTATTTACTGTCATTATGGCAAAGATAAAATAAATCAGTTATTAGAAACTAGTTATTAAAACTATTATGTTTAGAAATGTGTTGAAATGTGTAAACAGGGGGGCTAATCATTCTGACTTCAACTGTATATATTGCATCATTGTGTATACTGTAAGTTGATATATGTATAATTGGCCTAAATACAACCAAATTTAATACTAGGCATTATATATATTTTGCATTTGTCATTAGTTAAACTTTTCTTACATATTCTTAGCAAAAAACACTTAGAGTATAAACTGTAAATGTTATGCACAATATTGTTTGAGTTTGAGAGCACTGGATTTTTTTTTTTTGGTTTGACAGTTAAACATAAGAGTTCAATGTATTCTTTTGCTTTTACATTCTCCTTTTACTTCTCAATCTGAAACGTCTTCAATGTTCAAATGAGGCATTTGTGCTGTTTTTTAATGTGTTAAATGTGACACACAGCTAAAAACAGTCACTTTGACTAAAAGGTTGTTTTGTACAAAATAGTACAAAATCTTAATAATCAAGATTAAAACAACAAACAATTGACACAAATTCAAATTTTTTTAACAAGCAGTTAAAAAAGACAATAGTGCCTTATTAAACTCTAAATCATTTCAGTGTTGATTCAGTTCAGTTGAGTAACTGTGGATTTTCATCAGTTATAAAACAAATTTGATTCACCTATAAAACAGTTCTACAGAAGACAATCAAGTCATTATTCAGCTCAGTCATGTTAGTTCAGGCAATTTAAAGCTTTTGTTTGTTCCACATGCAATAACTGTGCTCTTTTGTTTATGTTTAAAATCCGGGATATTTCTGTTCATCTTTTTTATTGATATTTTATTGAAATCTGTCTATGTTGTGCTTGTTTGCAGGAAGGCCATTGCCAAGTCCGGTCTTCAGCATCTCTCATGCCAGCCCAGTGCTGCAGTGTTGGCCAAAGGGGAAACGGACAGAGAAATACGCAGCACAGTAGACTGGAGTGTGAGTAACAAGAGTCCAAATCATCTAGACTTCTGATCTCCGTTCACTGTATTTTGAGAGAGCTACGGTTTCATTCTTTGGTTTCACGTTTGATACTGTGCTTTGTGTTTGAGAAGGAATCAGCTGTATACGGAGAGCACATCTGGTTTGAGACGAATGTCTCGGGGGATTTCTGTTACGTTGGAGAACAGCACTGTTACGCCAAGTCACTGGTGAGTCTGTGTTCTATATGTAATGAAATGACAGAATAAGACACTGTTTATAAAAGAGAGATGAACAAAAGGGAGTTAAGACTAATTCCATATGTCTTATATTGCATGGGTATGTTTGTGGGAATAGCAAAAAATACATTGTAAGGGTCAAAATAGTATGGGTCACATATGCACTTTAACATTCAACTGCTTGCACATTATTCATTCTCTGATGGATTTTGCACAACAGTTTTACAATTTTCACATTTATGTATATAGAAACCTTCTTTTTACATTATTTTTACAGTTTATACTAGGACTGAGCCATATTGCAAAAATAATATCACGATATCATGTTTCATGTAATTCGGTATAGATAATTATTAAATATTTTGAACAATACATTTAGGTATATTATGATTTTTTATTTTATTTTAAATACTGTAGTTTTAATAGTCTAAAACTAAAATATTTCAACAAAATATCTGTTAGTGATAAATAAGGGTTGAAGAGACTCTTAAACTTGATACATAAAATGTTACAAAGTGTGTGCAATTGAAAGTGCAAATGCTGAACAATCAAAGCAGACTTTAAGGTGTGAATAATGATTATACAGTAAACCTAATTTTTACGTGTGTTGTTATTATGACCTGAAGTAACTAGCACGAGTGTGTGGTTTCCTTGATTTGCGCTCGCGCTCCCCTGCCTGCTGTCATTAACCGTTTTGGATGACAAACGGACAAACCATTGCTGCAGCTTTAATACAAGTTTATGGAGAAAATTAAATAACACTGCAGTGTTTGGATACGCTGTGTTTGTTTGAGGTAATTAGTCTGCCGTTATTACTGAAATGTGTATATTCCATACAAAGTATGAAGCAGATAGGTTAGTTTAACTTGCTTGAATGTTTTCAACTAGGTGCTCCTCCATTGGAAATTACAAACTTACAACTTATTGGCTTTGCTTCCAAGGTGCGCACTCAGCAACCACATTTTAATAAAACTATAGCGCTTCATAACAAACTTTTTTTTTCTTTAGATATTTACAATGATGTTCGGTCAATAAATAAAGATTTTATCGCCCAGCCCTAATTTATACTTGTTTACTTTTTGAATGCCTAGTTTTGTTAAGTATTTTATATTTTTCATATACATTAAACTTTAGTTTAGACAGCTTTCAGTGTAGACAGTAAAGTAAGAATGTAATTGTTCCTTACTATGCATATAACATAAACACTTCATCTAGAAAATTATGAATTTTTTATGAACGAAAACAGTAAAATTTTAAGAAAATATCATGTTCTATAAAGACAATTAATACATTTTCGGATGTAAATAGATCAAAACATAATTTTAGATTATTAATATGCATATCTAAAAGCTTAATTTGAACAATTTTAAAGATGATTTTAAAATTCCAAAATATTGTCCCATCATAACAAACTTCTGAAAACATTTCAGATTATGTATACTTCTCAATTTCATAAAACTGACAATTATTACTGTTACTGTTAACCAGGGTCACATATAAGATAGAATGAAGGATGGGATAAGATACAGTTAAAGTCAGAATTATTAGCCCCCCTGTTTATTGTTTTACGGAGAGAATATTTTTTTAACACATTTCTAAACATAATAGTTTTAATAACAGTAAATAAAATTTTACTAGATATTTTTCAAGACACTTCTATGCAGCTTAAAGTGACGTTTAAATGCTTTACTAGGTGAATTAGGTTAACTAGGCAGGTTAGGGTAATTAGGCAAGTTATTGTATAAAGATGGTTTGTTCTGTAGACTATTGAAAAAATATAGCTTATAGGGGCTAATTATTTTGACCTTAAAATGAAAAGAAAAACTGCTTTTATTCTAACTGAAATAAAACAAATAAGACTTTCTCCAGAAGAAAAAATATTATCAGACATACTGTGAAAATTTTCTTGCTCTATTATACATAATTTCATATATAATTAAATAATTCAGACTTCAATGAAAAGTCATGCACTGTTTTTGTTTTTTTGTCGTATTTTTATCTCTTCGTGTAATGCTGCTCTCTAGTGGTTTGTTTACAGAATGCATTGCATTTGTCTTGTGCCTTAAATACTTAAAAAGAATTGAGAAAGCATACAGTAATTGTAGTCATCTTAGTTTGAAGCTAAATCTAATGTGACCTTTTTTTCACAGCAAAAGTCTGTTGCTCGAAAAAAGTGTGCAGCTTGCAAGATCGTAGTTCACTCTATCTGCATTGAACAGCTGGAGAAGGTGAGTGCAGTTTTTAATCCCATACAGGCAGAGACTTGATCGGACATTGCATCATAGACCATACATGTTCCTTCCTTTAGTTATTGGACTGGAATGCTCCGCCTCAGGGAGAGGGGCTTGATGAGATGCCTCTCAAAGAGCCGTCATTCAGAGTGAGAAACCCTCTTAGCTTTTTCTCAGACTCAACTGGGGCTAATGGATCACTTACACGTCTGATCTTAGTAAGGACTGGTGACTGTCTGGCCTGATAAACCGAGAACACCTAAACGACAAAAGCCCTGCTAAATTCTGGAGCCACTCTCGGTCAATGCAGACTGTAGTGGGCATCTGTGATCTCTATTTCATAGCTTGATTGGTTTAAAGTCAAGACAAAAACTGGATTTGGCCCAGAGGTTTTCCTGCCAGACATGTTATTTAACTCTCTAGACCTTTAATTATTATCATTTTGATTTGGCAAGTCAGTGCCAAGTTTTTGGGTTTCATTTTATCCACAAGCCACATTTTCTGTGTGAGCTCAGAATTCAATCTAGCTGGTGTCTTCAAAAGATTATTTCTGGTATGTGGGGCTGATTGTGGTGAAATTATGTCTGATCAGGGATGATTTTAATCATACTTAACACTAACCAGGCTAACAAACTCAGAGATAAGGGTAAGGTAAGTGCTGCTTTTGGTTTCAGTCCCTTCCTATAGAGATCTAGAGGGAATCTTCAAAATGTAGCTTGGTTTATAGAAAAATGATCAAAAAAAAAGATTGTGGTTTTGATGTGCTGGTTTATTTTCATGGAGCTACTGGTGTTTATAATGGGATTAATCCCAAATAGTATTCTCAAATAACCCCCCCCCCCTTGTTTTTCAGATAAACTTCAGATGTAAACCATCTTTCAGGGAGTCAGGATCACGGAACATCCGAGAAGTGAGTCCCTTATTTTCCTTCTCCTTTGTTTGTTTTCTTAAAATCTCTTCCATTCTGCCTATTTTCCAATTCTGTCAAACTTTTTTATCGCTGATGCTTCATTACTTGATATAAACAGCCAACAGCGTAGTGCAAAAAGTAATTGTATTTTGTACATTATTATTATTATTATTACTATTTATATACAGTTGAAGTCAGAATTTTTACTCTAATTTCTGTTTAATAGAGTTTTTTTTTTCAACACATTTCTAAACATAATAGTTTTGGTCACACTTTATTTTGATGGTCCATTTGTTGAATTTTAGTTACATTGCATAGACTGTTAGGTTGGGTTTAGGGCTGGGGTTAGGGTTAGTGTAAGTTGACATGTATTTTTAAAGTTTCTTACAGTCAGTTAAAAGTCTGTTTAGCAACAGTATCAACAGATATTAAGCAGACAGTCTACTAATACTCAAATGGACCACCAAAATAAAGTGTTACCATAGTTTTAATAACTCATTTCTAATAACTGATTTATTTTATCTTTGCCATGATTACATTTTAAGACACTTCTATACAGCTTAAAGTGACATTTAATGGCTTAACTAGGTTAATTAGGTTAACTAGGCAGGTTAGGGTAATTAGGCAAGTTATTGTATAATGATGGTTTGTTTTGTAGACTATCGAAAAAAAGCTTAAAGGGGCTAATAATTTTGACCTTAAAATAAGTTTAAAAAAATTAAAAACTGCTTTTATTCTAGCCGAAATAAAACAAATTAGACTTTCTCTAGAAGACAAAAAATTATCAGACATACTGTGAAAATTTTCTTGCTCTGTTAAACATCATTTGGGAAATATTTAAAAAGGCAAAAATTAATTCTGACTTCAATTGTACAACACTGTAAGATTTAGGTTTTAGTTATTTGTGAATTTAATTTGAGCTCTTTGCGTTTGTCGAAATGACCCCAGATGTTTTACACACACACAGACACACACTGCATGGGCTGCTGCTGTTTGCCGTTTAAATCTTGATTTTACCCCGTTTTACCCTTTGTTTTCCTTTTCCACATCCCTTATGTCACTCTCGCTGCTGTAATCCATCCCTCATCTGTTCATCCCTATTTCTCCATTGCACTTCTGCTCCTCGGTATGCCCTGTCTCTTCCTGTTTCCCGTCTTGCTTTGTTGGGTTAGCAAACCTGGCGACGCAGAGCTTTCAGAGGTCGCTGTGCTTTGGAGCAAATGAGAGGTGCTGCAGCTAAATGTACTGCACACACCTCTATAACACAGGTATCACACACACACACTCTCACGCAGCTACTGTATGATATCACCTTTACTTGGTTATCTAAATGAGGACTTGTACATTTTTTTCAAATGTTTATTCAATTATAGTTATTACAATTTAATTAGGTTAGAATTGTAACTAAGAAGCTTTTACAAAATTTTACTAGGGATAACTTAAAAAACTACACAACAAAAAGCCTTTTTACAGCAAATATAGCCAAGTTTTATTAAAATCCCATACTGCCATTTGATTGTACTTTTTTTTATATCAGACTTTTATTATGTTATGGAGTGCACACAGCGGCTAAATTCGGTTGATAGTTCACATTTTACTGATAAGTCAACCAAATGAAGGCTCATGCATTTAGTGAACAGTGTGCATTTATAAACATTTGACAGTGCACAGAGCTGAACTGAACAAATGTTTGTTAATGACATTTTAATTCATTTATGTCTGTTCTGTATGTATGGACTAAAAAATTAAAGAGAGCAAGATATAATTTAAAAATAAAATTAATAAATAATAACAAATAAAAACAAATCATAATAATAAAATAAAAATAATAATACAATTTAGCACTAGCCGATAATAAACTTGAACCTAATAAATTTGATAGTAAGTAGTGTTCCACATGCACACAAAACCATCATTTATGAAGTTCACTCCCATGTTTAAAGGAGGTTGTCCTGTTGAAAAAATATGCAATATGCAAATTTGTTGAGGATTGCGATACCAATATTTCTTGCAATATTACATATCCCTACAGAAATGCTATTTTTATTAATGATTTTTATGTATTTTATTAAATGTAATGATCATAGATTTTTTTTACACCTCTCTGCCATACAGATATTGCATATATACAGTGCTCTGCATTTATGTGAACACCCCTCACAAATCTATCTTTTAAATTCATATTTTTAATAGGAAGCTATACAATATTATATTTGTCTATATAATGTACATTAGATTAGTCAGTACTGAAGTCAAATCTGGAGCTTATCTAACAAAATTACTTGCGTTAACGGTCCAAAAACTAGTACACCCTAATTTATGTTATATAAAAATATTAAATACAAAAAAAAGAAAAATCAAGAGAAGCCAATTTTTTTTTTTTGAAATTGTGAGGGTTTTTTTTCAATATTTTGCTTGAATTTAATTGTATTATCTATCTATTTCTAAATATGTTTGGTGACTAAAATATTATTTTAAGAAATATATCTTTTTAATAAATCCATTTTGTTTAAATGCACCAAAATACATTGCCTGTATTCACTAAGAAATGGCTACAAATATTCAGTTTCAAAATGGGATGTTCTCAATTATGCTTAGCACTGTAACTATCATGGTATTGATTTTTTTTTATGTATTTTTGGCCAACATGTATTTGTGGAACCTTTTCAGTTTATTTGGTAATACAAAATGATTTGAACCGCTGAAAACAAATCCTCATCTTAAAACTGCATTTTGAGAAACATTCTAAATGATTTTGTTTATGTGTGTACAATTTGTCTGGGTTGATTGTTTCCCAAGTATTAAAGCATACGTTTGCCCATACTCGTATAGGCACTGCATCATTGGCATTCACCTTTAAGTATTTTTAATTGCATCTCCGGAGATTTTCTTTTCACATGGTGTCTGTTCAGCTGTCTCCTTTTGTTCATGCAACAAAATCAAATTCAGTCTTTAAAGCCCGCAGCATAACCCCACAACAATGTCATATTTTATAGGTGTATGATTCTATGTCTTGTTTTTTATGGCAGCCTGCAATAGTGCGACACCACTGGGTCCATCGGAGAAGACAAGAGGGCAAATGCAAACAGTGTGGAAAGGTGAGTTAAATGGATCACAAAAGTATTGACACTATATTTATGAGAAATAACATGTATTATGTTTTAAAGGACTATTTAATGACATTTTAAGTTTATAATGGAGTCTAATATTCACTTACAGGGGTTTCAGCAGAAATTTGCCTTTCACAGTAAAGAGATTGTAGCCATTAGCTGCTCCTGGTGCAAACAAGCAGTGAGTCTCTCAAGCGTCATGCATTAGTGTGTTTTATTATTGTAGGTTATGTGAATTTGTGTAACTCTCCTCTTTTTCTTTGTCTTTTTACAGTATCATAATAAGGTGACATGCTTCATGCTGCAGCAGATAGAAGAACCCTGTTCATTAGGAGCTCATGCCGCTGTTATAGTTCCACCTACCTGGATCATACGGGTTCGCCGACCTCAGGTATACACAACACACTACACACTGTTAGGATTATTGCTTGAATGAAAGCAATCTACGTGTCGGATGAACAATCCGTATGTATGAGAACAGTCAAACTGACAAATTGAATTAGATGATTGAATTCATGTGGTTGCATTGTAAATTGCTAAGCACTGCTATCAGCATTTCCGTGGCAAAATTTAATGTAAACTTCTAATGTAAATATCTTTAATTGACCACGTAGAAACCCTAAGGCATGCTAGCTTTTAATTGCATTTTTGTAATGGTATTTTTTTTTAAATGATCCTGTTTTTTTTAATCATAGTCTTCACTAAAGTCAAGCAAAAAGAAAAAACGGACATCTTTCAAACGCAAATCCAGCAAGAAAGGAGCAGAGGTATGAGAACAGCAACAATTATCATTATTATTATTTTTGTTTGTAAGAGGACAAAACGGTTAAAGAAGCCATATGCATTTGTTATAAATCTTTCCTCTACTTTCCCTTTTTTCATTTAGGAGGCACGGTGGAAGCCCTTTATAGTGAGACCCATTCCTTCCCAACTCATGAAGCCACTGCTAGTGTTTGTAAACCCAAAGAGTGGAGGAAACCAGGTATTGGAGTCACTTTGTATAGTGATAACAGAAATAAAATATTAGAAATATGAATAACCTATAATGTCTATTTCCATTCTTCTCTTTTTGTCTTAGGGAGCTAAAATCATCCAGACCTTTCTTTGGTATCTGAACCCTCGGCAGGTGTTTGATCTAAGTCAAGGAGGTCCTCAGGAAGGGTCAGTACCTGCATGTGAAATGCTTTAGAACAGGACTTTTCAAACTTTTTTTTGACCCATCTATCAAGATTATTAATATACTTCATTTATTTCAATAATATAACAACACAAAGCTTGCTCTCTTTTGTCAGTTAGTGGCACAATATTTTATCTTTTGTAGTAAATGTTTTATGGTAATTTGTTTTTCTTTGAGAATTCATTTATAGTGATTGTAAATAAATATTGTAATAATTTTGCCATAGATTTATGCAGTGTTTTTTCTTTTCTTTCAGCTTGGAAATGTATCGCAAAGTTCACAACTTGAGAATTTTGGCCTGTGGGGGAGATGGCACGGTAAGCATTTGTCTTTTAGTATTTAGCAAATAATCTGCTACCTTATTAAAATATTAGGGCGAATGGTTTATGCAAGAATTGAACACCTTTCCAGCAGGGGGCTGCATTTCACAGTCTGTGAGCCAAGCAAAAGTTAATTCTCCTGAGTAATAATACTTTGACTATTCAGATGAGCTGTGTATTTGAGTTTTCTGACATGTAATGTTGATCTGCGCACAAGTGTTTGTTAATATTTGTCAATAATCTGCCACTTTATTTAAATATTAGGGTGAATGGTTTATGCAAGAACTAGAAACCTCTCCAGCAGGGGGCAACATTTCACAGTCTGTGAGCCGAGCAAAAGTTAATTCTCCTGAGTCATAATACTATGACTATTCAGATGAGTCGTGTATTTGAGTTTTCTGACATGTAATGCTGATCTGCGCATCCTGGTTTATCCCATGCTGTCACATCTCCGTAATCCATTTGTATGAGTAATTAAGAGTGTTAAAGGGGGATCTGAATGCAGTCATATTTCATACACTGACTTTGATCCAAGAGAGAGAAATTTAAGAATAAAGCCTTTAGCTTAGCTGAAATAAGGATTTTAAATCCACAAGTCCCATCACTCATCCTCCAGCCTGCTGAATGGCTAAATCACTGTGTTTGAACTTTGTTAAACACAAGTTTTTGGGGGTTTTGGATGTGATTTTTACTATACAAAAACTCTAACTTAGTAATTAGGTTTTAGTTGATTTAAGCTAAGTGTGTGATATAAACTATGTATGCTTGTTAATGGACATCTTGTTCATTTTCTTTTTATACACTGATGTTAAATGATATTTGTTTCAGGTGGGCTGGATCTTATCCGCACTTGATCAGCTGCAATTAAACCCTTCTCCTGCTGTGGCCGTACTTCCCCTGGGCACAGGAAATGACCTTGCTCGGACGCTAAACTGGGGTGGGGTGAGTTGAATTTTAGTCAGGCATCTACAGTTGGTTTCTTACAGAGGATGACCAATCAGAACCACTTTTATCATAGTCAGCTTCACTGTAATGTGTGTTTTATGGACTACCAGGGCTACACGGATGAACCTCTGAGTAAAATCCTGTCTCATGTGGAGGATGGGAATATTGTACAGCTGGATCGGTGGAATCTTGTTGTGAAGCCCAACCCAGAGGCAGGACCAGAGGAAAGAGACGAGCAGGTGACGGACAAGGTGAGAGCTCCAGCGGTGCTGCTGTTTCACATGCTGTCAGAAGCACAGAACAGCAGCGGTATGCTTTTTATTGGTGTGTCAGCAGCTAAAGTGTGATTGATGTTTCTCTGCTCCACAGCTCCCTCTAGACGTCTTCAATAACTACTTCAGCCTTGGGTTTGATGCTCATGTGACTTTAGAGTTCCACGAATCTCGAGGTTGGTGAAAACGCGCTAGTCTGTCAGATAAATGTGTGACTGCTTGTTAACTAGCTCGCGAGAGTAAAGGATGAAGTTTCTTCTGTTAGGTCAGATTGATTGGTGCTAATTGAGATTCATGATGGTTTGTCTTCTTGCTCCTCAGAGGCTAATCCTGAGAAATTTAACAGCCGGTTCAGAAACAAAATGTTCTATGCAGGGGTAAGTGGAAAAAACACACAAACAAGTTCTTAAACTGCAAAGTTCTCACAAAGTTCTCATTGGATTCAGGGTAATAAATTGAACATTGAGATGAAATGGAAATTCATTCTTATTGTCAACAAGTCATGCATCATACATTCATGCAGCAAAAATGTGCTCCATTTTAAAAAATAAAAAGTTTTGCGATTGCAATCCTCAAGGCCCTGTTTACACCTAGCATTAGGATTTGGTCAGTCAGATCAGAACATTATAGCTGGGGTCTGTTTTTCATACCTCGCCTAAAAATTGGAGACGATTTGATAGATCCTAGATCTTTTAATCTTTATAACAAACAGCTGGCTAGTTTGGTTCGTCAAGCAAGTTCTGAATCAAATCTCTGATCAGATCCACTCATCCTCAATATCATGATCTGCAATGCAGTAAGCGGCTGGTGACAAAACAGCTGTGTAATGACATCATCTAAATAATGTTCAGTTACTATCAGCTATGGAGCAAAATTACATGTAAGATCTAGTAGGTAAAAATGATTAGTTAAATTATACTCAACAAGTTTTCCACATTTTGCAGCCGATTTGTACAGACTTGACTTTGTATTTAATAATTGATTTAATTGTACCTGAACTTTTTACATCCCATGAGCCATGACTTAACTGACTAATGAAGTTAATTTAAATCTATGAATTTTGAGATTTGAGTAGTGGTCTGCATCTTCTGCACTTTATCCTGCCATCTACATATTAGCTGTTAATATTCAAACGTATAAATAATATAAAACCATTAAAATAATTTAAATAATTATTTCTTAACAACTAGGTCTCATTTTCAACCACTTTACAGATATTTTTGAGAGGTGGATCCATAAGTATGCTTTATCTGATCTTGTGATTTTAATATATCAAAATATGCTTGCTGAAGTTATCTAAAAAATGTGAAAGGAGACCATGGATTAGCAGGTTTAATTTCAGATCTGATCTGATTTCAACAAATCTTCCCATTATTCAAAGACTTATTGTAGTTCGCTCACAAATTAAAAAGCTTGTATTAATGAATCACCTTCATGTCATTTTAATTCCCTGAGACCTTTGTTCATCTTCAGAACACAAATGAAGGTATGTTAGATGAATTCCAAGAGCTCTCTGACCTTTCATAGACAGCAATAATCCTGAGATGTTCAAAGTCCAGAAACATTACTTGTGACTTCAGTGGTTCATCTGTAATCATACGAAGGTCTATGAAACATTGTGTGCACTAAAAAAACTGTAACAACAACTTTGTTGGCCTAGGTCTAGGTCAGGGTGCACATTTACTATCGGCAATCCAATGCTTGTTTGTTGCACTGGTGACTAATAGCAAAGCATCATATTGCCTCTAGTAAACACACACCTTGACAATCTGATGAGAAGATATAGGCGAACAAAGTTATATTTACAGTTTAATCCATTTTTTGTAGTTGGTGATTTGTGGCTATTAGAACACATTCAAATGCATAAAAGATTACATATTGAAATCAATCCAGTCAAATGTGTTAATTTTTATAAATGTGTGTTAATAATTTTAGGTGTAAGTTGGTGGAGGTAGCCTTTGTCAACAGTCTGTGGATACAACCAAGTAGCTCAATGTTTTTTTTTGCATGCAACATAAATAAATGTGACATTAATGCATTTTTTTTTTTTACAGACAGCGTTTTCTGATTTCTTGATGGGCAGCTCCAAAGACCTGGCTAAGCACATCAAAGTAGTCGTATGTACAGTGTTAAACTAAGCAAATATCTTTTCTGGAGACAATATGAGAGGAAATACTGTAAATGTACATGCCTGTGTGTGGTTTGAAATGCAAATGATCACGCTGCGCATTTTAGGTTTGACTTTAAGGCTGTACTCACACTATGTACAGTTGCCTTGAACCAGGCCAAAGCACGCTTGTCCCCCCTCCTGTCTCCCCCGACGGCCAGCACTCACATTATATTCGGGCCTTGGTGCACTTACGTCATCGATGATGCGCTGTTCAGTAAGCGCTCTCACTCAGCACAGTGGAGATTTCTTTAGTTATATCGTTAAAGTCATTTGATATGACACACAGTCTGATGTTTCGCCGAACAGATCAGTCACTTTTGACGCTCATAAACAATCATAAAGTCCTCGTGCAGGAATTAGGTGGTTTGCTGAAGGCGCAGCTGACGTGCAGTGAGGGATTTGCGTCTTTAATAATCTTCGACAGTTTGTGTTCATTAAGCAGTAAGAATGATTCATTAATCCATATCAAACAGTCCCTTAAAAGTCACGTCTCGCTTTCAGTTTCGGGCTTAGGCACGCTTACACTCAAACTGCAAGCATACCGCGCCTGAACCCAAGTGAACCGCGCTTTATGTGAACCCAGATTCAGAGCACTCACACTTCTCAAACGATCCGGGAAGGGGGCCTGGGCACGGTTCGGATAGCATAGTGTGAGTAAGCCCTAAGTCCCTATATTTGCATGCTTGTTTGTCTGTTTGTGTTTCTTCCTCTTGGGCTTTAGCACCGAGAGGTACTGTGTCTAAATTTGAGTCAAAAACTTTTTTTCTGCTGACTGTTGGTTTGTTCTGCTGACTTGTTTAGTTTATGCTGCGTTCTTCTCTCTCATTCTCTGTAGTGTGACGGCACAGATTTGACCTCAAAAGTCCAGGATTTGAAGCTGCAATGCCTGGTCTTCCTAAATATCCCCAGGTAATGCACAAAATCAGGTTTCTGTGCTTTTTATTTTTAAAGTTTTATGTTCAATTCACTTAAATTTGTTAAATTAAGATAACTAAATTGAGTTGTGATGGAACAACATGTAGGAATTGTGTGGATCCCAGCGTTTTTTTACAGTGTGTCACAGTTTTTCTTTGATTAATAGAAACCTTAGTCCAATTTTATATTAAGTATTTATATCAAGTTCAATTAAATAATTTCAGTGTTCAACACTAAGGATTTTTTCTACTGGCCCGATCAGATTTTTACTTGCGCTGCCTAAATTTTTACTGGCTCCACCAAAAAAAAGTTAATAGCTATCTCTTAGCCACATATTTTAAATTATCTGTCAAAAGCCAAACATACCTGTATACAGAGGCGGACTTAACCAATAAGTGAGGTAAGCAGCTGCT
>CAIGQZ010001108.1:23912967-23931029 GCA_903798205.1 Danio tinwini
TAAGTGTTTTTATTGTCCAGGTGTGTGAGTACAGAGTGCAGTGCTATGGAGACTGCATCTTCTGTGCTCCTGTTGCCACGGTAGGCAAACTGATGTGGGTCCAGTGTGGATGGCAGAGAGTCTTTCAGATGTGCCAGGACCAACCGCTCGAAGCACTTCATGATGATGGGTGTGAGTGCTACCGGGCGGTAGTCATTCAGGCATGTTGGGCTGGAGTGTTTCGGCACTGGCACAATAGAGGTGGTTTTAAAGCATGTTGGCACAGCTGCTAGGTTAAGGGACAGGTTGAAAATGTCTGTGAATACCCCAGCGAGCTGTTCTGCACATGCTTTGAGGACACGCCCAGGAATACCGTCTGGTCCAGCAGCCTTACGCACATTGATCCGACTCAGTGCGGTGTAGACTTCTGAGGAGGTGAGTGTAATGGGTGAGTGGTCGGTTGAGGAAGTGATCCTGATGTAGGGTTCATTATTGTCTCTTTCAAAGCGGGCATAAAAGTCATTAAGCTCGTTCAGGAAGGAGACATTTGTGGCTGTGGGTGTGGAATGGCTGGGTTTGTAGTTGCTGATGGCCTGTATGCCCTGCCACATGCGCCGAGGATCAGAGTTGGAAAAGTGCTCCTCTAGCTTTAGCTTGTAGCAGTGCTTGGCCTTTTTGATGCCCCTCTTCAGATTAGCCCTGGAAGTGCTGTAGGCCTGTGCATCCCCTGATCTGAAGGCAGTGTTGCGTGCCTTCAGCAGGAGGCGCACCTCCTTGTTCATCCATGGCTTTTGATTTGGGTATGTGGTGATCTGTTTCTGGGTTGTAACACTGTCAATGGTGGTGTTGATGTATTCCAGAACAGAGGAAGTGTAGCTGTTAATGTCTGTGTGAGAGCCACATGTGGCCTGGGAAGCAAACATACTCCAGTCTGTGTGTTGAAACCTGTCCTGGAGTGTGGAGTCTACCCCCGCTGGCCACAATTAAACGTTAGTGGCAAGGCAGTAAAGATCCTGTCTTCTGTCCCAAGCATCTCGCAAACTGGCCCCGCTCTTTATTGTTGAGCCCTACATTTGGTACAGTGTATTGTGTACATACATGTTTTTAAATTGTACTTACAGTATATTTAAAAAAATATCTGCATGTGATTACATCTGTCATTGATTTCTGTATTTACATTTATAATTACACTGTTCACCCTTCCTTTACTCCTTAACCGACCCTTAAACCGACAAGCCTGTTCTTACCCACCTCAATAAGTGTTGTGCAATACAATATGAACACAATAAGTGCATTTTTTGACGCAAGTAACAAGTAGTTTAGGCCACTTAATACAGTATAAAGTGGGATCAGAATTTATGCATCACTGTAAATGTATTTACTTTCTCTTTGTATAATTTCTCTAATGTATAATTTATACTTTGCTGAATATTATTGTCCATTTCTTTCACAAATACAAACACTTTTGAACTGTACTGTACTACTAATCAGTGTGTCCCTCAGCTCTAGATATATCTGTGTAAGGATCTGAATACAGTATTTGAATGTTTATGTTGATCTCAGGTACTGTGCGGGCACAATGCCATGGGGCAATCCGAGTGAGCATCATGACTTTGAGCCTCAGCGTCATGATGATGGCTGCATTGAGGTCATTGGATTCACAATGACATCACTGGTACGTTTCACCTCATTGGATACATTTGAAGTGAGTTTTTCAAATGGAATTGTTAATCGCTTAATCGGTTGACCCGCCTTGGATTCTTTGTTGTGACTATAGGCCACACTGCAAGTCGGAGGTCATGGTGAGAGGTTAAATCAGTGTCGTGAAGTCACCCTCACCACTTTTAAGTCAATCCCCATGCAGGTGGATGGTGAGCCTTGCAAACTAGCGCCATCTGTTATTCACATTTCTTTGCGAAACCAGGCCAACATGGTGCAGAAAACCAAGAGACGTACATCTATACCACTGCTAAACGAGTGAGTGCAACATTTGACATCACACACTTGTAAGCCTGTCATAATATCATATTTTTACTACCAAACAAATTCCTGAAAGCAATATTATTGCAATATTGCTATACTAGATTAACATCCATCCAAGACCCAAAAATATTAAGTTTCTCATAATATACATTGCAACATCACTTCTTTTTTCACTGGGTCTGTAACCATTGGTTTAAGAATCTAGACGTTTTTAAACCTGTCTTGTCCAAGAGCCTACTCCGCTCTGATCAAATCACAGATTTTATTTTGCATGTTAGAAAAAACCAACCAATGTTCAAATTTCAACTATTAATGTATTGTAAACACAGTTATATGAACAGTAGTTATGGGATTTGTTTTATTGTATCAGTTCAAGCCCAAGCCCTCATGCTTTAGCAGAGGGGTTCTTAAACTTTTCCACCCGCGACCCCCAAAATAACAATGCCAGTGACTCCCGACCTCCAATATCCTGTAAAGTAGTTATAAATATACAAACCTTGCACACAACGGTGCACAAATACCAATAGGCCCAAGTCTATCCATTGTTTAATTTCAGAGAATGCCACTCCAAGATTATCCTCCATGTTTAGTTGTGGTCTGAATTTATTTTTAATGAATGTTAGTGTCGTAATGGTATCAGAAAGTTTAACCTGGTGCCATAAAATCAATCTGCTGCACCTGACGCTATTGCTGTGTCTTTAATATAACATAATCACCCCAGGAGGATGATGGCTTTTTATTTGCATTTTTATTGTAACTATTACTTTTTTCTGTAGGTTAATTCTACTAGTTTAATAAAATGAATTAGATTTTTGGAAATCACCAAGTGACTCTCCCTCACTGTCCTATGACCCCCTGGGGGGTCCCGATCGCCACTTTGGGAACCACTGCTTTAGAAGAGCATGCAAAGCTGTTTTTATGTTCATAGCACAGGAAATAGCATGTTCTCAATAGATCATTTTGAGGGATGTAAACAAAAACAATGGTCCCAACATATTTCCTGCTTTACATTTTTAATTTCTATATTAAAAAGAGGCAATGTTTACTCACAGCCAGTAAAGTTATTATGCTAATTGTTTGCATAAACTGACATAGGTTTGTGCAGGAAATAAGACTGAAATTATTACTTACTCATTCCAGGAACCTTAGAGACAATATTTATACAATACTACATTTATCATGCTTTCTTGATATTTGACACTTGCAGACCTTATACATTTTAAGTAAACAGCTTAATGAAAGAGCATAATAGGGAGTCTTAAAAATAATTGTCAGTTCAATTCATCTTTGATTGGTTTTATTTAGTCTTATCCTCTTTTTGTCCAATGGATCAATCAAAATAAGGATGTCTAAAGAGGGTAACTATAACTGTATACAAGCAATGTGTTGCTGTATGTTGATCAGCATGTCGTGTTGAAGGGGTGTCTTGACTCCATGTCTTATTCATGGAATTCAAAAAACGCCCACGATGGCAAACTAATGCAGCTTTTCTTTTGTGTGGGATGAGTTGTCTCTCGCTTTCGCCTGTCATGTCCTCCGACAAGATGTTTGTTTGCCAGTAATATTAATGGCACTAGTGATGGACTTTTCACAATGTTACAATATTGTTTTGTGTAATATTATGTGTAGTTTAAAATATATATTCATTGTTTACTTTACGCTATTGTTCTCCTAAACTTGTACAAATCACTGTAGGTTTCTTTTAGGTTTGGGGGTAAGTATATGTGAGTACATATCCAAATTTTAGATGAATTATCTATATTTATTTTATTTATTTTTTTATTCTATTTATAAAAATCTGACTTATTTTTTAAAACAATATATTGCAACCCCTAATTTTGTATAGTAAATGTGTAATTAGGAGTAAGGTCTGCAATTTTCGAATGAGATTTAAATAGCATGAGTTTTTAAAAGGACAGCAGCATCCAAATGCACACAGTATGCGCACACACACACACACACACACACACACACACACACACTAACACACAATTTTTAAAGCGCTAAATTAGCTAATGTTTAATAAACAGTCAGAGCGAGAGGAAAGTTAAACTGCTGGATTGATGTGTCTCTTCATTGAGCTGTTACTGAATGTGTGACAATTTAGTATGATTTATTTGCTCTCTCAGTCTCATTTCTTTTCCATGTCACCTGAAGTGAATAAATGACCCTCATAAATGACTGCTAAGGACAGACAAGCTTGCTTAGTCCTGCTGAAATTAGATAATCGCTCTCCCTGGGGTTTTGTTCATTTCACACCTGGCTGCTTCAAGGTGAGCACATTGTATCATCGGCAGATAGACCCATAATGAAACCACGGTTAAAAAGCTAAATATCGGAAGTGGAGACAGATTTAATTATTGTGGCGACAGCTGGGCCGTTTAGTAAAATGCGAGATGCTGTTTCCAGCCCTGACAGCCATCACCGCATGCTCTCTATGATATGCCACTGTTATTGAAACTTCAGTTCGTAATGAATATCTTTTGTTTGAATGTATTTTTTTTTTAACCATAATCTTTTTCCATCAAGCAGTCAGCAACCATTTCCAGAACGACTACGGATCAGAGTGAGCCGTATCAGCATGCATGATTATGAAGCTCTGCACTACGACAAGGAGAAGCTCAAAGAAGCTTGTGAGTATGAAACATGAACATTACAGTCCTGCTACTATAATAATAATAATAATATTAATAATAATCACAAAAAAGGGATCTAAAGATTGTAGTTTTGTCGTTTTGTAAGTTTGTAATTGTAGTTTTTAAGTTTTAAAAGTTTTTCTCATTTTTATGGCTAATATGTCATAACTGGATTTAAATGTTGCCACATTTTTAATTCAAAACAGTAAAATCTGGGGGAAAAGGCTACACTACTAGACAACTGTTTTTATTGTAACATTAACATTTTTTTCCTGTTGACACAACTTGTGTTCATTGATTTTATTCATTTTGACAGTGACAAGTGCAGTTAGATTGTAGACCGACCTAAAATATAACCTCAAAATCTGGCCATTACTTATTATTGAATGAAGGTGTCCCCTTAAATGTTGTTTAGAAAACATTATTGGAGTTTCTCTTCAGTGGTTTGGCTTTTAGCAGTGACATTTACATTATTACACTGAACTGAACTGAACTAAACTGAACTTCAGCTATGAAAAGTGCACTGATCAAAACAATTTACATTGTAAAAAGCACTATAGAAATAAAAATGAATTGAATAGAGTTGTGGTTATGATATGAATTAGTTCACTTAAAAATGGACAGAAACATCCCAGATTTTCTTTCGTGTGTTAAAGATAATCAAAAATTAGATGGATTTGAAAGAAGTGAGGGCAATAACGTTTATTTTGGCTGCCGATCTGTTTAAGAAAGCCCAAGTCAAGCTTTGTGTGCACTGCACACTTCTATTTCCCAGCACTAGGTGTCGTCCCATCACTACACTCAGTGACTGTGGTGTGTGCTGATGGAATTCAGTGGCTCTTTCACAATACATTCAGCCTCAGCTTTATGCTGCTTTTAAGATTTGACAAGGAGTATTTTGCAGATCCATCAGCAATGTTAGCATCACACATTTTTAGTTTTGATAATGTATTACAAACGGTTTTCAAAAATCAAGTCTAGTATGAAAAATCGGGAATATTTAAGAGAGCAGCAGGAACAGGAAGTGTATGCCGTTACAATCAAGTTTTAATTAGCATACATTTGAAGTAGTGAATATGCATCACCCTGAGACAAGTTGTGTTATGATAACTATATATAGATATATAGATTCTGGATGACAATCACATTACATTACAATCATATTAGTTGGTCTGACTTGAAAAAAACAGAAAGTAAAAAAGAAAGACATCCTTTAGTTTGATTAAATTTATTCATTTAAAATGCTTGACAATTACGAGAAAGTCTCTCTTTTCTGTTCATACACTCATTCTGTACTATTTCATTTGTGCTACAAAAATAAACCACACATCCCTGTGTCTCGTCAGCTCACTGCTGTCAGTCCCTCTTCGCTCTTCTGAAGAGCCTTGACAATACCACCAACTCAACAGAAAGAGCGAGAGCACGGAGAACAAACCTGAATTGAATTTGGGAACGACTGCTCAGATGTTGCTAAGCAACTCAACATTCCTCAATGGAGGAGACCTCTCCCATATCTCGTTGTTCTCTCTCCACTCATCTCTTCTCACTTGCCCCGTTGCCCCTCTCTCACTTTCCCGCTCCCTATTTTGTCTGAGAAACTCTGTGTCTTCTTGAGAAAGCTCATTTAATTTGGAAATATTACCCTGCCTCTCTAAAGCCATCGAGACTCACTGCTTAGGGTAGGACTGTAGTTTTTCTCCAGCTTAAAAATGTGCACTGCTGCATCTTCATGATGTTAAGGGTGGTTGAGTGTGTCATTGCACAGTTGGGATCTCAGTGTGAGATCTTTGACTTTTTCTCATTTCCCTCTAAATTGAGTTGGACTTGAGAATGTCCATATGCATGAGAGGACACGTACCCTCAGCAGCCACTGCACTGTGTGAACATCATATTTCATCAGATTCTCTCAATGACACATATAAGAGCAGGCCTACAGCTGCATGTCTACAAAATGCCTACAGTGATTTAGACTGTAGTGCAGACAAAATGGCTATGGCCTATTACTGTCAGACCTTGTTTCATGAGGAGTCTCTGAATTCCTTTGAATGAGTTGGATTGGGTCTAAGCCACTGCATGTTGAATACAACTGCCATAAATCATCTCCGTCAACACATACAGCTTACAGAGATTCAACAGGACACAGAGATGAATTGAAACCTTGAATGCTTTAAATTTGTCTGTCTTTCTTTCTTTCTTTCTTTCTTTCTTTCTTTCTTTCTTTCTTTCTTTCTTTCTTTTCTTCCTTCCTTCCTTCCTTCCTTCCTACCCACCCACCCACCTACCTACCTACATACATTCCTATATACCTACATAAATACACACACAAACAAATTATGTGTTTTGGCTACTGAAATCATTTTAATGATTAATTTAACACATATTTTGAGAAAATGCTTTGAATTTTTTTTAAAGAACTCAACGATACACTGGGCAAATTTACAACCCTTTTGTTATGTTTGGGATGAAAACATATACTAAATTAATCTGCTGTAAAAATGCATCATATATATATATTTGCATAAATCTGTTAATCAACCTCATTCCTGATAAAAAAAATATATATATACAGGAACTGTAATCCACAACTACTTCGTTTTGTGTTTTTTTTTCTTCACCAAATCAGTGACATCATTTGTAAATTTGTCAATTAAAGAGTTAAAATCCTGTAATTTTCGAATCAATTTAGTAGTTTTGATCAGGACTGAGGTTGATTAACAGATTTATGCAAAAAAATGAAAAATATTTTATCTGGTACATTTTTTTACAGCAGTTTAATTCACTGGATGTTTTCATCCCAAACATAACAAAATGGTAGTGAATTTGTCCAGGGTTAAATAGAGCATATAAAACCAAGTACATAATATTAGTGATACAAATCTAAATACAATCAAAATAAAATATAAAAGTAATAATAAAAAATATATAATAATACAATAACACTAAATAATAAACAGTATCAATTAACATTTTAGGATGCATTCATAACAATCTAGAATTGTGTGTGCATGTGTGTGTGCATGTTTTAAGCGTTACAGATATTTTTATTGGTCTTCTATCTATTTTTGTGATAAGCATCAATGTATTGTGCCGCTATAGGATACAATCTGTTTTTATTTTCACCTAATACATATTGAAGTTGTGTTTTATTGTGTTTTATTATGTAACTGTGAATTCAGGGTAAATTAGCTCAAATTTGGGGAAGAATTTTGTGGGTGAAGATCCTTCCTTCCTTCCTTCCTTCCTTCCTTCCTTCCTTCCTTCCTTCCTTCTTTTCTTCCTTCCACTCTCTTTTTTAATTTAAATTTCATCTCCCTCTGCTGATCAGTATCTCTGGAGAGGAGAAATATGGGCCAATTTTTTTAAAACGTGCAGCAGACTGTTACTGTGCGAATGATGGAAAGATTCTGTTTCTTCTCCTCATCTCTCATTCTAACTTCTCGTTTCTTGTCTTTCCATCCTTATTGCAGCGATTCCACTGGGTCTCATCGTTGTCCCTGGAGACAGTGATTTGGAAACCTGCCGAGCTCACATCGAGAGACTACAGGAGGTAAAAAATGAGAGGGTGGGGTTAACAGATGGGAGAGGGGTAAAAGTGAGAAATGAAGAGGACAGGAAAAGAGAGAGGAGGAGAGAGGTGTTAGAGTTTGATTAATGATGGGAACAGTCAGTCACAGTAAGAATATAATATAGGGGGAAGTTTTACTGCATTACAGATAGTACAGAACAGTGGCACTCAGTTTGTCCTCAGTACCCAGATTTGCAAGTGGCGACACATTTTTTGAATTTTACAATAATATTAAAACAAAAATCAGGAATAGTTCATGAAATGATTTAAAGAGCCCCTAGTATGCATTAAAAAAGGTCATATTCTGGTTTTGGATGTCCAACAACAGGCAGATGCTTGCAAGCGAAAACACTTTTATTGTCTTATAATTTGCATTTGTTTTTACCTAATTATCTCAGCGACTCCCATATGATTTAAGCGATCCATTTGTTTCCAAACACCTCCTTAGAGCGATGCTAATCTGCGCTGATTTGTCCAATGACCCAGTTTGTTGCGATTGGTCAACTGCGTTCAGAGTGAGACAGAGAGAAATGCCCACCACAGCTTATTAACATTGTTGAAGTAGTCAAAGTGCAAAGTGTACTGTATGTATGAGCCCAATGCAGGAGTGCATTAAAGCAATGCAGTTAAACACCAGCACATTTCTCTGTACATTATATTATGATATTAATCCACACAGTGGCAACAGCTGAACTATTTTGAAACCTGACTGCAGCAAGTGTGCAACAACCGAGGAACTCAAGCTTAAAAACTTAAATGAATAAACTTAAATTTAAATAGTAAACAAAGCAGCATGCGTCGTGTTTTAACATGGTTTTAGAAGCGATATGAGATTATAAAGTTAACTAGATAGAGTACAAGCAATTACAATTAACAAAACACAATTAAATACATATTTTGCAAGCTAGAAACAACGAGGCGGCAACCATTTTAATTGCATTTAAGTTACTTACACTTGTGAAATGGAGAAAATAACTGATCCATAAGCTGTGTACTCATAAAGTTCCTGTCAAGCTCTGACAAAGTCCCATACATCAATAGTCTTTTCTGTTCCTTCAAATAGCAAACAAATGCCCCATTGTAAGCCTGTAGGTTTCTGAAGCACTCGTTAGAAAAATGACAGGAACACAGCCCAAGGCTGGAGCTATAATGCTGAGGTATTTTTGCAAAAATAAACTTCAACCACTGACTCTTTACAGCCTCATCTATGGGTAGGGAAAATAACCCTCACACTTTCCCTCACACTTCAAAGCACAGCGTCGTCGCGACATGATTCAACCGGGATCTGCTAAAGTGTTTGTCTTCTTTTTCTTTCTAGTGTTTGTGGGCGGGGCCGGTGGTTTCAATTTTCCCGGGTCCGTGCATGTAACAAATGGGCAGGTTTTGTATTGACGTCACGCTGACACAGCTAAAGACTCGTTACCGTGTTGATTCATTCGAACCACTAAGAGTTGAATCTTTTGTAGACGAATCAATAGTTTTAAACGGGGCACACTTTCAGATTTAAGCCTTAGCTGGATATTTCACTTCACTTAGAGCTGTGTTACACACTACATGGAAAGTCATTTTCAAAAACCCATAATAGGGGGTCTTTAACAAGTTTTGCACTACATTTTTGATCATCGATTTTGAATGATCAATAGTTACACAGGTTGGAAAACTGAGTAAATGTTGACGGGAGTTTTGTTTTAGGATTTTTTTTTTTTTTTTTTTACTTTTCAGAGAGATTATGCATATGTTGTTCAATTGTTATGTTTTGATACTGCTGTACATTTACTTATTTACCATAAACCATTTAAAATCATCATGAAGCATTATGAACGCGGTCACCTATTAACAAATTGAACCTTCATCAAAATGTGTTGTTATTAATACAATATCTCAACATTATACCAAAAATTTGTAAAATGACATTGACAGTGATATTTTTTCCTTTATTTTTGATAATGCTGTGACCTCTAGCCATACATTTATGCTGAAAGTAAATTGCATGCAAACCATTTTTGTCCTTTATCAGTTGATCCAATATCCAGCCTCCACAACATCATACCAAAGAAATGCTCTAGTTTGATTGGACACATAACATTAAGCATCAAGTTAAAATAATGTTTTCTCCATTCTTTAAAAGGTTTATAATAACTTGTAGTTGTCACTTATGTATCCTCAGTTTATTGTTTAGGTGAACTTTAGAATAAGCATTTACTTTTTTCTCTCTCTTTGTTGCAGCTCACAATTTAAAAAACCGATGGTGTTGAATATGTCATTTTACATGACTCCTCATACTATCCATTAGGGTTGCACGATATTGGGAAAAATCGGACATTGTGATGTTTAGTTTTTCTGCGATAAATATTGCAAAATATAAACAATTTCACCACATGACTTAAACTATTATTTAGAAATAATGTATTAATTTAGATCGATTGGACTGATTCTGTAGGGAAGTGAATCATTCATAAAAGTATCAAATATTAACAGTGAAATAAACTGTTTTATGGTTTTTGGTGAAATCAAAGAGTATTCAGTTGCAGAATTTGAATAATCAAACGTAAAATAACACTGCAAAAGTCTTTACTGTATAAATAATTCAAAGTTAATCTTTATTTAAGTTACTGTGCATTTATTTTATTCTCTCCTTTTGTTGCAGCTCACAATTCGAAAACCATTGGTGTAGAATATCAAATTTTTTAATGACTCCCCATACTATCCATTAGGGCTGTACGATATTGGAAAAATCTGATATAGCAATGTTTTGTTTTTCTGTAAATATTGCAATATATAAACTTAAACTGCTATTTAAATTGTTTTTCTTTATTTAAATCGATTGGACTGATTCTGTAGGGAAGTGAACAATTCGTAAAAATTAAAATAATTTTTTTTTATAAAAACGATTTATTGTGCAGCCCTACTGTCCATGTTTCCATAAAAAAAACTAACAAAAAAACCCGTGGTTACAAAAATAACTTTCAGCTAAAAAAAATGAAATTATTAATAAGTTGTCATTTAGATACAAACAAACAACCCCATCTGGTTTGATTTTGTTGTCAAATAGAAAGCAAGAGTAAGGGAAATATGACACACACACACACACACACACACACACACACACACACACACACACACACACACACACACACACATCACAATATAACACAGTATAACAGAAATAGAATATTCTTCAAAAACAGAAGTAGCCTCATTCACATGCTCACATTCATATATGCTGTATGAACTTCTCCCAGAGGTCACTGTTGTTCCACTGTCTGCTGCAGATGATTAAAAAATCATATATATATATGATGGTGTGTGTGTGTGTGTGTGTGTGTGTGTGTGTGTGTGTGTGTGTTAGTAGGCTGTGTGTGTGATCTGATCTCCTGGGGTTTATGTGTGTGTGTGTGTATCTAATGTAATGGGGTCTCCTGCAGGACTTTGTGTCGTGTCACCCGTCTCTGCAGCGGCTGGTGCTCCAGGTGGGTGAGACACCTGTGAGAGGTGAGACAGGAGCACTATTAGGAACAAGACTGGAAATACAGCCTGCGCAAAGAGTCGAGAAAAACAAATTCAGTGCTGTTTGTACTTGAGCCCATCAGCTTTTGATGGACATTTATCCACAAACCCAAACTTTTAAAATCTCTAAAAATAGGCTCGGAGGCAGACATGTTTACCGAGAGAGTGCGTAAACCTCCAGAGAGATAAAATAAGCAGGAGAGTTTGTTTTCAGATAGAGCTTAACATGATCTCTAAAGCAGAATATTCTGCAATTCATCCTAAATCTCACCCTCATCATTCTCGGTAAGATTACAGCACTCTAGCGCCTCCTAGACACTAGTCACTTTGCAGACGTGAAGAGAACCCTCATTAGTTTGGCCTTCCCTTATGACAGATGTTATGGGTGAAGCTTCAAATAAGCACAAATTATAGGAAGCGCTTGCTAAGCCAAATCCACTCGCTCTGGATATTTCCCCTGGGTCCTAAGTGCTCCCGTGTGCTTTGTGTGGATACCTTTAGTCGTGTTTAGCTTCTGTCGAGAATGGCAGATTACTGTATAGTGATAGCGCATGCAGTTGTTGTGTTTATTGCTTGTGGAAGCTGTGAGTGAAGTCTTGACTCTGTTGCATGACTTAGATGTAGATCTTCAAGTGGCAGTTTAGAGCTTTGTAGAAAGAAATGAATTGATGTGACAAGCAATAATGGCAGGTCTGTCTGTGTTTGGTGGTAAAAGTGAACTTTTCCTTATGTTTGATTGGCATGAACTGACATTAATCAGAACTCTTGTCTTTTTTTCTCTTCCCATCTTTCACTCCGTTCGTTCTTCACATTTACAGGAAGGTGACGGGACCAAATCAAAGGCTTTGTCGTCTCAGAGGCTATCACCGAAATGGTGCTTTCTCGACTGTGAGTATAATTTTTCACAGGGAATTTGGTGCTAGAATTGAGAGAGTCAAATCTGGGGTACTGAACAGCAAATTTGCCATGTTGGCCCTCAAGGATGTGGGCTGAAGTTGTGTTTTTATCAGTGCACAAAGCTGTAGGTGTTTGCAGTGAATAAATGGCAAAGAGTAAAGGTCAGAGATTCAAAACCATGAGTCAGACCCACAAAATACTCTCTTATCAGCGGCAGAATCAAAGCGCAGAACGGAGAAAGAGTCATAAATCTTCATGCGTAAGAACAGAATCTAGTTGGACATTTCAGAGCCGAGGTGATTACTGTCATTAGCTTATTTAATATTTACTGTGTTGGGTAAGTTACTTTAAAAAAAGATTACAAATTACTGACTACTACTGGAAAATTGTAATCTGATTACATTACTAATTACTTAATGTAAAAAGTAATCAGATTACTAATTACTTTATTTTGAAGTTACTTTTAAAACATAGAAAATATTCCTATACAAGTACAAAATATACTTCAGCTCTGTCAGTAATTTAACATTCACTAAAAAAACATTACAATGGGTTGATCACAGCAGCTTTACATTTTCAAAAGGCTTAAAGACTTAAAATTCTCGTATTGTTCACTTGTTCCAAACCTGTTTATCTTTTATTTTTAACACAAAAGAAGACATGAAGAAAACTGGATACATGTAACTATTGAAATCCATAGTATGCCAAAGCACTGCAGTATTTGGGTGTTCTGTGTTTGTCTGAGGTAATTAGTCTACCAAAATGTGTATATTGCTTACAAAGTATAAAGCTGAGAGGTCAGTTCTTGACCCATGACTCAAGGGTTTCAACCGGTGTCCCTGGAAAATGCTAATTAAATATGATAATTATTAATTATTTAAATAACAAACTTGTGTGCACAAAAAAGCAATATGCAAATGGTCCCATAAGCAGCTCTGCTTCTCTTCACATTCAGAAGATACCTTCACTCCCAATCCTGCACAAAAATCCAAGTTAGCCTGTGTTTTTGGGTGTCGGTGTCCTCCTTGATGATGAGTGTTGTCATAGAGTGCTTTCTTTTGAAGTGCTTGAACAAGTTGCTGGTCGAGTGAAAAAGCAGTGGAAAGCTCTTTAGAGACTGGACATAGACTGCATTTCATAGCAATATTTTTGTTTTTATGCTCATTGAAATCAAAGTAATGTGTGCATTTCCACTTGAAGAAGCAACCACGACAGCAACCATTTCAGCTCGCGTTCTCCAGCAATTTAAAGTGCATGCTTATTAACTGACATTGCAGCAGAAAACATGATTTAAAAGAAACATTTTTTTTTTCAGAAAACTATATTTGTAAGGTAATCAATGCAATTACATTGACATTAGTAACTGTATTCAAAGAAATCACAAATTTGTAATGTAATATGTTGCATTACTGCATTCCCCAAAAAATATAATTAGAATAGAGTAACGCGTTACTGTGAAACGCGTTACACCCAACTCTGATTATTTATGTATACCACTGTATACCATCATGATTAGGCAGAATTTATCATTTAAAGTGTAATCATGATTTTATTAAATTACTGTTTTCTTCATATTTTTGATCAATCAAATACATTCTTGGTTCGCTTACATACAGCCTTGTGAAAAATGAGCAATTGTTCCATATTAGGACATAAAAAGATCCAATCTTTTTGGCAGGTAATAAAACAAAACCTCAGATGAAAAACAACATGCAGTATAGCCTGAACAAAAATCATTTGGGCACCGCTAATCAATGTTTAAACTTTTTAGCTTATGGTATTTAGACCAATGATGTTGATAGATTTGTAAGCACAAAACAATCCCCTCACGCTGTCTTTATGTGCAGAAAAAGAAAGATTGTCAAAGGTCTCAAATATTGCTAAAGCAAATAACTCCCAAAGCACAAACGCACAAAATGTGCACACAATCAATTTCCCCAGAGTGTATCCTCATACCTGTAAAGAACACATTTGCAGTAATGGCTTTTCTATGTTGGCTCTATTTTGGTTGAATAAATAATGATATGGTGGGATATATCATGTCAAATTTTTAGGTCTGCCAAGGGCACTTGCTTATTTTTATGAGAACAGTGCAATATATTGTTTTAGCATTGATACTTCAATGTGCACGTCCGCAATAGTCACAGCGCAGGATGTGCAATGTTGGGTTTATAAGATGAGTTTATAGTTGACCAAGAGCCACAGTCCAGAACACATGGAGAATTTGTGGATTCACTAAAGAGTTTAACAATAGTGGAGTTTATCATTTGTCTGTGTTTTTAAGACCATAAGAATTCAGGCACAAGAAATTGTACCGTTTTATATATACAACGAAAACTGTTCAATGTTATTTTACAATTATTCAATGTCTCTATCTGAATACTGTTAGACTCCCCAGAAACCCTAACGCACTGTTTATTTAGCTCTTAAGTTTATCTATGCTTTTAATCCTAATCTTAACCATTACCTACTTTAAATTTTTATTAGATTTTATTTGCATGATTTTCTCCCCTACAGAATTATCACAGTCAGTCTAAATAAATTCATTCAAATAGCGCTATAGAAGTCTTCTGGTAAAATAGTATTCATATCACAGTGTATATCACAGAAAAATAAAATATTGCAATGTCAGATTTTTCCAATATCATACAGCCTTAGTTTTTATTAAATCCTGATACAAAAGCCGTGAAATTCAATAGGGTGTCCTAGCTTCAAAGAGTAGTATACATTTATATACTACTTGATTGTTTTACACTATACGGTATCCTACTCGAGATGTGCATTAACATCAGCTTAACAAAAAGGGAAAATTGGACTGCAGTGATGCATGCAGTGTTGTATTCACAAACTCTTTTTTTAAGAGTGCACTTTTATCTAATAACAACTAATTATAAAAGTTAGGTGAAAAGTAATATGCTTCAAAGAGTCGAGGCTTTCATATGACAAACTTAATGTGTCAACATTTCCCAATGCACTGAACTCTTATGGAGCAAAGAGATAACTATACACATTATGTATTCTGTGAGAGCTGATAAATAGCTTTTCGCACACAGGTGATGCTTTTGTTGAGAAGGACCAACAGACTTCACTTGACAGCATCTCAAGATACAGGGAGTCAGTCATCATTACACACAAATCCTTAGTGACAGCTGAGTCACGTTCACACAGATCCTAAAGTGCCACACGTCAAACCAGCGAAATGACAGTACATCACAATCCCCTGTTCAGAACATGCATCTTTCCACTCTTTTTTTTCTTCTTCTTCATCCTTTTGTTCCAGTCCCTCCTTGTTCTCATCCCAGTGGCCCAGAGCAAAACTCATCTCCTCATTTCAAGACTAAAAAGCTTCCGAGGGCTTTATTACCAGAGCAGAGAACTGCAGGATGAGTCAGAACATTTGAGAGTAATTGTGGCGCCTCGTCTGATCTCAGCTCAGTGTTATGAAGTTCTTGTCAAATAATAACCATTTCAAGTAGAGGAAAAGTCTGATCCAAGGCCAGTGTTATAGCATTTTCTTGGATCATGGAGGGGATTCTTCATGCCCTGGAGAAGCAATATGGGGCAGGATGTCACCAGAGTGTGAAGATTCATGTGCACTCATTATTTGTGCTGCAAATGTGTTCTTTACAGGTATGATGATCAGCTCTGGGGAAATTGTTTATGTGCACATTTTGAGCACGTGAATTCTCTTTGGGAGTCATTTGCTTCTATAAGATTTGAGACCTCTGGCAATCTTTCTTTCTCTGCTCATTAATACAACGTGAGGGGTTTAGTGTTCACAAATCCATCAACACAATTGTTCTAAATACCTGACCTGCCCTTTTGTGCTGCACTCTGATTGGTTCTGATTATCTGAGTCAACCATGTGTAAGTGTTTTAAGAGATTTTTTTCTTTGAACATTTTACATGCAGATCAGTTGATTGAAGTTGTTGCATTGTTATTAATATGGAGTTCAAAACAACTAAATGTGGGTATTTTTAAGCAACTCAATGCTGGGTTGTTTTCAGCTAATATTTTGAAACCAAACTTTCAAATAAATGTCATAATACATATATGGTAAGATTACCAGTGGGTTAAAATTCATGCTGGGTAACGATTAATTGATTAAATGAAGGTTTGTATATGCATAAAATGCATGTATACCTATATGGTTATTATGTATATATAAGTACACACATGAATGTTTTAGAATATGTTTCTGTTCATTTAGATATAAAACATATGTAGATGATATGAATTATTCATACATTTAAATGCACAGGCCATTTTATTAGGTACACCTGTCCAACTGCTCGTTAATGCAAATTTCTAATCAGCCAATCATATGGCAGCAACTCAATGCATTTAGCCATGTAGACATGGTCAAGGCGATCTGCTGCAGTTCAAACTGAGCATCAGAATGGGGAAGAAAGGGGATTTAAGTGACTTTGAACATGGCATGGTTGTTGGTGCCAGACGGCCTAGTCTGAGTATTTCAGAAGCTGCTGATCTACATGGGTTTTCACGCACAACCATCTCTAGGGTTTACAGAGAATGGTCCAAAAAAGAGAAAATACTGTATCTAGTGAGCATCAGTTCTGTGGCCGCAAATGTTGATGCCAGAGGTCAGAGGAGAATGGCCAGACTAGTTCCAGCTGATAGAAAGGCAACAGTAACTCAAATAACCACTTGTGACAACCAAGATATGCAGAAGAGCATCTCTGAACGCACATGTTGAACCTTGAAGCGGATGGGCAGAAGACCCCACCAGGTGCCACTTCTGTCAGCTAAGAACAGGAAACTGAGGCTACAATTTGCCAAGGTTTACCAAAATTGGACAATAGAAGATTAGAAAAAAATTGTCTGGTCTAATGAGTCTGAATTTCTGCTGCGATATTCGGATGGTAGGGTCAGAATTTGGTGTCAGCAACATGAAAGCATGGATCCATCCTGCATTGTATCAACAGTTCAGGCTGGTGGTGGTGTAATGATGTAGGAGATATTTTTTTGGCACACTTTGGGCCCATTAGAACCAATTGAGCGTAGTGTCACAGCCTACCTGGAAATTTTTTGTTACTGACCATGTCCATCTCTTTATGACCACAGTGTACCCATCTTCTGATAGCTATAGTACGTCCAGCAGGATAATGCGCCATGCCATAAAGTGTGAATCATCTTAGACTGGTTTCTTGAAGATGACAATGAGTTTACTGTACTCAAATGGCCTCCACAGTCACCAGTCTCAATCCAATAGAACACCTTTGGGATGTGGTGGAACGGGGGATTCGCATCATGGATGTGCAGCCGACAAATCTGCAGCGACTGTGTGATGCTATCATGTCAATATAGACCAAAATCTCTGAGGAATATTTTCAGTAACTTGTTGAATCTATGCCACGAAGGTTTAAGGCAGTTCTAAAGGCCAATGGGGGTCCAACCCGATACTAGTAAGATGTACATATATATGTATGTGTATGTGTGTGTATATATATATATATATATATATATATATATA
>CAIGQZ010001108.1:23938192-23954195 GCA_903798205.1 Danio tinwini
TGTGTGTGTGTGTGTGTGTGTGTGTGTGTGTGTGTGTTGATGTTTCTTTAGGGTTGCAGAGCTGCAAAGGAAGCGTGTTTCCAGTGACAGTTCTGTAGCAGAAGCACTTGCACACAGCGACTCGCTCAGATCAGCCAAGCCAGCTCTCTGCAGGTAAGAGCTACTGAGGGGAAGGTTTATTCTCTCTGAAACTCTCTCCAGCCACATAGATCAAGCCTGCTGCCAACCACAATGGCTTAAAGTTTTGCTTATTCTTCTTGATTTACATTTTTAAAGCCCTAAGCAGAGTATTGAATTCTGTGATGGTTATGAAAGATGCTGATCTGCGAATTTCTATAGCTAATCTTTGTTATAGCAAAGACAATCCTCCACTCTCCTATCTGTTTTTGCAGGGCTTGGTGGTTTATTGATAATATATACAATATTTAAAGTATCTCAACTGGTATAGATTTTGTGATAACCCTCTCTATGAAGCATTTACTGTCGGTGTAATGCTAATAAATAGAGTCTTAAAGGGATGATTCACCCAGTAATAAAGATTTACTCACTATTTACTTATAATTCACTTGTTCTAAAGGTCTTTGGATTTATATCTGTTGCACTCAAAAGACGATTTTTTTAAGAAAGCTGAAAAGCTGTAATCATTGACTTCCTTAGTAGGAAAAACAAATATAGAAGTCAGTGGTTACAGGATTTCAGCTTTTTAAAATATATATAGAAACTCAAACAGGTTTGGAACAAATGAAAGGTGAGTAAATCTTTATTTTTGGGTGAACTATTCATCTAAAGTCCAGAATATGTACCACATTAATGTTCAGATCTTAAGAAAACTATGTCAAGATATGAACTTAGGAATAAAATTATGGGATATATATTCATCATATCATATGTAATTATCATACTGTAATTTAGGTGGATTACATTAAGTGTATTATTGTTATTGTTCAGGTTATTTATGAGATTAAATAAAACAATTTATGGTTTCCACTACAATCATTCTTCCATGGTGGGACGCCACAGCTTCTCATTCAAAAACTTCAATTGTTGCTGATTTTTTTTTTATAGTGGGTTATAATCGCACCAAAATGTATTAAAATGTGAATTATAACAGAGCAAACTTTTTTGTAATCATAGTAGTGCTGTGCGTTATTTGTTTAACTCTTTAAGGTTACATGCTGATTGAGTGACTGACAAGGTTGTGTGATACGTAAGGCCAGCGATAATTTCCATAATTATACTTTATAGATAAAGGTCTATAGTTCTGCATACAATGACTTTATCTTGCTGGAGTTTATAGCCATTTCACTTTACCTCAGGATGCATCAGTGCCACTCTGTAGGTCTAGTTGAGATATTCCCAGCAAATCTAATAAGTGTTGGAGACCTACTCATTACATAAACACACTAAATCGCACTTCAGCAGCAATTATTTTTGAGCACACAAGAAATGATGAATTTCTGAAAGTAAAATTAGTCAATCTGTGCTTGAGCAGAGTATATTTGAGGGCGTGCAAGAAATTTTGTGCACGAACAGAAGAAATCGGCACGCAAGCAAAGAGATTTGCATGCTCGTATTAGGTGACTGCAATCTCGACTGCGCTTACGACATTTGTCATTGAAATAACGCCATTGGTAGTTGGAAGATCTGTGTGAAGACCTGCTACCTCTGCATTCTAGAGAAAACACTGTAATTGTAACATTATTAATAAGTACTCTTGTAATGCATTATAAATATAGGCTATATGGAAAGTGTTACTGTTTTGCTATACAGTACACAGTAGTACATGTATTTAATTGAATTAATTCACATTTACAATACAATACTTTTTTCATGCATAGCATGTTCTAGTCAAGTCAGAATGCAAAATATTGTATCTTTTAGCCTCTTTCCAAATAAAAAGAGAACATAAACTACTACAAATTATTACAGTATTGTTGACCTTTGTCTTAATATGTGTTTGAGGTTTTCTCAAGCATTTGCAGCTTCAGCTGTGGCCACCAGGCATTTCTTGTGAAAAGTATGACATCTCATTTTGTGTGCAGAAATGTCTTTTGCATTTCCATTGCACTCTCTCTCTCTTTGTGTATGAGAGAGACACAGAGAGTGTCTCCAATGGGGTTTTCATAAAGGTTCGCATTAAGAACACATTTAATAGTTCCCCATAAGAATTTCATGAGGGGTGCATGCATGAAATGTTTGTTTTCACATACTGCATTTAAGAAAATACTGGAAAAATGTATTTATGTTTGCTTATAATTAGTCTCATTTCTAGCATAGTTGTATGCGGTGTCTGCACATGTTTGCGTGTTTAAAATATATTGGTTTTTTTTATACTGTAGCTGTTGTAAGACATAAATCTCCAGAGGTTATGATTTTTGTTATAATTTATATTTACACTGGATCCCCTGTCCCTCATGTTATCCAGCTGGACAGTAAAACTCCAGCTTTATGTGATGATGTGTATACTGTATCTGCATATGTGATTGTATAGGGTCAGGAAAAAAGTGTTATGTGATCTGCTCTTTACAGATCCCAGACCTCATAAGGGCATACAGAGAAAAAAAACTGACCACTGGTAATGGGCCAGGAGATAATACACTGATAAAAAAAAGCAAGAAAGCCGCCAGCCATGAACTGTTAGCTTTCACTGCACAAAAGACATAAGGGAGATCACTGCCTGACTGCTCTCCAGTCAGAAACCACAATCACAAATCTCCCTCTTGTGTGAAATCAGCTCTGTAAAGCACAGAGGGCTGTTCTGGGATCACAAACGCCTTTGTGTTCCTAAATGATGGGCTCTTTGGGTCCTATTAAGTTTCTCCTGGGGTCGGGATATCTCGATAAAGGAAATTTTCTGTCTGTGGTACATTATGTAACAGTCGTATTTGCCATGAACTGGTATGCCCCAGTGGTCTGGCCACAACCCTGCCTGAAGGGTGGAATATTTGCTCAGACCACAGATAATAGAACCACCCCTGTTTGTCATGGTCAGATGTGTCTGGATTACATCACATGCACATGCTTCATGCTTTTCAAGTCCTTGGAATGTCAAACGATCTGAAATGTACCACACGCAAACCCACAGTTATTACAGTGTTATTTCTTTGCCATGTTGTTGTTTTTTTTTCTTTTATGCATGTACTCTTATATTTTTACTCCATTCCATATACTGTACTATCTACTATGATATTGTTATATAACTTTCTACAGTTTATTTGACCCGCACTTAACCTTCCACTTTAACTTTAAGCAACTAATATAGTATTTATTAATAATATGAATTCATTTTTATTTATAGTATATGTTTACATTTTAATTTCAGCAATAGTTTTAATATTGTGTGATTTTTGTCATTTGCCTTTGAAATATGTGTAAAGAATTTTTATAATTGTAGAACTTTTAGCTAGATAACAATGTTTTTGTTGCATATTTCACATATATTTCTTTTGGAAACACAAATCTAGTTTGTACTTCATTACAGTTATGACAAAAGATTAATGTTTGTGGTCATGTCTTCATCATTTTTATGTTATTTTGCATTTATTTATGTTTTTGTGTGTTTCATTTTGTTGTTGTTTTGAAGAGTTGGGGGTGTTCATCGCTCAAATACAACAGCAGCAGATTTCAAACCTACCAGCAGGTGAGCTTTACAGACTGTTTCAATATTCCTCTTTTCTCTGTGCCCATTCAGCTGTCTCTTTCCAGAGCTGCGGTAGATGTTAGCATTGAAACTGTTCAAAGAGCAGCTCTGCTGTTTTAATCCCAGCGGGGATAGTTACTGGTGGCCGGTGGCTCTTCTTATTGTGGGCTATAAGTGTCATTGCAGCAATGAGAAAATGGACTCTGTCACAGCAAGGCCACACTATTTCTCTTGCTGATTATTATTTTTTATTTTTTTTTTACCAGCATTTTATGCTTCTTATTAGGTCTAGCTGTCTCTGTTGACATGGCTCTAGTGGGCAGAACAGCACATGCACACATGCTATAGGCACACAAAAAAGTTCTACAAAGAAAAGTACAGGCCATGTAGCAATTAACCCTGTTCTGGCCTAATCTAGTCTATGCTGGTCCAGTGTAGTCATTCCTAGTCTGGTGTGTTCATGTTTTGTCTTGTCTGGCATTCTCCAGCTGCTGTCTGTTATCCTTTTCTCTAACTGATGTTTGCTTGAAGACTAAGGGCCAGTTCACACAGATAATCAAAACGTATAGTGTATCGAAAAGAAAAAATATTTCACACTGCAAAAAATGCAGTTTTTGTCTTTCTTCTAGCCAAATTTTTAAATATTCTTAAATCAAGAAGCATATTCTAGAAAAGCAAAAAATATGGTCCTGTTTTCAGAAATAATGTCAAAAAGTTTTTCTTTTAAAGAAGCAAAATAATCTGCTAATGGTGTAAGCAAAATAATCAAAATGTCTAAGTGAAAGCAAGATTATTTAGCTTACCCCACTGGCAAATTATTTAGCTTGTTTTATGGAAAAATTCATATATTTTTGATGTGTTATTTCTGAAAACAAGACAATATTTTTTGCCAGTCTAGAAAATGCTTCTTAATTTTTTTCTAAAACTTTTTTGAGATATTTGTTCATAAAAAAAGACAAACTCTAAGC
Source organism: Danio tinwini (assembly GCA_903798205.1). Lineage (NCBI taxonomy): Eukaryota > Metazoa > Chordata > Actinopteri > Cypriniformes > Danionidae > Danio > Danio tinwini. The sequence continues at coordinate 23,942,801 of CAIGQZ010001108.1, forward strand.
AAGAAAAGCATTTTTGCTGTGTGTTTAACAGATGTTTTCGACCATTGCACATTTTGTTAATTTTATTTTTTCAATGTCTCACAGGTAAGCATTCAAGCTGTCAAGTGATAATAAGTGAAGTTTTTATACTTTCTGAGATTAATCAGCCCAACCTGAAGTTGATTACTATGAATTTTGTGTTTTCTGAAAGCAAAGATGTGTTATTGTTTGAATAAACCCCACTTAAAGGGATCATTCATCAAAAAATGAGAGCAAAGGAAAGTCCTGTCATCAGTTTTTCACTCTAAACATGTTTGACATTTTGTTCTGTTTCACAATAGGTGTGCTTACAATTGATTTAAAAATACAATCATATTAACAATACTTCATAAACATCCAAGTCAGAGTAAAAGTGCCCAAATTGCAAAAAAATTCAATTAGATTTGAAGGGTAGGATAAACCTTTTCTAATCTGAACAATAAAACTTATAAACATTTGATCTCACTGAAAAGTGGAAAGCTTTATGCATGTGCATGATGTGAGACATGGCCCAGTAAAGTATAGCCCCTTTCACACATACAGACCTTTCCTGAAAATTACCGGCAATTTTCCGGAAAGGGATCATGTGTGAACAGGCCCATTTTGAAAATACCGGTAAGAATTCCGGAAAGAGCGCGTTCATGCTTCGAACGCGCTGATGTGAGACGTCTACTCCAGCCAATCAGAACATTCAGATTCATTCACATCTGCGCTGTTTATGAAAATAAAAAGCCTTTGAATATTTTTCCAGACACATTTAGCTACTAGATGTTAGCCAGATAACGTTTTTATGTTCCTTGTTAATGCTAACTGTGGGGAAAAAATATTGATAAAATGCTTATGATAAACTGCAGTTTGTTTACCTTCAAGCTCTACTTTAGTTGCTTAACGCGTGTGCATGTGAAGCAGCCAGTGAGTGTTGTTGCTAGATCGGATATTGCTGCAGCCGGAATGATTCTCTTAACGAGAATTATTTATATTATTTATTAAATTTCCCATTTAGGCCAGCACACACACTTTATGTACCATTAGCCATCAACAAAAGCCTGACCCCTTCTGTGTTTACAAATACAAGCACAGCCAATTAGAGGTCATTTCTGGTTAATGATGTCAGAATTTACTGGTATTTTGGAATGGATGTGTAAATGGTCTTTTCTGGAAAAATTTCGGAACATTCTTGCCTGTGTGAACAGTGCTTTTTATGAATATACCGGTAAAAATGTTCCGGTAATTTTCCGGATATTTACCTGCATCACTGTGTGAAGGGGGCTATCAAAACATGCTGATATTGTCACTGAATGTACAAATGGATGTCATGTGCATACATTTAAGCAGGATTTAAAAGTCCACTCTTCCCCAGAAGAAAGACATTTATGAAAGCCACACAGGGTTGATTATAGGGTGATGAAAACATGACAATTCTCAATTTTGGAGAACTGTCACTTTAAGAGATGTCTTCAGTATATCATAGACCAGCAGACATGCAGATCGTTTAACATTTTGCATCATGAAAACCATCTTATACATCACTGTCTTCCATAGCCCGGATTGTACAGTTCATCAATACATGAAATCAGCTTATGCTCAAAGTTTGATTAAACCCGCAGCTCTGTATCTTTGTCTGCTGGAGAAATTGATTAGGCTTCTGTTGCTGCTGGTTTAATTTTGAATGGAAGCTGTAATTAATTGACTCGTGTTTTATGTTGTTTTTCTGTTCTTAATAAGTGAGGGATTTGTGTTTTCCTCTGTAATGGAATTATAGCAGACCCATGAGGAACTCTCACTCTAAGGCAGATTCACATCTGAACACAGATACTCAAAGCAAATAATAACAGGAGGAAGCAAGAGCGCACATGAGAGAGATTAGCCACTTATTTCCTCTGCCAGCCATCTTTAATGTGCTCTCTGCAAATGCTAAATTGGAGGAAGCACAATAAAGGTTACATTGATGAAGAGAAGCAAACAAGGAAAGATACGTCATAGCCGAGAGGCCAGTTTAATGGAGCATCGCACCCTTCATTATTAGGCTGGGATCCCGATGCTACCAATGTCTGTTTGGTCCCCAGTGAGGTAAACTTTAACCTTAAAACCAGCCTATATTGAAGAATATTGAAGTCTCATCTAATAGTATTGTATTCACAGCAGAGACCATCAAGCGCCCCTCATTAAGACCTACTTTTGTATAAAAGAAAGACTTCTGCTCATAAATCTTGGTAGTGATTAGAGAAGAACATTCCAGTCCACAACCAATAGAATAAAACTAGTTCGCAAATGTGATCTGTCGCATCTGTGAAAACCGGTGGGAGCTGGTGATCTGGCTGAATAAATGCCAGGCCCGTCTAGATTCACATCGCCGTTCCTCTCTGGAGCTAATGAGGGGTTTCTGGACCCATATCGAATAATTGGTCCAAAGTCACATTTCTACCCTTTCTGTAAATGTGCTAAATTACTAGCAATTACAGCTAGCAAAAACTCAATAACCCCATTAAATCGGCCTTGGGCTATTTTATGTTGTTGAGCATGTGTGTGTGTGTGTGTTTGCAGGGTGCATGTTTAGAGTGTGTTTCTGAGAGTGTGTGAATGTGTCGTGAAAGCAGGCTAAGGAACATCAGTAATTACAGCTGCCGTCTGGGTTACATACCAAGAAATGGTTTGGACATGTTCAAACACTTGGTGATCATTTAGACTGAGGGAATAAACCGTTACCAGCCTTTCCTCCAGGGCATGATGGTTAGAGATGGATTGAGATGGAGTCCAGGCTATCATATCAAATACTTGTGATTCATAGAAGTTGGAATAACATTATCCGATTTTTTTTTCTTCCTATTCACGCATGCCTTTTTCCATCTGAAGATCAATGTTGGTTGTGTATTTCTCCACTGGAGTGTCGCAGTGAGCTTGTCATATAGGAAAAGATTAGCTGCTCTGAGCATTCCCCAAGGCTGACCAGGGCTGACTGCTTTGGAACGTCATTTATCACAATAGAACTGTATGGAAAGATGAATTGTGATTTATAGAGGTGTTTTTTAATAGCTGCTAGTTGCGATTTGTGGTTTCACTGATCTGAAATCTACTTACCTGAGCAAATTTCACTGCCTGGAGGCTGAACCTCAGCTGGAAGGCTTGAGGAGACATGCAAACATTACAGCAAAGGTGTGTGTACGTGAGTTTGTGTGTACATACAGTGTGTGTGTGTGTGCTTATGCGCGTGTGTGCAAGAGGACGTCTCTGAGTCAGTCTAGATTTATGAGTCTGCGAAATGCTTTTAATTATTGGACACGCTCAGATTCCTTAGCAAGGCTCTCACGCACACACACATACAATCACTCCTTGACGTATCACACTGGAAACAGTGTTTTTTGCCTTTGACATCAGTATTTATGAACCCATTCACCTTTCCCCTCCCTCTTATTCTGTCTTACCCTATTTGAGCCAGTGTTTTCACAGTGAAATGGGTTTATTGTTTTACAATGTTTGACACCTTTTGACTTCTGACCTCTACGCTTCATGATAAACCAAATATCTGCATAACTTTTATATGAAGTTGATATCAAGTCTTATCGAGCTTTATTGTCATTCCACTACATGTGTGGACATACAGAAAAACGAAATGTCGTGTCTTTCAGGACATCGGCGCTACATAAAATAATCATAAATATAAACACAATACTGCACATAAGAGCTATTATAAAAAAAACTACTGTATGCATACTTAACATATACTATAATATACTTAAACTATACACATTAGACAGGCTATACAAGTACTTTTACATGAGACTGAACAATGTTGTGCTGGATATTGTGCAAGATAGGTATTAAAGGTGAATATTGTGCAAAAGAGGTATTTATGGTTTAATATTGTGCAGAACAGTTATTTAGGGTTGACGAAAGCAGTGCAACATGATTGTGGTATAGTTAACATCATTCTTCTTATTGATTTCTTGTAAGATGGAGTTTAGATAAAGTGTTGGATACAAAATTCTATTCAATTCATGTTTATTTCTATGTCAAAGCAGCTTAACATAGAAGTTCTAGTAAAGTCCAGATTTCAGAGTTGAAGTTCAGTTTAGTTCAGTTCAGTGTGGTTTAGAGAGAGGAGTGTTTCTACAGGTGGTTTGTCAAGCTCACCCAATATATTTAATAAAAATATAGGACAGATACCCAACCATATACATTAAACCTCCTTATTATGTAATAGTGTTTCTAGTCAATTTCAGTGTTGAAATATGTATACTTATGCAGTTACCATGAAAATTGAATTATTGTTTGTTTTTATTCAATTTTCTTCCTTGTCAATGATTTAATCAAGTGTTATATAGTGCATATATTTTTTATTGCCAACTAACAAGCTTTGTATGCTGAATAGCTTTCCTGTAGTAAATTTGGTAAATGTAATATTTTGTGAAATTAGTTTATACATAGTTTTATTAACATCTTTCATCTGAAACACAGATTCAGTGATTACATGATACACAAAGAATTTCTGTAAGTTGTACTGTTCATTCATTTTCTTATCTTGCTTTGACAATAGTAAATTGCTTCAAATATGGCTTGATCTCCTCTGCATTTTCTATGGCTTTGATTAGATGCTCTGGATCTCACCTTATTTCATTCATTATTCTTTGACTAAGGGCCCTATCATACACCCGGCGCAATAAGGCACAAGACGTGTTTTGCACGATTTGTTGCTATTTTTAGACCAGCACAACACAAATTTTCACGTTTTGCGCCACGTTGTTTAAATATAAATTTTTTTAAAATAGCAAAACTATTTGCTCCACTTTGTGGACTCATTGGCGTGCTGGAGGTGTTAAGGCACATTGTTGGTAATACACACAGAATGCACAGCAATGCAAAAATATCTTTATATATGAAAAAAAGTAAAGTATTAAAATGTTACAAAAAATGTATTTTCTACATAAATTTAAAAACCACTGCCTGCATGCATTCTTTATGTCCGGTGGGCTTTTTTCAGTTTATTCATGATAATTAGCATTTTTATTATAATGTTGTTTATTATTAATAGTAGTATTATTTATTATATTCATTCATTTATTTTATTTTCTGCTTAGTCCCTTTATTAATCTGGGGTCTCCACAGTGGAATAAACCACCAACTTATCCAGCACATGTTTTATGCAGCGGATGCCGTTCCAGCTGCAACCAACCACTAGGAAATATCCATAAACACTCATTCACACACATACCCCACTGTCAATTTTTAGCATACCCAATTCACCTATAGTACATGTCTTTGGACTTGTGGGGGAAACTGGAGCACCCGGAGGAAACCCGCGCGAACATGGGGAGAACATGCAGACTCCACACAGAAATGCCAACTGACCCAACTGAGGCTCGAACCAGCGACCTTCTTGCTGTGAGGTGACAGTGCTACGCACTGCACCACCACGTCACCCTATTTATTATATGCATATTTATATTTGTTTTAATAAAGACAAGTTTAGATTTGTCCTCCTGTCAGGTTTTGGAGTCGTATGCTTCACCATATGGCATAAGAATAGGACGTGTGTTTGGATATAACTCAGTTATTTGGCCACACTTCGTTGTTATTGTTCGTTTATTCCTTTGCTGGAAATAAGAACTGAATTTAGAAATTAAATTTTAGAAATTTTGAAAGAAATCTTTGCGCTTAACAAATTAAATAAAATATATAGACTAATGGATGTCTTCGGTGTAGTGCGTACAACACCGTTTCCTTATCTTAAAAGTAAAGAAGTAAAGAGAAAGTAAAGAGGCCGAATGGAGGAGACTCGTTCTTAATCTTTGTGCTGCAGATGGTTTGTTTAACTGTTTTTTCGCATCTGTGAAGCGGTCAGTTTTTCCACTCACAAAGTCCACCATGTAAATAGCAAATGCGCCATGGCACGACACAACTGACTCTTAAAGGGAATGTGAGATGAGACTCGATTGGTTTAATGCTTGTTATGCTCAAAACACACCTATAACTCATTAAGAGAATAAGCACAACCCTGTTAGACCCTGCGTCACAGGTCAAAACCAATTTTTCCGTCCTTAAAATTGCAAAAGTGGATTAAGACACATCCTTTGTGCTTTTGCGCCATGCGCTTTAGACTTTACACCTAGATCATTAAAATAGAGCCCTTGGTCTCTGATTTATCAGGGGTTGCCACAGTGGAATGAACCGCCAATTACTATAGCATATGTTTTAAACAGAGGATACCCTTCCAGCTGCAACCCAGTACTGAAAAACACCCATACACTCTCTCATTCACACACATTCATACACTACAGACAATTTAGTTTATTCAATTCACCTATAAACAACATGTGTTTGGACTGTGAGGGAAACCAGAGCCCCACAAATGGATAAAGAGGAAACCCACACAAATGGATCTCGCCTTTACTAGCTGCAAGCCTGTATAAATGGAAATATGATTGGATGCTAATTTTGATCTTTAAAATATACTATGACATAATTGACTACAATTAAATAAGCAAGTTTTTTGTGTGTGACAGAAGCCTTCTGTTATCAATCAGCTATGAAGATATTCTACAAAAGATTCAAATAAATATATATGAATTGAGGAAGCAAAAAATATACCTGAAAAACGAGACTGTCCTGAGACAAACAGGACATGATAACCCTACATTTACAGCAAACATTGTATTAAATTAAGAAAAAGGCTGTTATATATTTCCTTGCGGTGCTTTCCTGGCAATGAAATCCATTTCAGAGGCGCACTGCTGCTAGCAAAGTTCAGGATCCAAAGCCCTGTGCACCACTTGTCTCTTTTTCTTAATGTCCCAGCCTTCTTAGAGTAGGGCGGAGAGCTCTTTGATCAAATATTCTTTCAGGTGAGGGCGCACAGAAGATGTGCAGTCAGGTGGAGGTCTGTCAGGGGAAGAGACAGAGAGGAGGTGTAGTGTCAGCAATGGTGGCATCATCATTAGTAGTGCTCGACCTCAGCTGCGCCTGCTTTCAGTTGAGGGTGGAGCTTAAAAAAGGGGACACTTCTGCTTTTCATGGTGACATGCATAGTGTATGCTATCACAAAGTGGAAAAATATATATATATATTTCACAAATAAAGAGGTGTTTTAAAGCCAGATACACTGTTTATTAAATATGTAATGTGTTGCTTGATATTGTGCCTTGCTGTCAGGTCTGCAGCTAGAATATGAAAGTATATTTGAGGTTGCCCCCTACTAATACTGTTAATACTAATAAAGCAGATGTCTGAGGACCCACAAAAAGTGCATCTTATCCCTGCTTATTGTATCGGATGATAAGTCATTTTATTTAAATATCACAAACATTCAGATAAGCCATATTATGTACACATCATGAGGATTACTGAAGCAGAAGGTGTCAAAATAAACATAAATGCTTGCTATTAGGTTTGATCAGTGTGGAACAGCTTGTTTATTGTCACACTGATAGCCTTGCTGTGACATCAATTCAAGTTTAAGTTTGCTCTCTTCTCAATTAATCTCTTGTTCTGAGAAAGAAATCTAAAGCCCTGAGATGCTGTATTTTGAGTGCGTTCTCTTGTACAGCTGTTTTTTCTTTCCCAGGATTGTTTAAAGAGGAGTTGTATAGCTTAATCAGGAAAAATATAAAAAAATGATCAAATCAATGTCTGCTTTATTGTCAATTCAACTACATGTACAGGACATACAGAGAATCGAAATTGCATTAGTCTCAAACCCTAGGTGCCTAACATATAATATTAATACAAAAAGTAGCATTTTAAAAGGAAATTACAATTACTATAATTCACTGTAATTTCAAATATAATGTAATTAAAAATATAAGCATAAAAAAAATTGTAAACAATACAATTACACTTAAGGGAATATGGCAAGGAGTGCAAACCAGAGTTGTGCAGATGTAAAACAATATACAGTGCTAAAAATACAGTATAATGCATAACATTATATAGTGCAAAGTGCTTGTAAACATGATAATTATGATAAAGTGATAGTCTTAATAATATACAGGGAGGTAGTATGATGTAACTAGCAGTCCAATGTTACACAATGTGACATCTGCACCAGGTGTGTGTGTGTGTGTGTGTGTGTGTGTGTGTGTGTGTGTGTGTGTCAGAGTCAGAAGTTGAGAATATAATAAAATGGATAGTTTACCCCAAAAAAAAAAAATGTACTCATTCTGCACTTTTTCCATACATGTTTGAGTTTCTTACTTTCTTTGAATACAAAAAAAAGACACATTGGTCTCTCGTTAATCGCGGGAGTTACGTACTAAAAATAGCCCGCAATAGGTGAAATCTGCAAAGTAGTCCGCTTTATTTTTTAACAATTATTATAGATGCTTTAAGGCTGTAAAACCCCTCACTACACTATTTTCTCAGATAGGCATTAACAATTCCACACTTTTCTCTCGTTAAAACACTTGCGTAACTTCTACCTTCCTTTAGCATGTCCAGGAGTCTAACTTTTTGTGAGATGGTCAGCATCTTCCTCTGCCTTTTGGGTGGTACCCTGGGAGCCTTTGACAGTGCCGAATGTTTTGTCGACATTATGGGGTTTGTTGGGGAGAAAACTTGCAAACATACAGTACAGTTTTCAGAGTCACACTACTAGCGATTAGGGATGCTCCGATCAGGATTTTTGCAACGGATACAGAGTACCGATTCCTTGTCATAGTGATCGGCCGATACAGAGTACTGATTCTGATGCTTCAAGCCTTATAATCCCTTAAACGTGTCTTTTATAACCATTTAGGTGTGAACATGCCATAGTCAGAAGCAGCTTTACAGAAAACAGATAAAACAAATAAAAACATTGGCAAGAAAATAGACAAACTATGCAATTTGGAAACACTGCAAATAATGGAAGAAGAATTCAACATGTCTTAATGAAGAAAAGTTATATGCTTATACACACAATTAATACATAAAAAGTTAAAATGCACACCTATAAATCCATTACTTCTTTACTAAAAGGAAACAGGCCTATAAACTACTGTTTATTTCAAGAAGTAAAGGACAAGAAGTTTTATTATTAAATATTCATGTAAAAAAAATATGTATTTTATGTTTTATTTATGCAATATATGCAGCCAAGTTTTAGTGAACTTGCAATATTGTCAAAACACAGAAGTTCTTGTAGGTAAAAATGGCCTAAATACATGCAAGGTCATTCAAATATTTTGCTTGTCTCAAACTAACACCAATGCTTGTGATCGAGTACCAATTGAGTCATTAAATTAAATGTGATTATCAGCCGATATTGATCTCTGGCCGATTGATCAGAGCATCTCTACTAGCGGTCAAAGATTTATGTCAGTTTGGCAAGCTGAATGCATTATGTACTGTACAGCAGCCACTGCATGTAGGAGATTGATTGACAATGGTCTACAGCCAATCAGGACGCAGAACACAATGCGCTAATTAAAACACAGAATCCAATGTGCTGTTTAAAAAAAAAAAAGCATGTCAAATTGCACAAAAAACAAATCCATAAAAGTGTGAGGCAGTGGAAGGTGAACCATGTTATGGCGAGGGATTACTGTATACAGAACAATGTTGAGGGAAAAAACAGCCATTGGCTTTCATAGTATTTTTTGTTCCTACTATGGATTTCAATTGCTGCATTTTCCAGCATTCGCCATAATATCTTTTGTGTTCAACAGAAGAGAGATTCATAAACGTTTAAAATTACTTGAGTGTGAGCAAATAGTGAAGAAATGGTCATTTTTGGGTGAACTATCCATCTGTGGTTTCAGATACATGCTCTGAAAGAGGTTTACTAAAAGATTAGTTTCTATTGTTTTTGAAGTGTTTCAGTCATGTTTCTGTTTCTTCCACAGGTTTGAGAAGAGCGCTGTGAACAATGCCAACTCTGGTAAGGAGTTTATCTGGTGCTTTCAGCTTTTCAGTGAACAAACCTCAAGCAAACTTTATCCAAAAGTTGCTTTGGATGAAAATGTCTAATTTGAAATGAATAATTCACAGTCAGCAAAAAAAAAAAGAGTAGTTTTAGGTTTGCTTGGCAAGAAGCAAATTGTGAACGTCGATCAGGGATTCAAGCTGAGTGTTAAACGATTGCTGGTCTTCTTGTTCCTTTTTAACAAGCTGCTGCCTGTCAGGAGAGGGCATCTGCCAAGGCCGTGGTGTTTTCTGCTCTCTTGGCATTAGTAGAGGAGATGGAGAGAGTGAGAGAGGGGAAATGGTTGTCTCACAGTCTGTGAGGTGCAGCGAGGCAGAGCAGGTTATCATCACTCACATTGATCCACATTAGAATTCAGCGCTAGCTCCAAAGCTTCCTGGCATGAGCAGAGGAGGAACGCATTTCCAAAACCTGATTTGGCCCTGTGCACGCTTTCTCTAGACAGGGAAAAAAGACTCTTCAATTCCATAAAGCGGCCGAGTTTTGAGAGCAGGATTGGAGCGGCCATATCTTTAGACACAGGCGTAGATTTAGCTTCGCCGTGCGCTCTACAGTGCATGTTAGTCCGACATCCCAGCTGGGTATTTTCATATTTTACCTCTCGAGGTTTCTGAAGCAACACACAAGATTGCTGGATTAGGAAGGCAAATCTACAAAGGGCATTGCAAAGCTTTGAACACAGATTTAGCATATTGAGACTGAACCCTCAGAGCTGGCATCAGCTAATGTGATTAACACCCGTAATTAAAATGGTATTTTTTTTTTACTCCCTTTTTAACTGTCTGCTTCCAAAGCATTAAATAAACAGAACATCATCGTGTGTAACTGAATAACTGATTATTGAACAAATATGCAAAAGCGATTTGCGCATGCAGGCAGTTTTTGAATAATCATACCTTGAAATAATAATGGAGTCATCAATTGTCAAGAGGAAGCTGCTGTTTTTGTTTTTTTAGTTTTTTTTTATACAAATTTTAAAAAACTGATGCCACGCTGTTTCACATGTCTGAACTTGATATATTCACTCTTTGCTTTAAATCTACGCTGTTTATTTTTTAATTGAACAAAATGTAAAAAAGAAGTAAATAAATGTTAAATCACTACCGTCAGCCTATTTATAAAAACTGTTTAATTTAGAGCCGTCAGATTAACTGAAAAACAGGATAGCTCTGTCATTGTATTTTCATATCATACTGCATATGCATAGCTTGAAGCAAGAAACAAACTGAAAATAATTTGCAAATGAAAAAAATATATAATGCCTGCAAAAATGAATCAGCATCAACTTGGATTTTTAGAAATACGTGTACAGTAGTTTGTGTAACATCCAATTTACTAGCTTCATAAAACAATCTTTATACATTGGTCCCAAACCTGAATAGCTGAGCTGAAGCCAACTCATGGAATCAGCTTTTTTTTTTCTTGAGTCACTACTTTTTTATTACTTTATTACTTTTTTATTATAATAATATGTGTGTGTGT
>CAIGQZ010001108.1:23961530-24003028 GCA_903798205.1 Danio tinwini
TCTCTCTCTCTCTCTCTCTCTCTCTCTCTCTCTCTCTCTCTCTCTCTATCTATCTGTCTGTCTGTCTGTTTCTTTCATTCAGTGGAGAGACGGTGTTGCACAAAGCAGCTTCGCTGTGTCATAGGACAATCTGTCATTACCTAGTGGAAGCAGGAGCATCTCTTATGAAGACAGATTTACAGGTGAGATCAAATCTGCAGAGGACAGTTCATGTTTGGTGCTGAAGGGGCAGTTCATCCAAAAATGTTGTGGTACCAAACCCATAAAAACTGGTTAACTCTCAAAATTCATATTTTATCTCAAAATTATATTTTGTATGGTGGCTGAGAAAGCTTAATCCAGTGTTGTCCAAATTCGGTTTTGGATGGCCGGGTTTAATTCCAACCCCAATTAAACACACCTGAACCAGCATATCAAGCTCTTTCTAGGTATACAAGAAACTTCCAGGTAGGTGTGTTGAAGCAAGTTGGAGCTAAACTATACAGGACACTGGCCCTCCAGGACCGAGTTTGGACACCCCTGGCTTAATCAGTGTAACAGCATATATGCTGCAAATTCTCCCAACACAAACACAAATAGAGAGACATGCAGCATATCCTTACAACATGTCCACATTTTGATCAGAAAAAAAGTATGTTATATTTTGTTATATTCAGGGTCTGAATTTAAAATATATATATATATATATATATATATATATGTATATATAATTATCTGCAGTTTATTTTGACCTCCTTTTAACAATTAAGCATTGCACATTTATTTTCATTAACATTGAACTCATACTTAGTTGAGAATACAAGTTCAATCTATGTGAAAAAATTATTTCTGATGCTCTTTCACAATTTGAGCCTGGCGAATTCTGGCATTGTCATCTTGGAATATGCTCGTGTAAGGGAAGAAAAAATCCATCGATTGTATGACCTGGTCATTCAGTATATTCAGGTACTAGCTAACCTCATTCTTTTGGGCATATAATGTTACAGAACTTAGACCTGACCAAGAGCAGCCCCAGATCACAGCACTGCCTCCACAGGCTTGTATTGTAGGATTTATGCATTATGGGAGCATCACTTAATCTGCCTCTCTTTTTACCCTGATGTGCCCATTACTCTAGAACAGGGTAAAACTGGACTCATCAACATGACTTTCTTACAATGCTCTAGTGTCCAATCTTTATGCTCCCTAGCACATTGGAGCCTTTTTAGCCTCAGTAATAAGTGTTTTTTAAGACTACATAGCTGTGCAGTCCCAATCCCTTGAGTTCCTTTTGCATTGTGCATGTGGAAATGCTCTTGCTTTTACTATTAATCATAGCTGTGAGCTCTTCTGTTGTTTTTTTACCATTTGATTTTACCAGACCTTTAGTGATTGCTAAACTCAATCATTCAAGGTTTTTTCTGGCCGCATTTCTTCATCAAAGATTATGGTTCCCCTTCCTTACTCTCCTTCCAGTTTTGAATAATGCATTGAACAGTTCTTAGCCCAATTTTAGTCATTTCAGAAATCACCTTAGATGTTTCCTTCTGAAACAAATTAACATCTTTTCTGTGACCACAGGATGTGTCTTCTGATATGGTTAACATGTGAGAAGCTACTCTCTGCATCAAGGGTTAAATAACCAGCTGATACATAATCATCTATGCAGTAATTATACAACGCAAGGCTCCTTCCTACAGTATTTGCATAGATAAATCCATGAGGTGTATTATTATTTTTATTTTGACTGGCAGTGTATTTATCCCCTTTTCAAAATAGATATTTCATTATAGTTGCGTAGTTAAAAATTTCTAAAACTTTCTTAAATTCTAGTGCGGCAATGTGTTTCCCCCTTACTCATTGAGCTGTTCATATTGCAGTATGATTTTCATTGAAATGATCCAAGCAAACCCCAAATACAAAAATCTTATATAGATTTTGAATGCATTATAAGGGTCGGTGGTTAATCTTAGAAACACAATTGGATTTGTACTGTATGAATTCATTTACAGCTCATTTATGACCTTTCTAGATCTACTAAGCTTTCTTCATCTGCACTTCCATTGGAGAGACAGAGAAACCTCCCAGATTTCATTAAAATTATTGTATTAACTAAAATCTTATGGGCTTGGAACAACATGAGAGCAAGTAAATAGTGATATAAATTGAATTTAGGGCAACACAGTAGTGCAATGGGTAGCACAACAGCCTCACAGCAAGAAGGTTGCTGGTACGTGCCCTGGCTGGAAAAGCATCCGCTGTGTAAAACATATGCTGGATAAGTTAGTGGTTTATTCCGCTGTGGTGACCCCTGATTAATAAAGGGACTAAGCTGAAAAGAAAATGAATGAATGAATGAAATTGAATTTTGGCATGAACCTTAATGTAGAACCCTAATGTCTACTTACTGTACTGTACATGCCGCATGATCAGGCTTGGTGTAGTGCATGACAGAAACCGAATGGGACACACTGTCATGTTTGAGTATATATTAAAACACATCCTGTCAGTGGTTTCTTCACTCGTTGTTACTGATATGGGCATTTAGGAAGGAAAAATTTTGGTTAGTACTGAAAACGGATCCATGCCGAGCTAGTTCACTGTAGACGTTTGTGGCTTCTGGATCTCTCTCATTTTGGCTGCAGCCTCCAGCTTTTCTCAATCCCAGGACGTCTCTGCACTCAACTGCTCTGTTAGTCAATGCTGACTAAGACCTCCACTCGAAACAAGGAGCCATTCTTTCCCCCCAGCAGCAGAAGCCCACCTTCTCCCTCGCTCACCTCCGCAGAGCCAGCCAAGAGACGCAAGCCCTCCTGCGGCACTTCTCATTGGTGTGCCGCAAAATTACACACAGCTGTAGACACACTAGACTCTAATTACTGCCTCTCTTCTTTTCAGAAGAAACATCAATTTAAAAGCTACTCATTTGAAGAGATCACTGAGGGAATGATTTTCCACAATGCACAGAAATCTCATTTGTGGTTAGAACTTGCCGCAGTACTTTCTATGGCTCTTGCTCATGCTTTTGTTTTTTTTCGATTTCTTTCCCCGTAGTCTTGTACCTTTGCACCCCCAGGCCTCTGTTTAAGCTCACAGCAGTCTAACGGACCTGTCCCAACTCCCATCTGATAAATGTGTGAGACGCCGCTGATTGAGTCTCCTGGGTGCCAGTGGACTCTAGTCTGTCTGACAGCCTTCGCTTCTATCTGTGTAATTATCAGTAACTCGTGTGCTGTTGAGGGAAATGAAATGTGTAAAGTCACCAGTCTGGCACAGTCTGAGAGCAGGCTGAGATGGAGAGTTCTCTCTTTAGAGGACCTCCTAAGATTTTCATCTGCCCTCTTCAGGGAGATTGTACTCCTGACAGGGCCTGATTTGGCAGTGCCGTTCTCTTGGACTGTGGTGCATTGCGTTTAACGGCTTCGTCAGCACTTTTTCTGCTCTGCTTTCCATCAGATCTAAACATCCCGCTCTCATGGTTTGATTTAATCCAGAAAACATCACTTCCAGGATAGAGTGACTCACCGTTTATCGCCGGTGATGAAGCACAATTCCTCCCCCTGCCTTCCTTTCCTCTGTTTTTCCTTTACAGTCTATCCATCTGTCTTTGTCTTTATATAATAAGCCTCCCTATTATCCATTCCATCGTTTTTCTCATTTGTGACTTGTATAAGGATGAATGCGGGTTTTTAAAAGCACTAAGTGTGATTATATTTCTGTTTGGATTGCCCTGCAGAGATTCATCTCTCTCAAAGCTTTTTTTTTTCTCCTGTCCAACTCGTCTCTTTTAGTTCATCACGGCTAATATTCTCAATTGTGCTAGCTACGGGACTAGCTTTTGACAGCTTTTCCAGAACTGGCTTTGTCTGCGTCTGAAAGGCTTGAAATGGAGGGATGCAGCACCACGCTGGAAAGTTGCATAGGATGAAAGGGTGCCGGTGACTGGCCTGCCGTACTGTATATTCACGAACAAAAGCAGCTTCATCTGTGCCATAACAATGAAAGCGCCTGGCGGGCAGTTTGAGTGCTCTGAGCTCTGTCCGACAGGAACAGTCCAGGCCTTTCTCTTAGACTCTCTGCGCTAGGCCTGCCTGCAATTAACAACAATTACTGTTGAGCAATGCTGGCACCAGCAACATGGAAAAAGAGAGGCGTTTTCTGAGAGAACATGTTTACCATTAGAGGCTCCGTGTAATCTCTGATTTCCTTTCTTTATTGTTCAAGAGGAATCTGTCTGAAAGAAACTGTCCCTAATTAAGGCCTGCAGCAACTAGAGATTCTCTCTGTGTGTTTTGCTTCACTTCACGAAGCTTGTTCATGTACTTCAGCTTGTGTTTGTATTTGTAAATGGAGTCCCACTGAACCAAAGAGCAGTCTAATGATTTATTTCAACTTTTTTAAGCATGCATCAAAATTGTGATCCAAAATAGAAATTTTATATTATAATTATCATACAATACGGTTCCCTTAGTTAATGAATTTATTAACATGAACAAGCAATGAACAATACATTTATTACTATATTTATTAATCTTTGTTAACATTAGTTAATGAAAATAAAGTAATTAATTGTTAGTTCTTGTAACTCACACTTCACTGTAAAAATTATTTGTTCACTCAACTTAACTTAATTAAGTCATCTTGTTGCATTGACCAAATAAGGTAAAGTTGTAAAATTAAAGACTTAATTCTCAAAGTTAACTTAAATTGTTTAGTTGACAGAGTTAAATAATCAATCCAACTACTTATTTCAAGTTAATTGGACTTGCAAAGTTTAATTTTAATAGGTTAATTTAGATTATCAAGTTAGCAGAACTTGCTAAGTTTAGTTTAAATACATTAACTTACATTTTCAAGTTCACTGAACTTAATCTAGCAGATTTTCTCAATTAAAAACAGAACAGATAACAAAATACACATTTTATTAAAGATTTTTACTACCAATTTAGCAATTACACACAATGTACTTACAATATAATTGTCTTTACAAAGTATTTTTTCTTATAAAGTAATTTTTAACAAAATAATTGTAAAGTAAAAGTAATCTCGAGAACAAAAAAAATAATAACTGTAAAACTCTAAAATACACAACTAACGCAGGCTCTTAGAAAAAAAAATGACAACAGAACATGAAATTATCCGATTACAAAATCTGATCTCAACATCTTTATTTCAGTGTGTTTTTAAGTGAGTGTACTCTTGCACTGCAGATATCTGCTCCAATGTTCATCAACAGTTTCTGGTTTCCAGGAGTCGTCCCTCGGCTCTTCTTCGGAATCTGTGTGCTGTATAAACCTATACATTTCTTTCTTTACATTACAAAATCTAAAACACTAAAGCTGAAAAACATAAACACAACATGTACATCAAATCATTACTTGTGTGATGGCAGTGCTTTAGTTTTTGGGGTCTTATGACAATTCGTTGATTGGATGTAGTGAAACTTGCAGCTCCACACTGCGTAAAGTAATTCTATGAAGAAAAGAAAAGTCAAAACATATTTATTAAACTTTACACAATCAAGATCAGAGTAATCTCTAAATCTTTGAAAAATTAATTTACTGAAATCTTTTTAAACTATTTGCCTACTGTTGCTTAAATATTTGTTTACTGTATGCATGTGACAGGATATATTTGGGCAAATCTCACCTGTAGTAAGTCAATGTGCTGCAACCTTTAGAATAAGAAAATGGCATTTATGTGAATTTTATTAAATATTTTTCTTAAATATTAATCTACTGTAAACAAAGAAAAAAGATGTTTAATAAAATCTCACCTGTTGTAAGTCGAACTGGCTTCTGGGAATGTGCTGCAACCTTTAGAATGAAAAAAAATTGGGGTAAATTATTGTATATATTTGGTCTTAAATATTTGACTACTGTACATTTATAAATAGAAATACTGGTAAAATCTAACCTTTAATAAGTCAGTCTGCTCTCTGGGAACAACCTTTAGAATGAGAAAAGTAGATTTAAATGAACTACTGTTAATATTTTTGCTAAATATCTTCTACTGTATATAAATAAGAGATATGTTTTTAGTATCACAATAAATTGGACAGGAAACATTTTAGAACAAACCTAAAAATGTTATTTGCTCAGTTATTTTCAATAGCCAATATTTAAATTACTATTACTACTGAACTTGAGTACTGAACTTTCAAGCGGCTTTTGTAAACACAAAATACTTATTACAAAAAAAAAAGTTATATTAATTGCAGAGGTCCATTATACTACATACCCAAATAGTTTTGTTTGTACTCATCATGTTTTTTTCATTTCCAGGGCGACACTCCGAAGCATCGTGCCGAGAAGGCGAAAGATGCTGAACTTGCGGCATATCTTGAAAACCGCCAGCACTACCAAATGATCCAGCGTGAGGACCAGGAGACTGCAGTTTGACCTTTATCTTCTGACCGGTGTCCTCGTTATTTTGTGCCAAAACAACTGTAACCAAAAATGTGTCTCTATACCCGTCGCAGACTCTCCGGACTGCAAGTGGCATGATACATTCCCAGAGAAGGGAGATGATCGCACACTTCACCGTCTCTGAAATGTTCCCTAGCTTTTGTCATCATTCTCTGAATAACCTTGATGGACTTCATGTCTTTAATTTCAATGCACTGCCAAAATATCTTAGAGGATTTTTTTAATGTATGAGACAGAATGGATTACCCTTCATGTTAATGCACTCATCAGTGTTGCTTTTCTAGTTTGACAATGCTGAATGTCTGATGAATACAATGAGGTTTTCAAAAGAAGGCTGGCAAGGACAGTGTTTTGTCTGTCTTGAGCCATGGCTGTCAGCCACAGCTTTAGTATTGCTCTGTTAAAACTGAGCTCTGGTTAGTGGTTCAGAAGTGAACCAGACATGACATTTCAATTAGCTGACCTGTTTCTGAATAACAGCAGAGGCATGATGATAATGTATAATGTACCTCTCTGGATTCCCCTGCACTGAAAGAGTTCAGCATGGTTCATAGACAAGGAATATTTCCTTTGGTCTCGGTTTGAAGTGTCAGACGTGTTTAGATATTTTTCAGGTGTGTAATTGCAAGGATTTTGCATTTTCATAGATTTCTGTGCTGTTTCTAATAAGAACATTCGGTACTGTAAATGTATGCGAGTAGCTTTTTGTTTAAGAGGCATTTGCACTGTAGCTTTGATTGCCTTCTTTTCTGAATTTATAATTGATGTACTAAAATATAGCTTCTTTCCTACAATATTTTTAAGTAAATAGATGTTTATATAATTTGTAGCTATAAAAGATGTGTCGTCCTTTTTGTATCATAAACCTCTGTAAATTAGATTTTGCTTTATTGGAGTTGAGAACAGATCTCCCTGTGATTCAGCTCATTTTTCCTACGTTTTTAAACCGACATGCTCTTTTAAAGTTGTTTTTGTTATGGCTTTTGTTTTGCTTTTTAGTACTGATGTCTTAATGGAGATTTAAGATTTTAGGATGCTATTTATTTTCCTAAAAAGCTATATATTAAAAAATATTGAAAGCATACATATTTAATACATAAAAATAATACTTAATAGTAATTTATAATCTTTTTGAAGTATTTACGTCACAGAATGAAACTGTCCAGAGACTTTATTATTGATATGACCCACTGATTTCAAAGATTAATAAACGTCGTTATGCAGTATGTTTACAGTATTTTGACGTTGTTAACATATTGTGTTAATTATTGTTACTAATATTCTTATTTAATATCCTGCATCATTAGTTCTGCTTTTTTTTTTTGAGAAATATGAGTGTTTAAACATCCATCCCATCCATTCATCCCCTACCCTGACAGCTATTTGACTGGAGCATTGATGAATAACATCATATAAATGACATCATATACCATGAAAAGCCAAACTCAATTAACTTTTACAATAAACATTCAGACACCGATGTTTTTGTAAACCATTTTGATCGTTTTTGTAGGGAAATTTACCCCTTTTTGTTCTCCTTATATACTGTGCATCCGTAAAGTATTCATAGCGATTCACTTTTTCCACATTTTTTATGTTACAGCCTTATTCCAAAATGAATTAAATTCATTTATTTCCTCAAAATTCTACACACAATTCCCCATAATTCATTCATTTATTTTATTTTCGGCTTAGTCCCTTTATTAATCTGGGGTCGCCACATCCGAATGAACCGCCAACTTATCCAGCATATGTTTTACACAGTCCCTTCCAGCTGCAACCCATCACTGGAAAACCATACACTCTCATTCACACACATACACTACTGACAATTTAGCTTACCCAATTCACCTATAGTGCATGTCTTTGGACTTGTGGGGGAAACTGGAGCACCCGGAGAAAACCCACGCGAACACGGCGAGAACATGCAAACTCCACACAGAAATGCCAACTGATCCTGCTGAGGCTCGAACCAGCGACCTTCTTGCTGTGAGGCGACAGTGTTACCCACTATGCCACCGTGCTGCCCCATACCCCATAATGACAATGTGGAACATTTTTTTTTTAATTGTTGCAAATTTATCAAAAATAAAAAACCTGAAAAATCACATGTACATCAGTATTCACAGCCTTTGACGTGAAGCTTTAGATTGAGATCAGGTACAGTTTGTTTCCACTGATCATTCTTGAGATATTTCAGCAGCTTAATTGGAGTTCACCTGTGGTAAATTCAGTTGATTGGACATGATTTGAAAAGGCATACACCTGTCTATATAAGGTTCCAGGGGTTGACAGTGCATGTCAAAGCACAAACCAAGCATGAAGACAAAGGAATTGTCTGTAGACCTTAGAGACAGGATTGTCTTGAGGCACAAGGCTGGTGAAGGTTACAGAAAAATTTCTGCAGCTCTGAAAGCTCCAATGAGCACAGTGGCCTCCATCATCCGTAAGTGGAAGATGCTTGGAACCACCAGGACTCTTCCTAGAGCTGGCTGGCCATCTAAGCTCAGTGATCGGAGGAGAGCCTTAGTCTCTCGGAGGAGAGCCTTAGTCAGGGAGGTGATCAATCACCCGATGGTCACTCTGTCTGAGCTCCAGCGTTCTTCTGTGGAGAGAGGAGAACCTTACAGAAGGACAACCATCTGTGCAGCAATCCACCAATCAGGCCTGTATGGTAGAGTGGCCAGACGGCACATAGTAGCCTGCCTGGAATTTGCCAAAAGGCATCTGAAGGACTCTCAGACCATAAGAAACAAAATTCTCTGGTCTGATGAGACTAAAATTGAACTCTTTGGAGTGAATGCCAGGCGTTACGTTTAGAGAAAACCAGACACCGCTCATCACCAGGCTAATACCATCCCTACAGTGAAGCATGGTGGTGGCAGCATCTTGCTGTGGGGATGTTTTTCAGCAGCAGGAACTGAAGACCAGTCAGGATAGAGGGAAAGATGAATGCAGCAATGTACAGAGACATCCTGAATGAAACCTGCTTCAGACTGCTCTTGACCTCAGACTGGGGCAACGGTTCATTTTCCAGCAGGACAATGACCCATAGCACACCGCCAAAATATCAATGGAGTGGCTTCACAACAACTCGGTGAATGTCCTTGAGTGGCCCAGGCAGAGCCCAGAGCTAAATCCTATTGGACATCTCTGGAGAGATCTGAAAATGGCTGTACGCTGTTGCTTCCCATCTAACCTGGTATAGCTTGAGAGGTACTGCAAATAGGAATTGGCGAAAAGTCCCAAGGACAGGTGTGTCAAGCTTGTGGCATCTTATTCAAAAAGACTTGAGGCTGTAATTGCTGCCAAAGGTGCATCAAAGTATTGAGCAAAGGCTGTGAGTACTTATGTACATGTGATTTTTCAGGTCTTTTATTTTTAATAAATTTGCAACAATTTCAGAAAATATTTTTTTACCATGTCATTATGGGGTATTGTGTGTAGAATTTTGAGGAAATAAATGAATTTAATCAATTTTGGAATAAGGCTGTAACATAATACTTTCCGGATGCATTGTAATGTTTTATTCCGAGACCTCAACGTAAAGGCCAAAAATCACCTGCACTACTGTAATGGAAATTTTTTTTTTCCCAGCTACAGTTTTTTATACTGTAGCTTGGAAAGACATACACAGATGCATTATGCGAGAGAACAGAGCTAGCAGACTGGCTACAACTGTAAGTGATCCTCATGCCAGTTCTTTCTACTGAACTGAACATGCCAACTTCATTCCTTTACAAATTTATTGTTTGAGGAGATTTTATGATTTTTTCGCTTTCTTCAGAATCATCACAATGCTAAAACTAGAGTTTGTCTTATTAATATGGCAAACAGATTGTATAGATTTGCCCCATATACTTGTTATACTGTAATACTTTGGATGCATTTCTAAAGCAGTTGTATTGTGTGTAAATAATACATTGAGTTTTATTTCTCATTTAAATATATATTAGAACCTCGCTACAATAAGCTTCTTTTTTCTCTGTTTCTTATTTGATAACTTCTTATTGATTTGGACGTAGACCTTTAGAAATTCAACAGCCTTAAATTTCTCAAGTGTGTTATCGATGTTTATCCACAGTTCCATACTCTTAGCAATATGAATTTTTGACTGGCATTGTGATGTTATTCTGCATGAACTCCATGGCTATCAACTCAGTGAAGTGCATATATTAATGGCCAGTTTTTATTTAAGTACCATAGACTGCATTTAGCATATCATTCTGATACTTCTAATGGCAAGTTAGGAACCCACTGAGTCTGGCTTATTTAGATTTTATCAGTCATACTTTAATTATATGGCCCTTTTGTTGTTGTTGTTGTTGTTGTTGATCTATGTGTACTGCGACATGAGTTTATAAGCGACCTCATGTTACTCTTCATTCTTCTATACTGGAATCTATTTTCCTTCAACTAACAGATCACAATGGTGGTTCTGTACAATGTTTCATTATAAATAATTCATACTTGCGGGTTTTCTCAAGCAGCTATTCAGGGACGGAGCTTTTTGTGTCCCTTTATCATCTGATTACAAACCAAGATTTTAATCCATGGGTTATTTTAGCTTCACGTCTCATTATCACCACATTGTCAGAAAACACATTAATTACATTTCCTTATTGTCCTATTGTGATACACTCTTGCTTAATCCACCATAAATACGTCATCACCAACATTATTAATAGACATTCCTTTATTACTGAAAGGGATAGTTCACCCAAAAATGACTGTGTTTTACTCACCCTTCACTTGTTCAAAACTTTGAGTTTCTTTCTTCTATTGAACACAAAAGAAGATATTTTGAGGAATGATGGTTTATGGTTCCCATGGATTCAACAGTCATTTTTATCCTACTATGGAAGTCAATGGATGCTGTCAACCTGCATTCTTCAAAATATCTTCTTAAAGGATTAAAACCACATGAGGGAGTAGTAAACGGTGAGGTAATAAAAATTATTTTGGGTGAACTATTCCTTTAGGAGATTATAATTTCCAAAAAGTTTTCTTCAAGCTTTTCTCCATTGTTTTATGGAAATCTCCTTACTTTTAACTTTCAAAGGGCAAAGCAATGTAATATGTATGTAATCTGAATTTCTGAATGTGTTTTGTTGCTGTGCATTTTCTCGCTCAATTAAGCTCTTAAGCCTTTAGCCATCATTGAGATGCATGAAAACAGCGAGAGGAGGAAGAACTGCCTCTTTCATTGATTTACAGGGAACATGATCTGACATTGACTCTAATTTAGTCTCGTTTTAGTCCGATTTTTTTTTTTCTTTTTTGAGTTGCCGTGCAATTCAAGGCTAGAAATCGCTAGAGGTTGTAAAGAGAAAGCATGGGTTCTAGTGCAATATACTGGATTTTAAGAGATGTTTTATGAATATTTTGTTCTGTAACAATATGTAGTCACTATTTATCTCTTCAATGAACTTATTCTGTTACTGTCTGGCTAATAACATAATAAAGTATACTGAATATTTCATACTCCAAAGCAAGGTCGTTTGTAGTTCAAACCACGGGGATGTCTGGACTTTGAATGGTCTCTTAGCGCTTGTCATGATCTCCCAATGCTGGTCAAGAATTCAAATTGAAGAATTTAGTGGCTTTTCCTATTTAAAAATAATAATTTCTAATCCGTCAGTTGAACAAATGCCTTTTTTCCCTCTGCCTTAAGACCTTTTCAGAGTAAAGTTATTTCACTGTTATTTATTACTCATTGTCATGTCACTTTAATCTCCTGAGACCTTTGCTTATTTTCTGAACACAAATTAAGATATTTTAGATGAAATCTAAGAACTCTTCCTTAAGGAACTAAAAACATCATTCAGTGACTTCAGTGGTTCATCTATGATCAAATGAAGCTCCAAGAACACTTTTGTGTGCCAAAAAAACCTAAAAAAATAACAATGTTCGCCTATTTTTTTTTCTCCCGTTCCACCACATCTCAAAGGTGCTCTATTGGATTAAGACCTGGTGACTGTGGAGGCCATTTGAGTACATGGAACTCATCCAACCCATCTGCCTCAGGGTTGGACGTGTTGTGTGTTCAGAGATGCTCTTCTGCATACTTTGGTTGTAACAAGGGGTTATTTGAGTTACTGGCATCAACAAGGCGTTTGCGCCCACAGAACTGCCGCTCACTGAATATTTTCTCTTTTTCAGATCATTCTCTGTAAACCCTAGAGATGGTTGTGTGTAAAAATCCCAGTAGATCAGCAGTTTCTGAAATACTCAGACCAACCCGTCAGGCACCAACAACCATGCCACATTCAAAGTCACTTAAATCATTTTTCTTTCCCATTCTGATGCTAAGTTTGAACTGCAGCAGATCGTCTTGACCATGTCTACATGCCTAAATGCATTAAGTTGCTGCCATGTGAATGACTGATTAGAAATTTGCGTTAACAGTTAGACAGTTGTACCTAATAAAGTGGCCGGTGAGTGTATAATGCAGTATATTGCATATACTGTAGGCAAACAAATTTTTTTTACAGGTTTTGTGGTATAGAAAAGAGTTCTTGGAGCTTCATGATTACAGGTACATGACATTTTTTGACGATGTTTTCGACACTTTCTGGAGTTCAAATGTCTCTAGACTATTGCAGTTAAAGTAGGGTCAGAGAGCTCAGAGATTTCATCTAAAATATCTTCTCTTAAGTTAAACAAAGGTCTCAGGGGTTTGACATGAGGGTGAGTAACTAATAACCGAATTTTTTTTTATTACTGAACTAATCCTGTAAAAGATATTAACATGTTCAAGACCATTTGCAGTCTCTTGCAAGTAATAATAGTTTTGATGCCTCAGTATTGTCAGAAAACATGTATTCTTGGTTTTGCCTTATTTATTTTCTTATTTTGCTTTTTAAAGTGTCTAGTCATTGGCGAGTCTTTGACTTGGCATTTTCTGAATCATAATGGACCACAATGTCAACTAAAAATCTTCTTGAATGCTCTACTGAAGAAAAAAAGACACTTGAAGATTTCAGATGCAAATATGCCAACTAAAATTCTAAAATGAGCATTTTTAGCAGGCTCCAGTGCATCTGTTCAGCAATTTCCCCTTTATGCCAAAGGATAAGTTCCTGTCATGGTTTTTAAAGGGAAATAACTCCATATACACAAAGGTAATGAAAGGTAAAGAAATAAATGCAACATTTTTGTGGAATTTTAGACGGCACTTAGAGGTTTTTGCATCTGAACTCTTTAATTACATCTTGAATAGCGGGTGTGTAAACTGCCAATAAGTTTTATTTTTTAAATGAACCTTTTAATTGATGCATTGCGTTAAATTTGTTAGTTATGTCTGTGTTTTGTTTTCAATGTCAATAGATTTATTTATGACCTGCTATTTTGTTTGTTAAAAAAGCTAGCACACAATGCAAAACTAACCAGACTTATCACTGCATTTACATATGTTGCTTTTCTGGTGATTTTAAGTGCTTCTATTATCCTAATTTGTAAGTGGCTTTGGATAAAAGCGTTTGCAAAACGAATAAATGTAAAATGCATGTGCTTATAGAGCTCTTGTGGGATGTTCAATACTAAAAAAGTGTTTAAGATGAACCCTCAGATGAGTATCACTGTTTTAAGTATAATGTAAGTTTTGCTATGAAGAGCCTGTTTTTTTTTTCTAGATAGATTTGGGACTTTGGTGTGTGAAACGTCTCAGTGCTGTTTTAATTTTAATATAGTTGAGTCATGCATGGAGTGTATTTGCAATATTTCCCTCAGACTCTAATACTGAGTTTCTTTTTGTCTCTGCAGGACTGAGTTGCCGACTGTGAGATGAGAGGCAGGTATTAATAAGAGAAATGCAATCCCACTCTCTGACTGCAGGCACTGAATGATCAGAGATTGAATTATCACTGATATGATACGAATGGTGAATCCTGATGATGTGGAATATCTTAGATAAGGATGATACCGTATTCAGCAAGATAGCTCCATTCTTCTGGAAGAGTCACAGCTCAGCTCTTTCTCAGTCTTGATTTCTTTGAGAGGAAAAGTTTTGGAATCGCATAAAATATGGTACTACTTCAAATCCTATTTTTTGTGATTTCTGTTTTTGTTCCACAAGACTTATTTGTGACCTTTTTCTTATTTGTGATTGTGTGTCTTTTAACCCTTAGGGGTCCAATGTGATTTCAGGGTCCTTGGGATGTTTGCACACTACACTACCTAATTAAGTTGCCTTGTCGCCTATCCAAGATTTAGAAACAACAACAAATAATAACTTGACTTCTAGTTGATCATTTGGTATCAGAAGTGGCTTATATGAAATCTAATCTGTTGATGTTGCCATCCACTCTTCAGATCTATCGCACACCCCCATACTGAATGTAACTCCAAACCCCAAAAAAGATTTTTCATTCATCAAACTTGACTGAGAATATTGGGTCCATGCGGGTTCCAATAGGTCTCCTGCAGTATTTGTGATTATTGGGATGCAGCTCAACAGATCTACCTTGTAAAATCTACCTTCTGCAACTTTTCCAAATGACCAACTAGAAGTCAAGTTATTATTTGTTGCTCTTACAACTGGGATTAACGACAAGACTTTTGTGAGGTAGTGTATATGCTTTGACATTTGTGCTTATTTTTTATACTCATTCCCTTATTCAGATGCTTTTATTCAGATTACATGAACTTAGAATATTTGTTTTACATTTGACTTGCATTATTAAAAAAGCTGCCAATCTAAGCTTACGCCAGACTTATGTTTCAAGTATATGTGAGAAATTGTTTCAGCTCTTTCTGATGTTTCAGATTGGACTTTACAGAGAGAGTGCAGTGCTTTGTTTGTTATTTTTTTTCAAAAAGCACTTTTAATATGGGTTCTCAAAGTACAAATAAACACTTCAGTTTCTATAACACTTAACTGTGACTAAAATTGACAGTACACGAAGTGCAACATTTTAATTTATATTTTTAATTTTTTTCACTTTATTTTTATAATGTGTTCTCACAAGTACACATAAACACTTCACACTGTCTAAAGATGTATAACATGTAATTGTATGACAAAAATAGACAGTATACGTAAATAAAAACATACTTAAAAAAGCGCAACATTTTAGATTTTCTTTTACTTTATTTATAGAAAACACAACTCCCAATGGTGTATATCATGTATATATGTTAACAAATTTTATTATCTGTTATTACCAGATACCAACTAGAACATGCACCAAAACACTAGCAAACAATACAGCAATTATACAACACCATCAAAAAAATACAATAAATCTCATCCAGACTAATGGAATAAGAAACAAAATTGAATGACATGTAAAAAGAAGGGAGAAAAAAAATACAGAGACATTTTTAAACTATACATATAAGGAAGGGGGCCTATATTTTGTCATACATCTTCTGTTTGCCAAATCTAGAGAAACGTAACATTTCCAGCTTGAGGGAAGAAACCATTTTAGCTAACCATTAAAAAAAAAAAAAAAAAAACTTGGAGGTGTCGTGGATTTCCACTGCATCAGAATCACTCCCTTGGCCAGCACCCTGCCAAACACAAGGGAGAGTTGTTGATGTTTAGGTCAAGTTAGAGCCTGGTCTGAACAGCCAAGCAATGCTAATTCCACATAAATTTTAATATCCATTTCAAAAGCCTGGGAATAAAGTCTGAAGATGCTTTTCCAAAATTCAGATACTTCTGGCAGGGGGGTTTCGAAAGACCCACCCCTCCACTGACAAAGGTCCAGAATTTGTCTCAAACGTGATTTGTCCTATTTTCACTGCTATGCCATCATAATAAGTGAAAATAAGCCATTGAAAAAGCTTTAAGACGGTGTGACTTTAGCTATTCAGTTTTGGCCAATGCAAAAAGTAATTTTTTATGAGTCCAACATCCAGCACCTAGAAAACATACAATCATACTATGTTGTTTTTAAATTGAGAAAACATTTTACAGGTTACTTTTATTCTAAATCTTGGAACTTATTATTGAAACTACAAAATGAGCAAAAAAAGGTGTGAAGCACCACAATCGGCTCATATTAAAATGAATTTGAATACTATTTTGGCTATAGTTGTTATCCATGAATTTACAAATGTACTTTTTTTTAAAAGAGAGGCTAGAAAAATTGTAAAGCTCTACATTATTATTATTATTATTATTATTAATAAATCAGTCAAATTCTGACTGAGGAAAGTTAAATGTGGTGGCCAGTTTAATATTTATAATTTCCCTAATAAATGACAATAGGCTTGTTTTTAAATTAAAACAGATTCATTTTTTTTTCTAATATTATGATGTAAAAAAATTCTATTTTAAAAAAAAGCATTTTGTCATATTTTTTTCTTTTGTAAATATATTTGGTACATCAAAAAGTCTGGTTATGATGACCATCCAAAAAAGCTAATTCAGCTAAAAATAGTGTGAGAGAAAAGAACCACCCCTTTCACCAGGCTGGTCAAGGGCCTGTCTGGACAGGACCAGAATATATGACCACAGGTCCCGACTGCGCCTTTGCATCTATCACACATAGGAGCAATCGAAGGATACAGCTTATTAAATGTGGCTTTAGTCTAGTGTAATCTATTCAATTAAGTTCAATTCATGTTTATTTCTATAGAGCTTTTACAATGCAGATTGTGTCAAAGCAGCTTAACATAGACATGCATCACTTTAAATTGCATGAACTGTAGGCTTACATTTACTGTATAGAGCAAGAGTGAATACGACTCAATCCCTCCTCCCAAGTAGAGGACGAGATGTTAATTTCTATTTGACTCTCCCAAGAATCGCTAAGGTGTGCAGTAGAAACCGAAACATGAGAAGCAAAGAGATATATAAATTTGGTCACCAAATGTTTCTCCAATGAACACTGCTTCAAAAGCTTGTTTAAATCATGATCGAGAGAGACTTCCTAACACTGAGGAAAATTGTGTTTATAATTTTACTTTACCATTTTATTTTTATTGTGTGTTCTCAAAAGCACAAATAAA
Organism: Danio tinwini; assembly: GCA_903798205.1. Taxonomy (NCBI): domain Eukaryota; kingdom Metazoa; phylum Chordata; class Actinopteri; order Cypriniformes; family Danionidae; genus Danio; species Danio tinwini. Next base: position 23,978,897 of record CAIGQZ010001108.1, read on the forward strand.
CACTTCAGTTTCTAAAGATGTATATCACTGACTAAAATGACCTATTTTGAGCTTATATTGCACTGACTTAAAAACAGGCTTCTATCTCTCGAGTGTCCCTCAGAGGGTTAAATTTCAAACATGTATTTTGATAAGCTATTTTTGTGCATAAAACGTCTACAGAACTTATGAATCCTGTTAAATGTTTCATTAATGGATGCATTATTAATGAGCAAGAATAAACAACAACATTGGTGCAACTATTGTTCACCAAAACCAATTCTAACAAATAGTTAACACACTTTTGGTTTGCTCCAGAATTGAAATTTGTTTAACAACTATGTGGTTGTCTTTCATTACACATTTATTCGTTTTCGGACTAAGACTATAGCTCGAGAGGAAGTGTTGAGTCCATTCTTCTTGTCATGCTCCGAGTGACCCCTGCCTTTACAATAATGTCAGTGTGAATGAAAGCACAGACTTCATCCTCAACTCTTTAACCTCTTCATGGACAAACACTCACACACACTGCTTCACCCTTGGCCCATTTGGCAAGTTTTCCCATGACTTCCCGTGGATGCAGAGAGGCTCTGAGCGAGGAGAGGAGGAGTGTTGGGGTTTTGTTGGTCATTTGTGGTGGCTGTGAGCTCTCTTTTATTCAAACACTGGTTGTTCCATCTGCTCCTCTGTTGTGAGACAGAGGTTTCACTGTGGAGAGCAGGGAGGAGGTCTTGCCTTTTCAGTTCGCTACAAAATATGTGGCCTGTATAAACCTCCCAACCTCTCAACCCGCTCATTCTTTCTCTTTGTCCTTCTCCACACTTTGATTTCCTCCATCACCCCCATTTTTTCCTCAAGGTATGCTGCTAGAATTGGTGTCTGAAAATGAACACTACTTTCCCCTGAAAAGGTTTGTGTGACTTCAAGTATTTCCATAAATGTTTTCTTTGTTAAAATCTGCTGTTGGCATACACTGGATTTACAATTTTTGCAACAAAAAAGTGGTTGCAAACTATTTTTATGGGCTATTTATATTTATATGTTAAATTTAAACGAACTGTATAAATATATACAGTTGAACTCAGAGTTATTAGCACCCCTTTTAATTTTTCTTTTCTTTTTTAAATATTTTCCAAATTATGTTTAATAGCGCAAGAACATTTTCGGCTAGAATAAAAGCAGTTTTAAATTTTTTAAGAACCATCTTAAGGTAATAATTATTAGCCCCTTTAAGCTATATATTTTTCGATAGTCTACAGAACAAACCATCATTATACAATAACTTGCCTAATTACCCTAACCTGCCTAATTAACCTAAATATTCTAGTTAAGCCTTTAAATGTCACTTTAAGCTGTATAGAAGTGTCTTGAAATATATCTAGTCAAATATTATTTACTGTCATCATGACAAAGATAAAATAAATCAGTTATTAGAAATGAGTTATTAAAACTATTATGTTTAGAAATGTGTTGAAAAAAATCTTTCTGTTAAACAGAAATTGGGGCAATGGTATATATTCTGATTATCTATAGTTATGCAGTGGCACAGAGTTAGACCTCTTTCTTGGCTTTACACAGAAATAACATAACACAGCATAACATCACTTTGTTGCAGAGACGCTATTGGTTAAATGTCGGCAAAGTAGAACACGGAAGCAGCTTGAAGCGGAAATCGCGAGTATGTCTGTGGTCTATAAAGTTGATGACGACAACATTGCCATAGCAAACTGTGAGACATGTAAACTTGGGATTGCCTGCCGGGTATTTTAAGTTGAGGTGCTATTTGTTTTTATATTAGATTTGTTTTATATTTACTGTTGCACTAAAGTCCAAAAGTGAAGAATTGATGTTATTTATTACTTGATTGTTTAAGCTACCTTACAGAAGTGATCTGTTTATTAACAAAGTTGTTGAATGGTAAAATAAGGTGAATTAAATAAAAAATAAGGAACATGCTGGATCTGTTTCTCCCCTCTTCTTTATTCTTTATTTATGTATTATAGAAGTATCGGATTGGGTTTCAGTATCGGTAGTACACACAAAATCAAATGACTCGACTCGAGGGCCTGATAAAAAAATACCTGATCAAGACGCAAAAGTTTTATTTGTATTTTTTTAACATGAGATGTTGGTAACAACCAAAGAAATTTACTAATTAAATTGTGCAATAAAATAAAATGACACAGGGAAAAAATATTGAACACATGAAGAAAGGATGGTGCAGAAAGGCAGTGAAAGCCCAGACAGCAGTTAAAATCTCTCAGTAGTTATTCAGCAACCCCTCTGCCTTTTGTCAGTGTAAATTAATATTAGCTGCTTCAGTTCAACATCTACATTGCCAGGATGATGAAGATGAAACAGGAATGGACATTTCAGCAAGACAATGATCCAAAACACAGCCAAGGAAACTCTCAAATGCTTTCAGAGAAAGAAAATCAAGCTGTAGAATGGCCCAGCCAATCACCTGACTCGAATCTAATAGAAAATACAAAATAAAGCTCAGATTTGATCGACGAGAGCCACAGAACTATCAAGATATTTACATTCTGTTGAAGTCTGTGGAAAAACTCACACCTGAGCAATGCATGACTTCATTGTCCATATGACAGGCGTCTTTAAGCTGCCATCACCAAAAAAGCCTTTTATATAAAGTACATATATATATATATATATAAAGTAAATACATTTCAGTAGTTCAGTACTTTCTCCTTGTGTTATTCCATTGATATTACAAATACCTTTTTTTTCTTTTGTTATAATTTTATGTTTGTATTGTTTGGCTATTTACCAAAATGTGTTTTAATCCCATGTCAGCAGGTCCTTTACAATACTTTTCTCAGAAAAAAACAACAACAAAAAAAAAACATGTTGAATACTATTTCCCCAGAAGTGGATCAAAATCTTTTGGCAAAATTGTCCTGAGACTATTCAATATTCATCTATCTCTCTAGATAGATAATATACAGTGTTCAGCATGACTGAGTACACCCACCTTTTCTATGTATATTTGTAGACTAGGTTGTTTAGATTTACAAATATTTAAGCTGAACGTTTCATTGACAGATGTGTGCTCTAAATGAGGTCATGCCTGTAAATGGATTATAACTATAAGTATAATTTTATAAAAAGTACAATAAAAATTTTTATATATTCTTTTTTTGCCATGCAAAGAGCTTAAGAGGTTTAAATAAAAAGTTCTCTTCTCATCTGACCAGATAATAGCAGTGAATATCAACCAGCATTAAGGTTTCAAAAAATTATTAATTAAAAAAAAACACTGCAAAAAAGAATTAGAGAATGCTGACCCATGTTGTTCATCATGTACGATTAATGTTCAGTGTGAATCATATACATAATAGCTTAATTGATGCAGTGGCTGATGAAGACCAGCAGCCATGTGCAGTGATTGTTCAACAAGTGTGTGTTTTCCACTGAGAGCAGATTTAGTGAGTAAATGGTTTTCTGGTAGAGTTGGCTAGGGTCATTGTATGTGCTCTGTTCTGTCCTGTCTCAGCCTGTAGAGAGATTGTTTATCTGACTGCACCATTTGTCCTATTGAGCTGCTGTTTCCTGCCCTTAGGGGTCTTTACAAACACAAACATCACCAACACACCCACATAAAATCACACAACAGGCCACAAATAAGAGAATCTATAGCCATAGTCGAAAAACAAATAGCCTGCACACAGAACTCTGACAGTACTTTTCAGTTTAGTGAATCTACTCTGTTGTAGCTCTTATTTGGATGTCAGGAGAATTTTGTGTTCAGTATGTTTTATAGATTGATATAGTGCTTTAAGACTCTTAACTTTTAAACTAGTGCTGGACTTTTTTTAAACACCATTTTAAAGTGTTGCTGCTTTAATCTAAGTTGAATCAAATTGTGTTTTTGATTCATGTAATTTCAACTTGCATTAAGTTAAACTTGTTATTATTATTATTCATTCATTCATTGTCTTTTCGGCTTAGTCCCTTTATTAATCCGGGGTTGCCATAGTAGAATGAACCGCCAACTTATCCAGCACGATGCAGCGGATGCCCTTCCAGCCGCAACCCATCTCTGGGAAGCATCCACACACACTCATTCACTACGGACAATTTAGCCTACCCAATTCACCTATACCGCATGTCTTTGGATTGTGGGGGAAACCGGAGCACCTGGAGGAAACCCACGTGAACGCAGGGAGAACATGCAAACTCCACACAGAAACGCCAACTGACCCAGCCGAGGCTCGAACCAGCGACCTTCTTGCTGTGAGGCGACGGCACTACCTACTGTGTCGCCTATTATTATTATAATTATTATAATTATTATTAATAATATGGTTTTATTTAAAACATTTTTCCAGTGCTGGGTTGCAGCTGGAAGGGCATCACTGTGTAAAACATGGCGGAATAGTTAGTGGTTCATTCCGATGTGGTGACCCCTGATAAAAAAGGGACTAAGCTGAAGGAAAATGAATTCAATTCAATTCATCTTTATTTGTATAGCGCTTATACAATGTAGATTGTGTCAAAGCAGCTTCACATGGAAGTTTATAGTGAATTGAAACAGTGTCAGTTCAGTTTTCAGTGTTTAAGTTCAGTTCAGTTTAGCTCAGGTCAGTGTGAGTTAATAATCACTACTGAGAGTCCAAACACTAAAGAGCAATTCCATCGATGCGCAGCTCTACAGATCCCGAACCATGCAAGCCAGTGGCGAATTATTTGAATGAATGAATTATTTGAATTAACGCACATTAACTTATGATAATTAGCAAAAGTACCACAACACACTTACGTAAGAGGATAGTTCACCAAACAATGAACATTTACTCACTATTTGCTCTCCCTCAAGTGGGTAAGAACTTCATGACTTACTTCAGACATGTTTCTAACGTTTTTCAAAATTCTTTTGTTTAACAGAAGAAAATAGGTCAAGCAGGTTTGGAATAAGTGAAAGGTGAGTAAATTATGACAGAACTTTCAATTTTGAGTGAACTATGCTTTTAATTATAAAACATATTAATTATTTATTTAAATCTATATGAAATAAATTATTTATATGTAAAACTTGAGAAATTGACATGGTAAATGTTGTGCTAATCCAGATTATGCTAAACCGCTGTTCTTGGTAGCTTGGTTTTTATAGTATGATTGCTTTTCATGCACAGATAGATTTGCGGAAATTATAAATGAGACATAACATTCATACACTGAAAAAATGTTGCACAAGTTTTGAGATTTTTTGGGGGGACAACTTATGTTTAATCTACTTAAATGTTAGGTTAACTTAATCGACTTGTGTTGGGACAACAATAATAAATTGTGTGCAACCCTGCATTTTTTTTTACAGTGTATTAGCTTTTTTCTACACAGGTTTGCTGTTATTTTACAGATTTTTATTTAATTTTTTTGTCTTGGTCCAGTGCTACAAGGTTTTGAAAACACAAACTTTGTTCCTCAATTGGTAAGGTATTTATTGTATTAATTCATCATTATTTTATTATCGTTGTTATATTGTAGTTATTACATTTTGTAGGTTGAATAAAGTCCAGAAAAACTCTCATGGCTGTGACTGATGTTTATTGAGTGATGCTGACGTACGATATGACGTCACCGCGGTGTTAATTTATATGGGGTTCAGGGGGGGGGGGGGGGGGGCGAGAAACGGATTAAATTAGTTAGGGGGGAAACAAAGAGCTGGAGAGGCGCATAAAGGCGGATGCTGGAGAAGAGTGAACACAGCAAACTTCAGCCAGACCTTCCAGAGTTTCAGTGAGGAAACTTTCGACACAGAAAACAAGTGAGTTCTAGCTGTTTTTACACACCAACACCTCTCGTCGGACTATTGTTTGGCTTTCTGTTTGATTTAACGTTACTCCCTGAACTCTCTGAAAAGTGCCACAAGAGAGTTACATCGCGTAAAGAGCTATTTAGATGTTTGTTTTACTACCACGATATCTATAACACTGCGAGAAACCTCATTTAATTATAGTTTGAGGACTGTTAAACTCTTAAAGAAGACTGTTCAGTTAAATACCTAAAATGCTTTGGTAATGCTCTTGAGTTAGTGTCGAGTTTTCTTTTATCCATTAATAAAATATAAGCCGATCTGGAGTGCGTGGTTTTGTTCTGCGCTCTAGTTTCTCATTGGGGAGGATGAGTTAGTTATACAGTAAGAGCTGTTTAACTCAGCACAACATATCTAAACTATAAAAAAGAGGCAAAATTCAAAATAACCATCAACTTTCAAAGGCGAAAGTCTCACGTTGTTGTGTAAAATTATAATAGCTTTAAGCAGATTATGTGTCATTTTGTTAGTTTGTTTTGTCACTAATGTAAATAAACAGTCCTGTTGTTATTGTAATATTTTTATCTGATGGACTTTAATATATGTAATGGTTACTGTAAATGAATGTACATAATCTAAAATTATGTTTAATATGCAAAACTCTTAACTGACTCAGTATCACACAGTTTCAGTGGATATTGTACATGTTTAAAATAGCTGTATTGCTCGTAGAAAATCTAAGATTATAATTTCACAGTTTGAGACATTAAAGAAAACTTTCCAGTGTCCCTTGAACCTGCTAACTGTTTATAAAGTTAGTATTAAGCTGTCTCAAAGAATGATCTGCTGAAGGAGACTTCACTGCTCTCACTCACTTTGTGTGAAGCTGCTAATAGCTGCTATCTTTGCACAAAAAAGTATTTACACAAAGCATGTGGTTGTCTGCACTGATTCTAAGATGCTTGCCAGTGTTTTGAATATCATGTTTTTACTGTACTTTTGAACTTTAATTTTTCAGTTTTGCTGTCATCAAGGGGTCCGGGAACCCTCAGGGGTTGAATGGGACTGCTAGAGGGATAGAAACATTTAGAAAAAAGAGCAAATAAAAAAAAAATATATATATATATATATATATATATATTGCATTTTATTAAAATAAAGTATAAGTTTCAAATAAAAAAAGGGCAAAGAATTAATCATTTAACATCTGAAAATTAAAAAACTAATAATTAAAATCTTAATAATTCTAAAATAATCTAATATAACAATGTAAATATACATTTAGAATTATAAACTTATAATGATATAAAATATAGAACAAAATATGATTCATAAAATGTATACATTAAAAAAATTATTAAGCTGGGCAATAATTTATGAATACATATTATTAATTTTCATTTCATATTTAATGTTTTGTATTATTCTGATTTTTTTTTTTTACCTAAATATGTTTATTTAGTTTTTTTAATTGGAAGTTAGAGGCTGTTGAGGGAGGCAAGTGTTTATTTGGGGTAGTGTTAACACCAACATGGAAGGATAATTATAAAATGAATGTTGTAACTGATTTTCCATGTAAAAAAAAAACTATATATTTTTAATTAAATAAATCTATAAATGATCCAGAATCTGATAGGTTTTTTACAGTATAAATGTGGTCTTTAAACAAGAAAATAAATACTGTAGATGCTATTAAAGACCCAAGACCCCTTATCTAAAAAATGACTGTATGTGCTTTTACTTATGTTACATGTAAAGTGTTTGTGATAGACAACATCTAATGCTTTAAATGGAGAATCCCCATAATTCAACCCTCTTGCTAAAATTGTGTGTGTGTAACTGTGTGTTAGGGATCATTGTCTGTTTAATGCTCTTGGCTTCATTCTCTCTCTCTCTCTCTCTCTGTCCTCTTGAATGGAGTGATTAAAGTGAGTATGGTCAAAGGGTGCAGGACAGAAAGGAAGAGGGCCTCGTTCCTTCTTTTCTTCTCTTGCTCTTTCAGAGACCCTTTCACCTGACCTGCATTCTGACCCCCCCCCCCCCCTTCACTTTTCTCTCTTTAGACACTTTCAGGGCCTTTTCATCCCATAGTGGGAATAAGAAAGTGCAAAAAATGCAGTTTTATTGAAGGGATTACACATTCGGAGCTGTACCACTTCACAGCACTTCAGCAAAGTTGTAAACATTCAACCTTTTGCCCTTTGCCCTGTTTTTGTTGTGAGTTTGTGAGAGACAGAGAGTGAAAGGGGCTCTTTGGGTAAAAAAAGATGGGTAAACCCTTTTCAAAGCAGAAACAAAACAAAAAGCTAAGAGAGTGAATAATTATAGTTATTTGTATAAAACACTCAATAGTGTTAGGTGCATTAAAGAGTGTATTTCACATTACTATAGAGGATAAATGGAGTGTGTTTCAGAGTAATGGTATAGAGCCATCTGCATTAGAGCTACAAGCTTTTAACTCCAGTAGCTGGGTGTCAGGCTTTGGATTTCCTCAGGGTGTGTGTGTTTAACAACCACTGTTGTTAAAGTGCACTGATTCAGTCACTGATTTTTCTGTGAGGAAAAGAGTTGTTTTTTTTAATGTGTGTGTGTGTGTGTGTGTGTGTGTGTGTGTGTGTGTGTCTGAACTCTCAGAATTACAGGCCTCCAGCACCATGCTGGTCACAATTTCTGTCAGAACGCATTTGCTGTAACACTTGCCTAATGCTGTACAGCACTGCTCTGGTGACAGCGTGTGTGTGTGTGTGTGTCATCCAGCTGCACACGCCCATCAGAAAGAATGATGAGAGAGTGTAAGTGATTTATGACTGCTCGCCTCAGACCTGTGTTTGAGTAAATCTTGAGCCGAGGTGAACTTAAACAGCTGCTCCTGGTATGAACACTGTCTCCAGACGTCTCTCTCTCTCTCCTCCCCCGTGCTGCTCCATCAGTCCGTCTGTCTGTCTGTGGTTTAGATGACTGATAAAGCCAGTGCTGACTTGAACTCCCTCTGCACTTTATCTACAGACTCAGTACCAGCTCAGCCTTAAGGGCCTGCTTTGCATCAGACTTAATGGAAGCTCCTCAGTTTAATGTGGTCTTTCCATAAAAACGCAGCACTGGTAATAGAATTTAAGAGTTGCAGAAAGGAGAGTCTCCGAATGGAGATCTGTAATTGAAAAGGCGCGCTGATAAGCGTGAAACTGTGCCATATGTCTGACTATGAGTGAAGTGGGTCAGAGCTTTGTGTTGTTTTCTCTGCTATGGAAATGAGTTTGAAGTCCAGCTGGTTGTGCGGCGAGGGACTTGCTCACTCTCCAACACTGGGTGCTGGAACGCACTGAAAAGATGTGAGGGGAGGAGAGAGGACCTGAGGAGGGAAGAGAAGAGAAACCGTGTGTGTCCAGCGGTCCTGCATTCCTCCACGCTTGTGATAATGGAAGCCCCATGGCGTATGATGAGTGAGTAAGGCCCTCAAAGAGTGTGTGTTTCTGTGGGAGGAATGGGGCTTTTAAAGGGCTTTCTATCTTCAGAGTGTATGAGATTTGTGTGAGAGTGTGTGTGTGTGTGTGTGTGTGTGTGTGTGAGAGAGAGTGTGGACCCAGCGGGTCAGAACAACCTCGTTAGGCCGTCTGAAACACCCCCCATCACACACACACACACACACACATTGCACAAAGAAGACTGCCTGATGAGAGATTTTGGAGTAAGGTCAGAGGAAAAAAGGTGAGGAGGGGGAATTTTTGGACACAGAGAGGGGGTGAAGACATTTTTGGGCCAGTAAAATGGGGGTTGGGGTGCTCGAGATTTGTGTTTTTCTGAGAGAGGTTAGTCACGCTCTGCTGAGCGGCTGACACTTAATTACTGTTTGGAGGGAGTTGCAGGATTTACTGGGTCAACAGAATATTTTATAAACGGCTTTAGAAGAGCATTTAATGTCTGAGAGTGAGAGATCGAGGGTAAAAAAAACAGAGGTAGAGAGCATTTTTTATTGCTTCTGCTTATGGTGACCTATTAAGGCCTGGTGCCTGAGTGATGAGGTCCAGCATTTGTGCTGGGACAGGAAGTTATGGCCTAGAGATATTGAGAGTCCAGAGTACTTCACTCAAACACACTGAGCAAGAGCAACACGTGAGCCAATACAGAGTAAAACAGACAATGTGAGTGAGCAGACGGACGGACAGATGCAGCGAACAGAGAGGGACATTTAAAGTGGCTTAATATACTAAACAGTGCTGTATGAGACCCAAAATCAGTACAAACCTTATTAAGCATCTATTAACAGATAAGCAAAACAGCCAACACTATAAACACAACACACACAATTTCACATCATATATTCTTTAACCCATAGAAATTGCTTAATGTGGCGTGTAGCGGATGAAGATATAAAAAGAGAAATTTGGTGTAAAGTTGATAAAAAATGTATGCTATGTACAGAAAAGCAGATGCGCTTAGAATATGAACTCAGTGCATGTTAGTTGTATCCCTCTCTTAGAAAGCGGTTCTGAATAAAATGCTTAATGTGGCTTGACTGATGAAGACAGTGGCCAAATACGACATGCATTCATTCATTTTTCATCGGCTTTATTTATCAGTGGTGGCTGGGGCTCTGCGATTAATCAAAATCAAATCACAATCATGGTTTAAAACATTGCAATTAGCTAATCGCAAGTGGCTCCGATATAAAACATATGTATTATTTAATTTCCCCCACCCAGAGCAAATTCTCGACTGCTGTCTGTGTGTGACAGTCTTACTAGCCAATTGAGTGAGCAAACTTTCGTTCTACCCAATCAAAATTGCGCAACCGAACTATGCGGAATGCCCACAATAAAAAAATAAAAAAGTAAACTTGCAAGTGGGAGATTTGACATTTGCTGCTTCAGAAGCATTAATAGACTAATTCATATCAAAGAAAAACAGGACATTGGTAATTTGGGAATATTTTGGTTTTAAAGTTACAGACACCAAACAAAACAGGTCATTTGTAAGAATTGTTGCCCAGCATGAGAAAATACAACAACCAGTAGCTAAAAAAGCACCACAGGTGGCTATATGAGGAGTATCTTGCTAAAAAGTCAATTGAAAGTATTGCCAGTGACACTCAATCTAGTAGCAAGCAACAGCAAAGTACTATTTCAGAGCTGTTCAGCCATGTTAGTTTGCTGAGTGTTCTATATTTTTATAATTATTATTTTTTTGGTTTTTATAAAAGCTACACTATCTTCCTAATTTGAGTTTAACATGTTTACAGAAAGGTAGGGTCATTTATTTGTGCTTACTGTTTGCGGTAGAGAAAAAAATTGTGTTTAATTTCTGAATATTTAAAAACTAATTTGAATAAATGTTTAACAAGTTAATATATTTTCCGTTTCTTTTCTAACTAACACTCACTGCATTTATCTGTAAGAAGCTATGATATATTGAGCTAAAGCATGACTTCAAAATTAAATCTCAAATCAAATCGCAATATCTGTCAAAAAAAAAAAAATAGCAATTAGATATTTTCCCTAAATTGCACAGCCCTAGTGGTCGCCACAGCAGGAATGAACCACTAACTTTTCCAGCAAATGTTTCACACAGCGAATGCCCTTCCAGCCGCAACCTAACACTGGGAAACACCCATACACTCGCATTCTCACACATACACTACAGACAATTTAGTTTATTCAATTCACCTATTGCGCACCCGGAGGAAACCCACGCCAACACCGGGAGAACATGCAAACTCCACAAAGTAACGCCAACTGACCCTACATTTTATTAAAAACATACACAATGCATAGACTAGCAGATTAGCCCAAATTTGAACACCTTACGTGTTTCCCATGGAAAACTATTTTAAAGAAAAGGCTTAATACGAAAAGTTTGGCCACTATATTTCAAGGTACAATTCTCACAATTAACAAGCCTTAACTATGACTTTTGTTTTTTATAAACTATTAATGTGGTGCTGCTAATTTTTTTTTAAGGTAGTAGTTAAGTTTAGGGATGTAGAATTAAATCATAGAGAATATGTGCTTTTTAAGTACTAATAAACAGCCAATATGTTAATAATAGAGAGGTAAGAATCCACTACTTTATAGCAAGAATTGTTACTTTAAAGTAAAAAAGTGTGTGCTGAATTTGGTCATCCATCACAAAGCCATTTTAGAACGTTTCAGTAGAGAGTAAAGAATGAGAAGCTTGTTTGGACTTAATAGATGCTTAATTATCCTCAAAGAGTGTTCAATATGGCTTTCATCAGTCCAGCTCTGTCTGGCTGCTTTGAGTCGTCTTCTACAGACACCGGCCATTCTTTCAACTGGAGATCAGCTTTTGTTACTGTTAATTGCTTTTCCTGCTAACAGATCTCTGAACCAAGAATGCTATATTATTGACTAAAAAAAGAGTCACTCCCAAACCGACAATGCTGCTGTGTTGTTGGTAAATGTGGGAAGTCGGCCGATATGTGAATGTGAGTTCTTTAATCTGTGTGGCTCCATATGCTTCAGTCTTCTTGCCTTCATATCCACGGAGCGCTCCGGAAGAATGGCGTCCCGCAGCGATGATTCCATTCTCTTCAGACAATACGCTCCTACTATCTCACAGCACGCGGGCCAATCATTGCCATGGAGATCACAAGCGGAGGCTAAAGAGCGCACTCACGCAGCCAGAGTCACAAACACAAAACCCACATAAGCAGATCTGTGTACATGGAGCAATCCTTCTTTTAGATGATCCAGGCAAATAAATGCATGATTGAAAAAAGCCCTTTTATCAGCAAAAGAAATAGAAAAGTGCTTTCTCCAGTCAAACATCACTCTTTTTTTTTTCAGTATTATTTTTATACCTACAGCCAGCCATTCTCAGCCGTTATGAACTCTGTGGGATCTTCATGTTTTTCCAGTTTTGAATGCTGACATGTTGAGAAGAGCAAAAGAGTGCCGTTTTCATACAAACATGTATTAATTTACGTTGTGTGTACACAGCTGAGGACAGGCCGAGAGAAAACACAGATGTGAGGATTGCGGAGCCGGAAAGCAGCAGGACAGAAAGGACATGTTCAAAGACACACGCCAACACTCCGAATGGATGTTAGTCAGGGCTGCAAATGTGCTTGTGCATTCGTCGCTGTCCTTTTGGATGTTTGTGTTCGATGATTCAAAAGCTAGCACAGTGGTGGTGCTTTCAGTGCCAAGAACGTCATTATCATAATTCCAAGAAAATCATTCCGTATTTTCCCATTTCACTAGCTGTTACATCATACTCCTGTGTGATGTGTTTGTGTTTCATTTCTGTGGGCGGCTGGAGAAATTTAAGCGCTGTTGTTACATTCTAATCTGGTGGCAGAGAATCATGTAGTCCTTCAGCACTAAATGACCTTTAGTGTTTGCACGAGCCAAGTCTGCGACATTTTAATGCCAGTCCATCGGATTCCATCAGCGAAGCTGTAATTAATCATTCTGAATGATCATCCCTATCGGCTTCATCCATTCATCTGTAATTGGGAAGTTGAAATATTAAAAGGGCAAAGTGTGGTCTCGGTGCAGATGGCTCCATTTCTGTCTTGCCCTTTAATAACAGAACTTATGAAGCAAATTATATCATTACCGAAAACTGCAATTTTCCTTTGCGACAACTGACCATTTTGTGTGTGTTTTTCAGAATGCGGGGCCTGTTTTCCACCCTCATCGTGGTGCTGGTGGCCTTAATGATCGTGACATCAGAGGCTGGGAAAAACAAGAAAGGTATCAAACATGGAGTACATCTCCCTACTGTTTTTTCCTTTTAGTTAAGCTCTAACATATCATGTGACTTTAAAGCTTATTGACACACTACTACTGAAAATGTGATGCTGTTATGTATGATTCTGTGATTAAACTGGAAGTGAAGCCAATCACTGTGCTTTCTGTGCCATAGAGAAGAATAAGGGAGGTAAGGGTGGTGCCGACTGTGCGGAGTGGCTCTATGGCAGCTGCGTGGCCAATAACGGCGACTGTGGACCAGGCATGAGGGAGGGAACCTGCAACGAACATACCAGGAAAGTCAAATGCAGAGTGCCATGCAACTGGAAGAAAGACTTTGGAGGTGAGATAAACTTTGGATAATTAAAATCAGATATGGTAACCAGGTGGAATTTGCCTTGAGTTATATTTAAGTCTTTGCCATTATTTTTTTATTTAAATTTGTGTATTTAGTAATTTTGTGCTGCTATGCATTTCTGTTTGTTCTTTGCTATTGATAATGTCTGACATACTTAACTGTAACTTATTTCCTGCAGCTGACTGCAAGTATAAGTTTGGTAACTGGGGTGAGTGTGACGCAGCCACGAGCACAAAGAGCCGCACTGGCACTCTGCAGAAGGCTCTCTTCAATGTTGAATGTCAGCAAACCGTCTCTGTGTCCAAACCCTGCACCACCAAGGTCAAAAATAAACCCAAAGGTAGATCCTCAACACTCACATTCACTGACTGAAGACAATTTTGTGTTTCAGGTCAAGCACAAAGTGTGCTTTGGTTTCTTATGCTCATGTCAGAGTGCACAAACATAAGTGCTCAACACATTCAGACTAGAAAGATACTTGGCTGTGCCTTGTCTTGCTAGAATTTATGAATGACAAAAATGTCTTGGTTGTCATTTAAATAGCGGTGTGTGTGTGTGTGTGTACCTCTTTAATTCTATTGCACAAGCACTTGTGAACATGGCCACTTATTGCTTTTGCAATAGCCTGGTTCGGTGTTGATATGTGGTGGACAAATGAAGCAGTGCAAAAAAATAAATGAATTAAAGCACAAAATATGCATGTATAGTGCCCTCATATTTTTCTGACTATAACATTTGCATTGATTTTGTCACTGGCACAATATGCACAGCCAGAGTTTTGTTATTTACAAATGTTCTTTGAATTGTTTTTACACCACTTAGTTTGTCCACAAAGTTGCAACACTGGCCAATTCAGCTTTTTGGAACAAAAAAAGGGGATTGCCAGGTTTTTGCAACAAAACTATCCCAATAACTTTAAAATGAATAATATTCCACCTCTCATTCTTAAAATTTATATTTTACATATCTTCCTTTTTACAAATAAGTATATATTAGTAACTATAAAGATGTCCTCATAAAAATGATCTTACCTTAAGACAGCGCAGTTGTGATGGTGTCCCTCATGTGACTGCTGTACAGTTAAAACAACTCTGGATAAAGTGACCCCAAACTTGAGAAATTAAATTTCAAATTAAAGATAAAAAAAACCTAAATAAACATGGAATATATTAATTAAATTGTAAAACAACAGACTATACTGTATGTAGATTGAATATAATTTCGCAATTTACATAAATACCAACCTGTTACTATGGAAACGAAAACAGCTACTCATCTAGATGCTTGCGCCTCACAAAAATGTGCTTAATCTGTTTGTTCATTTTAGCACAGATTTTATCATTGGTAGAATATGACTTCAGTAGAGTAAAATATTTCCATGCAACCATATAAATATAATCAATCCAATATATCAAACTTTAACTCATGGAATAAAAAACAACCCACGGAAAGGTGTTAAAAGTTGCCCAGTTCAGTGGGAAAATCCAGACTTGGCAACCCTGAGCAAGAAATAACTAACTACTAAAATGGCAGATATGTGGATGGCTTAGAACAGGGGTGTCCAAACTCGGTCCTGGAGGGCTGGTGCATATTTTAGTTCCAACCCCAATTAAACACACCTGAACTAGTTAATCAAGCTCTTTCTAGGCATACTAGAAACATCCAGGGAGGTGTGTCGCAGGAAGTTGGAGCTAAACTATGCAAGAGTTTGGACACCCCTGGCTTAGAAGATTAACCACAATACAGTTCAACGAGTCAAAAAAAGGCCAATTTTATTTTACCTATGCAGTGAAGAAAGAGACAAAGGACTAAGAAAAATCTTTAATGCATGCATCCAAGTAAAATACAGTATAATTTGGGCTTTAGTATTAGAAATAACATTAGTAATGTATATGCATAATGTATAAGTATGTATTATAATAATAGCCATAATTTTTCCAGAAAAACCATGAGTGTCACATGAGTGAAACACGCCAAACACACATTTCATGTGATTTGTTTTCTTCACATAACATTGCTCCAAAATGTTGTGTGTTCACATGTGATTTTTAACAAGTGACTGCACATGTGACGCTTGCATGCATGTATGTGGGAGTGTATAAATGTCATTTAAAATTAAACTAATGATTTCAGAAATGGTTATTTTATTATTACACTTATTTATTGAATAAATAGCATCCTCTCTCTCACACACACACACACACACACACACACACACACACACACACACAACTCAACAGGTGCTATCCGGCAGCCAGTGGTTTGATTGGGTCTGCTTTGGCTGAATGGAGCCAGTAATGCCTGTAATCTGCTGTGGTTGTGTAATCTTGGCCTGTTGGCTGTGGTGGGTGTCTGAGTGGGTTTCTGAAATCAATAATGAACCTCTGCTCATACATAAGAGGCAGATGTCTAAGTCAGTCCTTTTAAAGCACACGTTTTATGCTTAATGTGCTTATCCCAATGTGGATTCAAGGAATAAAACTGTAGCATTATTTTATGAGAGCATATGCATTTTCTAACCAGCGTGAGACGGGGAGGTTTACTGCTGCATCTGAATAACGCGATTTTGTGTCAATCTCTCTCCGCAGGAAAGAAAGGCAAGGGGAAAGGGAACTAAAGGGAGCGAGAGATCCAGAGGAGCAGTTAACACCCCGTGATCATCCGCCATCTAAACACGGCCTTTTATATCTCTACTCTGTGTTGTTCAGCACGAGCGGGACTCGCTCTACAGCCACAAACACATTGCTTTAGAAGACTATGACAGAGTAACAGCCGAGTGTTTGACACCTTACATGACTCTTTCATGCGCGAGGGCGATCGGAGAATAAAATGCCGTTGTTTATCGTGTAGTTCAGCCACTCCTCTGATGTTTCCCTCTCTCTCTTTCTCTCTACCATCTATCAGCTGTTCACACCTCAGGCCTCTCATTTGCTAAAGGACAACAATCAGTAGAACTCAATCAAACACATCTATTTTATTACTGTTTTACTTACAACATTTGGTTATGTAAGATTTTGTAATTTACATGATTATATTACTAGCGGGGTATAAAAGTAGCAATTGGATAAGTCACCCATTTTTTTTTTGTATTCTAAAATATAAAACTAAGGAGTGTTGTTTGAAATAAATGATTTCTCTTTTTCTATAAAAGGTGTAGTGTATGTAAAAGTGAAAATACCCCTTTTTTCTTTTCTTTCCTTTTGACTGTTACTAACAGATCTAAGGGTGAAAGAGGGCTGTTAAAGTGCATGGAGAGGTGACCGTCCCCTCTTCCGCAAACCTATTTTATAAGCATTTAAGAAAAAAAAAAGCCTGAAGTTTTGTTACTGAGCTTTGTGTGATCTATGTAGTGTTAACAAAAGGTACATGAGTGATGAAATTTCATTATTAAAAACACTTGAGCCCTCTGAATCTCTCGTTATGCAGACCGCATATGTTTCTTCATGAATATGCAAAGAATAATCATTCCTCTGTATTCCGGGTCAGTGCGCTTGAGATCTTTATTAAGCTTTATGCAATAAAAAAAGAACCACACACACACACACTTATGTACACTGGCTCTTTAAGGGCAGTGGTAGACAAGTCCATAATTACAGTGTGTTCATTCCATCAGGGTAATAATCATTGAATTTGCCCTTCAGCTGTTACAGTTATAAGGGGGTTTCTCCATCTATTCCTTAACAAATGACATTTTATTAACATTTGAATAGAACTTTAAAAGACCGAGGCTTATTTATAAAATGTGTGTACACAGCGATTTGATCTTAGAGTGTACATGCACTGAAATCCTTCACGACGTTAGGATTTATTAAAAAGAAAGTGATTTTTGGTTATCAGAACATTAGTGGTTTTCAGTGTTTCTGTTGGTTAGCAAGGAAAGTTTTCTGTACATAATTAGATTACTTAATTGTTCCTTGTAGGTTAGGAAATTATTTACAGAATATCATTTAAGTAGTTATAAGAAAAATGCCCTGTAACATTCTGGAAAAACTACTACTTACAGTAGATAGTTCTCTGAGCATTCTTTTCTGAGGAATTTCTTTTCCTTGTGGTGTAGTTGGAGTGCTTGGAAATCTTAAAGGGTTCACCAAAACATCCTTTCAAGTTATAGTTTTTTTCTGTTGAACACAGAGGACATATTTAAAAAATGTTGGAAACAGGTAACCATTGACATCCATTGAAGGAAACACCATTACTTCCAACATTCTTCTAAATATATGTTTTTGTGTTTATCAGAAGAAAAACTCGAGTAAATGATGGCAATGTTTCCATTTTTGGGTGAACTAAATTTTTAACAGTTCTTGTTTCTCAACATTATCAAGTAAAGGATTTAGAATAATGACTGGCCCTCTTTTATATGGTAAAGAATTTAATTTAGGTGGGCTTTGTAAGGTGGACATCTGAAAAATGTCATTAAAAATGTATTTGCGATTAGTAAATATAGTGAAAGAGAATCGCACATACACACATTTTAGAAATTATCTTAGGTCAAAAATAAGATGGTTTGTATGTTTTATTAAAAAAAACATTTTATAAATCAGACCCCAGAAGACAGAGAGCATTATGGTCGTATTATTTTGCTGTATCAGGCATCAGTGTTTCTCAACCACAGTCCTGTAAAACCACCAGCACTAATGCTGCAACCCAATTCACATACTTCTAGTACGCCCTAAAAGTATGCACTTTTTTGTAAAGGAAAAGTATATAATTTTGAGTGTGTAACAGAAAAGTATGCAAGCTTTGGGACAGATAACAGATAGCTATGTTGCTTAGTTACGTCCACTGTTATGTCCACTGCCAAATTTATTTCATATTTAATTACCTACCTTATTGGAGAAGCAGCAGGATAATCTACCATTCGCGAGTCTTTCATGCAGGGAAATCTCCTCAGGTCTTTGGATAATTATGCATTCAGACATTAATGTCCAAACATATGTTTATAAGTTCAGTATTGTTGGTGCAGATTAAATATAACACAGAAAATGCAACTTAAATATTTTCCAGTTGGCAAGATATTAATTAGCAGTCATACAAACATCTTTACCGAAGCCTCTTGACGGTTTGTCTCGCGTGTCCGCCATGTTTGTAGTTTGTTTACACTTTTCACCTGCGTTTGTAGTTCTAATCAAATTCACGTCCAACACATACCTGCCAACACTCCACTTTTTACTGGGAGTCTCCCGTATTTCAGACCCACCTCCCTGTTTGTCATTTCTCCCGGAAATCTCCCGGAATTGTAACCCCTTCCCCTAGTCCTCACGTGATTGGTACAATCTAACACCCCATTCACATTGGGCTTCAGCGTCAACACTTGACAGAGGGCATGTTTGAAGTTGGGGCTGACGCGATCGTCATAGCAGCGTCAGCCAATAAAATTAGTCAGCAATCGGCTACTGTCTGAACTGGTGTATTTGCATACAGCGATCGGATTGGCTGGCGCTTCCATTGGCACTTGAAAGTCACAACTTCTGCAGCGATCAACGCCACTGAAGCGGCGCCGACGGATCCACAATGCAGTGCGTTGAACTGACGCCCCTTGTAAATGGGGCGTAACACCCCTGAATCGCCGACAGACCAGGCACCCCTTCAGGTTGCTCTGCTCACCATCCGATCGACCCCCCCCCCACCACCACCCCTACCCAAATGTCTCCCGGATTTTCATAGACAGATGTTGGCAGGTATGGTCCAACATGCAATGTATTTTGAGCAATATCAGCGGATAGAGTATGGCCACTTCTACACTTCGATTATTTACCAGAAATAGTAAACATCCAGGAACCTTTGGCATACTCTATTCAACATACTGTGGTTTGGGACATACTGTACTCATTTTATTTACGAATACTATTTAGGATGGATAGCCTACCCTGCTGAAAAAAACAGCATATGCTGATAAGGTATGTTTTGATGCTGGTATGCTGGTCTTGCTGGTTTCAGTGCTGGTATTGCTGGTTTCAGTGCTGGTATTGCTGGTTTCAGTGCTGGTATTGCTGGTTTCGATGCTGGTTTTGCTAGTCTCGATGCTGGTCTTGCTGGTTTCAATGCTGGCCTGAGTGCTGGTCCTGACCAGCATTGAGACCAGCAGGACCAGCATTAAGACCAGCAAGAACAGCATTAAAACCAATAAGACCAGCATCAAGAACAGCAAAACCAGCATTGAAACTCGCAAGACCAGCATTGAAACCAGCAAAACCAGCATACCAGCATCAAAACATACCTTACCAGCATATGCTGTTTTTTTTCAGCAGGGTAGTATGCAAATAGGGATGCAGCATGCATGTTTTGGATGTCTCCTTTGTCTGTCACACCCATTACAGGTCTTTCAGTCTCTGCTAATGAGCTGATGATCTGAATCAGGTGTGTTTGTTTAAGGTGACATGAATAATGTGCAGCGTTGGTGGTCTTCCAGGAACGTGGTTGAGAAACACTGATCTAACCAATGCTAAGCATTGACTTTTGCTATATTAGAGTTTGCAGAGGAACAATATTTGGAGAAGATTGCATGACTGAATTTCTTTGTTACAAAAGGAGATAGGTTCATAATTGTATTCCAGTGTGAAGTCTTCTTCGAGTTTGCATCACAGTCAAAGAGGCTTTTACAAAAGCATCAATGACTAGGATTTGTAGTGAAAAGACTACTTCCTCATGTTTCATTAGACCAAAGCAATTGGCAAGTTTAACATTTAGAAAAATGGAAATCTGGTTTTTAATGCTTTTGCAATGGCAGAATAATCACCAAGTCTGCCTTTACCGACCATTAAAAAAGATTGAGGGCTGGTTTGGGGATACAAACCCTATGAATGGAAATTTGATTATGAGGTAGAAACATGAAACCAAACCAAAGACGTTAAGAGAGGCAAGTCTCTGCATCTTAAAATGATGCTAATGAATGAATAATCTCTCTTTCAGACCAGGTCTATAATAACAGACCAGAGCGCTATGACTTCTTTGGTTTAATGCTTTAAAATCTGTAATTGCTGAAACTGGCAACTTGTTAATAACGTAACAACATGAGCCCTAAAACATCAACACATTTCTCCATCTGTACTAATTCCAACCATGTGCTTTTAAACACAAAACTGTGGGAGATCTTTCCTTGCTGCGGTTTCATCAATTACAAACTTTGTATTTTAATACAAACTAGGCAAAACTGTATTGCACCATGAGAAAACAATAGAATGAAGCAGGTATCTGTTAAACAAACGTGTTTACAAGGAGGAAATAAAACCAATTTTCCATTTCTCAAATTTTTACACAGTCCTTTGTGCCTCATTTTAAATGCTTGAAATCTTATAAACAGCTTAAATAAATGCACTAGTCATTTCCTATTTTTTCCCAAGTATATCACAAATTATAAATGATTTTTAACAGTTTTGCATACAGACAACGATACATTTAATATTTAATCTGTAAAATCACATGAAGATCACTAACTAAATACAAGAGGAACACAAACATCCAGACATTAAATGCAGGGAAGAAATAATACTTTCAAGAGCATATATTCATCATATCTTAACATATTTACAGTACACCCCTCTGTAAGATCAAACCCTTACAGTGACATTTCCCAGCTCAGTATTGAGTGTCTCATCCCATATAAAGTCTATAATGCCTTTCCCAATCCATTGAGAAGATCCTTTTGAATTCTGACCTATTCCAGAACCTCAAGAGGATCACGCTAAGAGGATCATGATGTCTAGCTTCTCCCAGTCTGAACCACATGCCCTGAATTCGCCTCTATGAATGTAATGGACAACACAGCTGTTGTGGTCAGCGAGCAGCTTCAGTCTTCTTCATTGGAAAAGTGGAAGGTGCAGGTATAGCAAATCTAAACTCACTCCGGGACGTCAAGTGGAAAGCTTTTCCATAAGTTAGTGGGGTATATTCTCCCATCGTCCTCCTCACTTCTGTATGATGTTTGCAGAGGTGATACATACAGTGGTAATACTAACCAAAAGAAACTTGATTGATACCATTTGTGCTGTACTGGGAATATAAATGAATGAAAAAAATCCCTTCGTTCACCAAGTTTCTTTTGGTTTATGTTTGCTGGGAATCTCTATGCAGTTGATCTTCACATTTCTGTAGTGCAGAGCTCCAGCAATGATCAGATTACTGGAAAAGTTGTTTGCTTTAAGACTTGGTCTGTGATTTAGTCTCTTGTGAGAGCTCCATCATCTTCTTGCAAACAGTGATTCCTTAATACATAAAACATTAATTACGACTCACTGTTTTAGCACTATGAAGCCTCACAAAGATCTGCGCAATACCTTTTAAAGCTTTAAAAAGGTATTGGGGCCAAAAGAGCCCGGACAGCCCTCTATATCATGCCCTTCGTCTCCGCAGGCTGCTTCTTCCCTCAGTTTATCTGGTGCCTATGTTCTTATACTGGCACATGAGCAGGTTTTTGAAGGTCTTTTTGAAGGTTGCGTTACATAGTGCATAGCAAGCGGGGTTGATGGTGCTGTTGACATAGCACAGCCAGTAGCCAATGGCCCAAACCGTGTCTGGAACGCACGAATGGCAGAACGTGCTGATTAAAACCATCACATTGTACGGCGTCCACGTGATGATGAAGGCCAGCAGAATAGCAAAGATTGTCTTTGTCACTTTCTTTTCTCGTGCCGCCATCTGCCGTTTCCTCTTCACCTGACTGCGTGCGATGCTGGCAAACTTGCGCGCCACAGTGCGGGGACGGCTTACAGGGATGGAGCGGCTCTCGCCGGTGCTGTTCGGTGGGACGATCTCAATGGCTGTGATGCACTCGTCTCCTGCCTGTTTGGTGACTATCTTGATCTTGGACCATTTGGATTGAGGGTTGAGTTTAGGTGCTGCTGCTGGCGCGGGGGTCAGGCCTGCATCTGAAGTGGCCTCACTGTTCGCTCGATCTTTAGGCTCTTTTGGCGCTATGCTGGCCGTGCTGGAATCATTGGAGCTCTCCTTTTCCTCTGGCTGCACACAAGAGTCAGCTTTAGTGGACGCCACAGACTCGTCCAGTTTACCATTTTTCATGGTGTCCACCGTTGAGCAGGTGTCCAGGCTGGGCTTAGGAGAAGACTGGTTATTGTTGTTCTGCTTCAAGATGTGACTCTTGAGCAGGCCGCTAGATTTCTGGGCTTTCTTCTCTTTCTTGGCTTCAGGCTTCTGTTTGGAAACACGACTGCGGCTTGCCAGAGAGATATGCACGTAAAGGACTGTCATGATGACCACCGGCAGGTAGAACGCAGCGATGGCTGTGCCAAATGTGACCGCGGGGTTGGAAAGGAACTGGATGTAACATTCGCCAGGTGCTACGGTTCGGGCTCCGACGATAAACTGCCAGAACAGGATAGCGGGAGCCCACAGGATGAAGGACAAGATCCAGGCAGAGGCAATCATGAGGCCGGCCATCTTGGTGGTTCTGCGTGTGGGGTAACTCAATGGTTTGGTCACACAGAAGTATCGGTCGAAGCTGATGATTAGCAGGTTCATGACTGAAGCATTGCTGACCACGTAATCCAGCGCAAGCCACAGGTCACACACCACTGGGCCGAGCGGCCAGTAGCCCTTGATGATGTAGACGGTGTAAAGGTTCATGGAGAACACGCCGATGATCAGATCTGCACAGGCCAGGCTGAAAAGGAAGTAGTTGTTGACCGTCTGTAGGTGTCGATTGACCTTGATTGAGAGCATGACAAGGATGTTGCCCACAACGGTCACGAAACTGAGAGATCCAGTGACCAGTGCGATGAAGACCATCTCCACCGTCTTGTATGGGCTCTCGCCATCCCCCTCGACTGCTGCACATGAGCCATTGGCGCTGCCGCTGTCACAGCTGAAGTTGGCATCACTTGACACGTTGCTCAGAGAGCCTGAAACACACACACACACACACACACACACACACACACACACACACACACACACACACACACACACACAGTGTTATAAATTACACAGCAGCAGATATGTCTGGATGCAGTCATTGGAAATAATCACAAGCTGATACAAATATAGTTGATACAAATATAGTGATTGCATTCAGGGAAACAGCATGACATTCATTATGATGCATACTAGTGCAGAACATTCATTTTCATCGTGAAATATAAACATGCAGTTGCTTTTAAAAGGAAGAGGACCTGTTTTCTGTGTCCCATATGGTAAAAGATAAAAATGGAGAGAAATCTTCTGGGTTTCAGTCGTACATTTGTTTGGTAGCATGTGACCCAGAAATCACTTAGAGCTGTCACTGTTACCGTGGAACATCCCTTAGTTTAATGTACATTATAGTTGCTGGGTTTTTGATAGATAGATAGATAGATAGATAG
>CAIGQZ010001108.1:24003038-24046518 GCA_903798205.1 Danio tinwini
GATAGATAGATAGATAGATAGATAGATAGATAGATAGATAGATAGATTGATTGATTACCTTAAGAAAATGTATTAAATCCAATGAATCAATTTTTTCAGTGTGTACGATTGTGAAGCCTGGATTCGTGAAACATTATTTCAGACACAGAGTAATAGAGATCTGCTAAATATCAATATGGAATAACTAAATGCCTTCATTAAAATTGCAAAATCACTAATCTATCCAACCACTGGCTCAAACATCTGACCAGTTACTGCACTTGTCATTGGGGTATTAACAATGACATAAAATTTATGCTATGTGTAAAGAATTTTCCCTCTATATTTTTTAACTATAGAGTAACACTTGAACAATTATCAATTATTAAACTGAATGAATTAAAGATTAACGATTATTTAATATAAAAAACATGATAAAAGAATGATATTTTGCTCTATTTATCTGTTAATGTTCATTAAAAAATTATTGCATAAAGGATCCCTTCACTCTATGTGCTTACAGGGCCAAAAAAATCACTGCAAATGATGAAATGCTAAGCACTGATTAAATCCCATAAGAGTGAAAACAAATATTTTAATAATCACCTGAGCAGAAAACAATGTGCTGTAATATTTGCTTGTGCTTGTTTAGCTTTTAAATTACATGCACTTGATAAATGAAATGAAATGCATTTTTGCTAGACCCTTTTTTGATAATTTTACTATATACTAAAACATTTTACTTTTTATAAATGAACAAATTATGAGCAAACATGAATGAACAATATTATATTTATTAACTAACATTAAACAACATTAATAAATGCTGTTAAACAGTTAATTGTTAACTGACACCTAAGGCATTAACTAACAGGAGCGTATTGTAAATTTCTTTAGATAATTATGGACTCTTTATCACGTGACCGTGTAAGAGCATTCAGACATCAGGGTGAACAGGTCTCAGGTGAAGAGAAGATTAATTATATCCTCACAATTAATAACACGCTCATGTTTTGTTCAAATACACAAGCTCGACACCGTATGACATTATCCAATCAAAGAGTGCAAATCTGCCCCGTGGTTAAACTCAACTGACCCCCTGGGCTTCCTAATGATCTGAGCTACTCGGGAACAATTAAACACAATTATTAGACGGGGAACCCGGAGAACTTCAGGAAAAGCAATCAACAATCACCTCAAGCCTGTGAATTCGACACACACTTATTTACTATATGCACAAATTCCATAAAATGAATGTCCTTTATAGATATTCAAGTAAAAATAAGCTTCTGTGAAATATTGAGGGTAATCATTTGTGAATGTGGGCTGCATTTCTAGAGGTTTCTTCATGATGCTCACTGCATATTAACTTTACAAGAGATTGTGCAGGGCATTAAAAGGTGTGTACAAATGTACATTTAAAAAACACAAATGTTGTGTTTCAAGTTTTTTCAAGTAAGAATTTCCCATAACCTTCTTGTGAGAAGCTGTTGTCATACTGATAAAGTATTAATCCAATAGGCAATTAAAATCCTGTTTGAAGCCACTCAAGTCTACTAAATGCTCAAAATGCATTAAAGAAGTGCGTCAGAATAAATGCTAATATCTTTAAGCATTTCAAACACACTCTTCATTACTGCCCGTTTTAACTCCCAGAGGACTTGTCAGTCATATCTTTTGAAGGTTGCCATCTTCTGGATAACAAGAGCAACTACAACCCATCACTCCGATAGAAAATGGCTAGAGACTTGCTCTATAACGCAATGCTTTTCAATTCAATGCTTTTAAAATTGCTCTCGACGAGTAAAGACATAAAAACCCTGTCTAAGTATTGGATCTGAAATACATTTCCCACTAGAGGAAGGACCCCAACCAGCCTCTCTCTTTATCTTTATTCTCTCCTAAATCCACCTGACTGATCATCAGCAGGCATCAAAGCGCTGCCACGCTCCGTACGGCCAGACAACACATCTCTTATTCCTTTTGTAAGCTTCTGACAAACAGACACCCCTTCTCTCCTGCCGACACAGATCCCACTACTTTAACTCTAAGGCTCTTGGTACTTGAGAGATGAGAAGGTTGATATACAGCAGGCCGGGTCTGGTTCTGTATTTCCCCCTGGGGTGCAGGTGATTCAGCGCGGGGAGAGGATTCTTTACCCCTTATCAAATATGAATCAGCAATTACTCAACTGTGGATTCGAGCAGAGCGGAAAGATAAGTGCCAAGCCTCATTAAATATGAATCAAGAATATTCATCTGATATCACCGTGGGAGAAAGCTCTCCAGGACAGTTTTTTCAGCTTTCTTGTACAATTTAACTGTGTACACAAACCTTTGACACCATAAACTCGGAGAACAGAAAAAGAGCAGCTGTAGATGTGCGTCATGCTGCTAGAGCGAGGGTTAGTGTGTTTTAACAATAGTTTTATTTCCAAATTTTATTTATATTTGAAGTCTTTTTTTGAAATATGCATTTTGATGGTGTTAATGTAATGAAATATAATTTCAGTCAAAACAAACCATTAACTATGACTTATAGCCTCAATTTGCTGCCTACTATTAGTTGGGTTTAGGTATTGGGTAGGATATGTGATTTATAAGTACTAATAAGCCTCAAATATTTTAATAACATGCCACTAGATCAGTTTTCCAACCATGTTCCTGAAGTCACACCAACAGTACACATTTTTAACCTCCATCTAATAAACACACCTAAATCAACTTATCAGAACCAAATTAGAGACTGAAGTTCATAATATAAGAAGAGACTGAAATTAACCTGAAGTTAATGGGTCAGATAAGGGAGACATCTAAAATATGTACTGTTGATGTGATGTGTTCCTCCGGGAACAGGGTTGGAAAACACTGCACTACAGTAGATAATAGTGAAAATTGGTTCTTAAACTAAAATGTTAACATCATTTCTTATATATATATATATATATATATATATATATATATATCCATGTCTTATTTACCAAATTTGATGTTTGTGACAACATAGTTTACAATCTTCAGCCGTAATATGCTACAGAGCTATCATCTTTCTCAAGTATACTGTTTTGATCCAGAAAATGCTGGATACTTATTCTGTGTATAACATTATATAAAGAGCTGGATGATATTTGTCTACATGTTGTGACTCAATGAGCTTTGGGAGAAGTCTAATCATTCAGTAATGTCAATCATCATTAAAATCGTACACATGCAGCAGTCACTGCACCGTTCCAGCACAGCATTCCTCCATCTTCACATCTTCTCTATTTCTCTTATTCTTCTTCCACACAGTGCCATTATAGGAAGAGTTCGAGCTCAGAGTTAGCTCTGGTTTGAGCCTCCTTTCACCATTATTTCAAGACCAAATTGCCAGGCAGACATATAATATATACATATAATATGTAGTATCCAGCTAAATTTGCCGATATACATCTTTACTGCTAGTTTAGTTTTATTTAGCTTAGAGTTCTATGGTTTCAATGAAGTCATTTTCATCTAAGAGCACATACAAAAAGTATCTTTTTTGAATTACTTTGAATTTGAGAAAGTGCAACATGTAATATGACAATACATCTAAGTAGGTGATCAATCATTGGATCACTGGACCAGTCATTAAAATTCCAATTGCCAAAAAAAAAAAAATACACAACCTAGGCTCATTTTGATTATGTACCCCTATATACATTTCTGGAGAGAGCAAAATATGTCCCAGGAGCTACGTTTTTTTTGCAGTTTTTGTATTCGTGAGTCCACCAGAGATCGCTGTGTCTGCTTTTTCAAATCTCAAAATTCTCTCACTAGTGCCATTCACGCCTGCTGTTTTAACGTAAATTCACCAGAGGCCGCTGTCGACTGACTGATTTACTGACTAACCCCCACACCCTTCTGCTTCCCTAAACCCAACCACTAATATTTTAAAAAGCACAGATTGACCCACCAACCGTCTTTCCCAAACCTAACCGCAGTGTTTTGAAAATCAATCTGGCTCTAGCTCTGGCTACATAATTTGCGATCTCCAGAAACGTATATAGGGCTAAAAAAGTCTATAAAATACATGTTTTATGAGATTTAATTTGTAGAACTGCACATGCAAATGTATTGCATGCTCAGAAAATTAGATTTTGTTTAATGCTACTTGACTGTAAAAACATTTGTTGTTGTGTTGATTTTGTTGCTGATATCAAAAATAAAATCTACCTGTCAGTTTGTTGAAGATTGTTTGAGATTTCAGAATTTCCCCATATACTGTAAGATGTTGGGGATGGCAGGGATGGCTGTCCTGGGTCATTGCCAATGTAATCTCATGGCAATTGGTAACTTGATTCTGTGGCTAATTTGCACAGTATGATCTCATTCGCACATTTCAGTACAATTTGCTCATCCCCCAATGAAGGTTGGGTTTTGGGAGCCTATAATGAAAATTTTCATAAACGAACTAGTACAAATTAGTCAGTTTTCTGACAATATATAAAATGAAAGAGATTGTTCACCTGAAAATTACAATTCTGTCGTCATTAACTCATCCTCAAATTGTTCCAAACCTGTGTAAGTTTCTTTATTCTGCTGAAAATAAAACAAGATATTCTGAAAAAATGTTTTGGGAAACAACAGCCATTGACTTCCATTGAGTTCTTGTTCCTACTATAAATGTCAATGGCTGTTTTTCCCCCAACATTCTTCAGAATATCTTGTTTTCTAGAGAAGAAAGAAATTCATAGTTTAGAACCACTTAGGTGTTTGAGTAAATATGAGAACATTTTTATTTTTGTGTAAACTATCTCTTTGGAGAAAAGACTTTCTTTGAAAAGGTTTAAGTATTTTAGCCACCCAATGTTAACATTCTAACCGGTATCTTTATGAAAAACATGTCAATGGAATTAATTGAAACATAATTTGCGGTATAATTGCAAGTATTTTATCAAATGTATTCATGTAGATTTAGCAAGAACAATACTGAAATACAGCCAGTAAAGTAAATGTGGAATTAAAAAACTGAGACACACACACGCACGCACGCACAAACACACACACACACACACACACACACACAATGTACTTTTGTTTTTGTGAATTGTGGAGACATCGCATAGGGTTACATTGCTTTTATACTGATCAAGCTATATTTTCTATCAGCATACCCTAGGGGTGTCTAACTCATGTCCCGGAGGCCTGCAGCCCTGCACATTTTAGTTCCAACCCTGCTTCAACACACTTACCTGTATGTTTCAAACAAGCCTTAAGGACTCAATTAGTTTGATCAGGTGTGTTTAACTGGGTTGGAACTAAACTGTGCAGAGCTGCGGCTCTCCAGGAACTGAGTTTGACAGCTGTGCCATACCCCAACCCTATCCCTAAACCCAAACCTTAAAGGAAACTGTGTGCATGTTCACTTCCTAAAAAATCCTCATTATGTATGATTTATAAGCCTTTCAAAAATGGGGACAATATGCAATGTCCTCATAAGTCACCTTCTCCTTGTAATACTTATGTCAAACCCAAGCCATTATACAAAATGGTGTCCCTATATGTCACTAAAACATGCACAAACACACAACACATGCAGATGCTCTGTTGCGCACATCACAGACATGCATTGAAAGACAAAAGGCAGGGTGTGAGAATCACTTGCATACAGAAGTCCACAGAACCACAAAAGAGCAGCTGGAAGCTCGACTGTTCTGCCCGGCTTTCTCTGATCTGATCTGGCATTTTTGTCATTAAAAATCTCACAGTTGGAATCAGAATTCATAAGCAGAATAATACCAGCAGAAAGCCCAGCAATCAAGAGTGAAATCTGTTTACACAAACAGTCTAAGATCGAGTCATCCTCAAAGTGAATGTATAATGAGACATTCAATGTCAGGGCGAATCATCATCTCTCTGATGCCTGCGTTTTCTCTGTGTATGCATTACATTCAATGATTTTCAGTTCTTTTTTTTGGTACCCTTTAACTTGTGAGCCTGTATTACAATATAATTGTACATTCACGGACTGAGTAAACTGTATTTAACACAATCATGCACTTATGTGTTTGATTTATGGTTATTGTATGTAATTATGCACAATTTAGTGTTATTACTAAAGTAAGTACATAAAAAGGATTCAAACAAAGTGCCACTTAATTTTTTTCCCTCTCCCCGGTGTCCTCTCAATACTAAGTGGCTGCACTAAATCTCCACCTGAAATAGCCAGCGTTGTTTGTGTTTGTTTGAGGGTTTTCCTCTCTTCTGAAGGTTAATATTCAGAGAGTCAGAGCTCTTTGAGGATGGAGTGACATTTGTGTGCTGAGAGGGTGGCTGAGCTTTGAACCAGCACAATACAGGCACCGACTCTCATGTCAGGAGATAAAAACAGGCCGGACCATTTCGACATGTTGACAAACATCTCACCAAAGCCTGCACTCAACCTTAAATTCACGCCTAATATACACCAATGGATTGTGAACAAAATGTGCAGTTGCGCCACTTTGCAGCTCCACTAGAATTGATGGAGAGCTAAAGACACCACTTTCCTCCTTCTCCTCCTTTAAACCGCAGCCGATTCTATCATGACAATTTTTTCTTTTTTCACAGTTCACATCAAAAGGGTGAAACTGAATATCCATAACAGGCGGGCAGCTGATCTCAAATGAACCGCTGATTCCCGTATCTCACGACATGATGAATACATGTCTTTGACACGTCCGTGTACACTACTGAAACCAGACACTCAAATCTGCATCCACAAGTCCAAGAATAAAGTACGAAGAGCTGTGAAAGCTTATTCATCGATTCAATTTTGATAAATTCTGCTGCTAAACAAACACACCAAGAGGTCGCAAATTACAGGTGGGTTTGAGCCCCAATCACACAAAAAAGGCACCTCTCAATGCAAAAAGCACATTTGGTGTGATCTGCCCTTAATTAACGCTTTATCCACCCCCCTGAAAGACATCAAACCCATCATCACCTTGAAATTATAAGGTTCTATCTGCGCTCTAAATGATTTTGAGATATTGAGCTTCAAAGTTTTTGCATTTCATGTTCATATACATATATAAAATGTGTGTAGCCGTTCTCTTTCATACATTAAGATGACCCTAAACGTACTCAAAATGTAAACTATTTAATGTTTTAAGATGAATATTTTTTTCTTGTTCAAATTAAACATTCAAGGATGTGCTAAATATTTTGTCCAGTACAGAGGTTATTTATTGAATTATATGCCCCACAAATTAAATTATTTGTGCATCAAGGCTTAATATCAAATTTAAAGACTTTAAAAGAATACAGACGATGAGCAAATGAGTTTGATAAACACAAAAAAATGTTTCACTGACTACAGTGCTCATCATATACAAGTACATCCCTCACAAATCTATTCATATTTTTAATAGGAAGCTATACAATATGATATTTGTGCATATACATGCATTAGATTAGTCAGTACTGAAGACAAATCTGGAGCTTATCTAACAAAATAACTTACAATAATGGTCCAAAAACTAGTACTCCCAAATTTATATGTTATAGAAAAATATTAAATACAAATTTAAAAAAAGAGGAAAAATCAAGAAAAGCAAACAAAATTGAAAAATTTTGTTGAAATTTTGTTGGTTGTAATTTGTTTTCAATATTTTGCTTAAATTTAATTGTATTGTCTTTCAATTTCTAAATATGTTGGTGACAAAAATATTATTTTAATAAATATATCTGTTTAATAAAACTGTTTTGTTTAAACGCACCAACATACCTTGCCTATATTCACTGAGAAATGGATACAAATATTCATTTTCAAAAAGGGGTGTACTCAGTTATGCTGAGCACTGTATATGTACACAAATAAAAATATTTCACATTTGATATATTACATTTTTTAATAACTGTTTCTTTTTTAACAATGAAAAATTCAACATTTTGTCTCGATGTAAAAAATGCTTCTAAATCGTCAAATTTACACACATCTTATCAGTTTCAGGTTTCTTCTCAATTTTATGTGATGTGGCATTATTTAGTCAACTCCGTGTTCTGTCAACAGAACAGTCTGGCGAAATGACAAAGAAATCTGATCCTGATTAGTCCTCCTGCGTGAATTAGAAATGCTAACTGGCTCACAGAAAGAGCCAAGCTAGAGTTCGACTTTGTAGATAAACCCTTTTTTGTTTTTTAAATAACTCAATTTTGACAAAAATGAAATTGAGTGCATTCTGACCTACAGTAACTAGGGTTGGGTCGATAGATGATGCCATCTTCCATGGCCAGTAGACATCACAATGCTGAGCCGGCATCTCAATCTTCCGCCCGCCCCCATCGCAGCAACACGCTCACGAAAATACACACTTACGCCCCGTTTACACTAATACATCTTAGTTTTAAAAATGGCATTTTAGAACAAAAACGATCCACGTCCACACTGGCATTTTATCTAGCATTTCTGAAAAGCCCTCCTTCCACACTATACTGCTGAAAACACACACACACATACTGTACACACACACACACACACACACACACACACACACACACACACAGAGAGAGAGAGAGAGAGAGAGGCATGTGCTGCAGCATATGCGAATGTCTGAGCTCCAGGCAGTCAGCGGGTGCTTTGAGCACAAAAAATCCCAGAGAGCAGTGCACGTCAGACAGTTTATCAAGGATGTACCGCTGGATCACGTCTCACTACAGTTGTTAAATGTGATATTTAATTCATCTTGTAACTTTCTAACGACTGTTCTGTCTTTTGAATCTATCAGGTAATGTGTCACAGCGTCAGTACACTGCTTCAATCTTTGGCTTTCACGCTTGTACTTAGTAATTTTAGTGAAACCCTCAGATAATGTTGGTTGGTTCCTGTTGGTTGTGCACCTTTTTTACCAACCAAGTTTGTCCACGCCATTATAATGACACAGATCATTCTGCCTATTCATGCCAGAGTCCCATGGAAAAAGTGACTGACAGGTCATTTGTGTGTAATTTATCCTTATTTATTTCTGATTTAATTATGGGTAAAACAAAGACCTTGCGGGTCCGGTAGTTGAAACGGTGGGCTACAAATAATTAATTAATTATTAATTAATTAATTATTCCTAAATAATTAATTCACCGCCGCCTATGACGACAATGCCATCGTCCATTGCAATGTTTCACTTTAGACATCGTACGATGCCGTCGACATCGCCTAACCCTAACAGTAACCTCTGA
The DNA here is from genome assembly GCA_903798205.1 of Danio tinwini. NCBI lineage: Eukaryota > Metazoa > Chordata > Actinopteri > Cypriniformes > Danionidae > Danio > Danio tinwini. The sequence continues at coordinate 24,012,197 of CAIGQZ010001108.1, forward strand.
CTGGCTATTTCAGCATATGAGTGATGTTTAAAGACAACCTATTTTTGAAATAAAACAAACAGTGCACCAAGCAGTCTATGCGAGAAAATATAAATTCAGCAGTATGAAACTGTGCTCAAACAGCCACTGTAAGTGTTCAAAAGACACTTTTCTAGTAAAATAAGTGTTTGTGTCTATATAAAGCCTAAAATTAAAAATTAAATTAGATGCATAGTTTGTACTTTAATAGATACCTACACTCACATAAAGGTTAAACTGTAAAATAATCCTTTATTTCCTTTATTTTCTGATGCAGGAATGCAAATCTCCACTGTTTCTTTTATGTTAAAAATAGGTCATCTTTAAATGAATGTCTAACATAGCCAATCAGAGGTTACTGTAGGTCAGAATACACTCAATACCCCTTAAAACATTAAAAACGTTTGAATAATAAAATTACCTTAAAATTAGATTTAATTTAATTAAATATATAAATTTGGTTTACTGAAGCATGTATAAGACTAGATTTCAGCTCTGCACAGCACATTAGGCCAGGAAAACTGGTTGTGTCCAGCTGAAACAGTTTTTTCTCAAGTTTTTTTTTTTCTCTTCACTTTCGTCAATTGGTGAAGTTTGTTCCTCGCCACTGTCGCCTATGGCTTGCTTGGTTTGGGACTTGTGGAGCTGCGCATAGTGTTTTAGCTTTCAGCATTGACATTGACATTATTTAATTGAACTGAACTTTAACTGTGAAGACCGAATTCGTCTGTGTTAAGCTGCTTTGACAGTCTACATTGTAAAAAATGCTATAGAAATAAAGATGAATTAAGAAAGATGAATGTATTACACAACATTACAGAAAAAGTTGACAATCGTCAATGTATAATTTGCACCGTGCTCACCAACAATCATACAGAAAACTACACCCTTTTCTAATATCTGATTTAGTAGCACAAATGCATCCTAAAAACGGCTCCAGAATTATTACATGCGCAATTACTGGAGTGTGAGTGTCATGTATGTTAGTGATGGGATCTGGTGGTGAAGTTTTTCCACAGCTGTGTCTGTACGGTTGGCAGTGTGCAGATGCAGAGAGGGTGATCAGAGCTCAGCCTGCAGCAGTGAGATATGAGGGGTCTGATCTCAGCTGGCTCGCAGCTCCATGCCTGATCACAGCCCGATGCCAACGCCACACAGATGTATTCCTCTGCCTCGTTCTGTCTTTCTCAACTCAATGTCCTAACTGAGTCGATATGGGACCTGCTTGACAAAGCTTTGAAAAACAATACCAGTCTACGGTTACCAAGAGGGCAGTAATCTGTGTCTACAGAATGACCCCAGAGAGGTCATTGTGGGAGCGGTGATATGTCACTGATGTGTTAGGACGTTATTAATAGTGCTCATTTCTAACTGAATGCCATTAAGCTGAGGGAGAGCTCTATTGCTTATATAATCATAATAATTCATCTACCCTCACCTCCACTCATTTCTCTCTCCGGACACATTCTGCACATTAACTCCTTATTGATGGCCCGTCTCTCGCTCTTTCTCAAACCCTCACACTGTTGTATTTCTTTGCGTTCGACTCGAAAATCATTATTAATATATTTTAAACTGACATAACTGCGTCAATGATACCATCACAAGCCATTAAATCCATTATTATGTATTGAGTATAAGTCATAGACGGCCATTATGTAAAATTTTACCTCGGCTGCTTATTTCAGTTAGCTTGAACCAGTCTGGCCATTCTCAGCTGACTTCAACAAGGCATTTGTGAGCACGACGCCCACAGAACTGCCTCTCAATGGATGTTTTCTCTTTTCAGACCATACTCTATTGATGCACGTGCATGAAAATCCCAGCAGATGAGCAGTTGCTGCAATCCTCAATCCCTCTGGCACCAACAATCCTTCCAAAATCTCTTCACTCACCTTTTTTCCCCATTCCCATATCTTTACTATGACTATGACTAAATGCTTTCATTTAGCGGGTATTTGCATTGATGAGCCAGTGTAAAGTGGCCTTTGGGTGTATCATGATATTATTTAGACTGCATTATTATTAAATGAACACTCCACATTTTTGGAAACAGCCTCATTTTACAACTCCCCTAGAGTTATATGTAACCCTGCTGGTCCTACATCACCCAACCCACTCTAAGCTGGGTTCGAACCAGCGACTTTTAGAGGTCAGAGGAGTGAGGTTTACCTGCACAGCACTTCACTAGCTGGCCTCTGCTCCCCTAAACCTCACTACCATCCGGGTCATGGCACCAATGTAACCCCGCCGGTCCTACGCCACCCAACCCATTCTGAGCTGAGATTGAACTGGCGACCTTCCGCATGGGATTCGGTTGCTCTACCAAGCAGGCTAAAGACTATGTCCTAGTGTCTGTTGCTAGAGCAACTTTTAGAGGTTTGCCTGCACAGCACTTCACTAGCTGGCCTCTGCTCCCCTAAACCTCACTACCATCCGGGTCACGGCACCAATGTAACCCAGCTTGTCCTACATCACCTTTTAGAGGTCAGAGGAGTGAGGTTCACCTGCACAGCACTTCACTTGCTGGCCTCTGCTATATACTGTATACAGTTGAGTTTTACCAGTTTTAATGCATTCAAGCCAATCTCTGGATCTAGTGGGAGCACTTTTAGCTTAGCTTAGCTTAGCATAAACCATTGAATCGGATTTGACCATTAGCATCTTGCTCAAATTAGAGTTTTGATAGTTTTCTTTTTTAAAACTTGACTCATCTGTAGCAACAATATTAAGCAGCACCTGAAAATAGCTAGGTAGCTAGGTAACAGCGCTGCATAATAACATTGCTCCTGCTGCAGCCATGGTACAGCAACAAAGATCCTTGATTATTATGCCAAAATAGTAGTGTAGATCCCTGCAATACAGGCTAGAAAATAACTAATTTTCATAACTCTTAGTGCACCATGTAACCACAGAAGAGTCAAGCTTTAAATGGGAACATTATTTTAACTTTTTTTTTGAGCGAGATGCTAACGGTCTAATCCAGGGGCCTCAAACTAAAATTGGCAGGGGACCATATCAGTGACTGACAATTCATAGGAGGGCAGCTTTAACATTCAAGCACAACAAGACAAGAGGAAACCTGATGTAATTGATGCACTCAGACATTCTTCCCCAGAGAATATACAGTCAAAGCTTTTTCTTTTTGTTTCTTATTGTACATATTGAAGGGGTAGTTTAAATTGCTATAAATATACTACAATTTAATAATAGGCATAATAATGACTATTATTATTCTGTCCCAATCAATTGTTGCTTAACCAAAAGTTTAACAGATGGCGCAAGAACAGCAAAAAGCAGATTGGGTAACTTTAGTGACTTTACTGGCACTTGTTCTTCTCAATATCTTTCTTTCTCTTTTTTTGTAAAACTACAACAAAGAGGGGGGAAATATTTAGTCAAATTTTACTAATGCACATATTTTATACAAATGTATGTGCATATGAGGAAAATCTATTAAATGAGATAAGACTATTTGAATTGAATCTTAGCAAAATTATCCTATTTACACCACTATCGTAATGTTTAAGCCATAGAAATGTGTTTGTACAACACAATACAGGTGGTATAAAACTAACTATAATCAAATGACCCTTGAATATTTTCAATAGAGATCAGTAAAAAAATAGAGCACTTACAGACATATATTTAAACGTTTAAATTAGCTTGAGAAATAATCTGCATGTGCGTTACTCTCGACCGCACAATGAGAGAAATAGAAAGTAATCTGAACATATTACAGTACTTTAAATGTCCAGTAGGAGGCGGGTCAAAACCACAAGTGGCTATATGCGACTCCACAACAATGATAGTGATTCAAAAATATATGTTTTGGGGGGGCGGGCGAATCTTGTTATATTTTTTTATGTCAGTTGCGGGCTGGAGGGAGGAGAAGGGGGGGCACAAATGACTAAGCTAAGCTAAGCTAAAAGTGCTCCTGCCAGACCTGGAGGTCTGCTGAATGGTGCCTAACTCTATGAAGTTGTAAAATGGGCCTACATATTTCTAAAAAAGAAAAGTGGAGTGCTTCTTTAAGAGCAAGAAAACATAAAGGAAATCCAACAAACAGAATCACCAGACATTCAGTAACACTTTAGCAATGTCTGTGTCAGTACCTTCAAAAAGCCTGTTATTGTTCATTGGAGACTCTTTCTGCACTGATGCTAGAGCACTGTGGCTCTTTGTACAGCGAGGCGGCGACACATTGTCAAAAATACAGCAAAAGATGTTTCCAGAGTCTCCTAGTCACAAACCGAGACTTTTATATAAGCTGTCATTCTCTCAGCTGTGTGTCTCCTGTGCTAAAGCTCTGGGATGCAGAAAGCAGCAGCTGTTTCTCGAACACTTCTCTGCTTCACACACACTGGCGGAGTCGTACATGTTCATAAAGGCTAAACTCTTGCACTTTTAAATTTAATTGAACGACAAAGAACAGGAAGGGAGTCAAGTCAGCTGCAGAGGATTTGACTATGGATGTAGTCACACACGCTTGTCTGCACAAACAAATGCATGCACACCAACAAACACATGGATGCTGCTCATTTAGAGACTCTATTGGGACTCAAAGCAGAAAGCCTCCAGTTACCAGCTGGCAGCTCCAAACATAAAGCCATCTGCTACCAAATATACTTTTCCCCACCAGTACGACTGAAGGAGAAAAAAAAATCTCATATGAATATCAGTTAATTAACTTAAACATCTATAACAATGTGTCAACATACGATTAACAAGCTGAAAGGTTCCATATAGGCATCAACAAGTTTTTAATTAGTGTTTTAGTCATATGCTGGCCTGTCTTTCCAGGACGTTTTTCCAATTTACATTGGGCCCCACAGCACAAGTTAAAGTTAGAGTTAACAAGGCAACAAGGACACACAGACAAACACACAGACGGCACGCAAGCCTCTGCAGATTCGGACAGACATCACAGTGGGAGTGTGTGTGGGAAGCTTTGTGGTCTGTTCATCAGACTCCTCCTTTGATTCTGCTTTGTGCTTGTTATAAGATCCCCCATACTGGCCACTGGCAAGCTAATGACGCTCTCGTTCTCACACACACACACACACACACACACACACACACACACACACACACACACACACACACACACACACACACAGAGAGAGTTCTAATCTGAGCTTATTTTCTGAATATTGGATCAGAATCAGGCACTACACCCTGCTGTGCTGCAGTTTAGTAACATTGACTAAGCAGATCAACACATAAACGAGCAAAACATCAGATTAGCTTTGTGACAAGTGACGTGGCGTAGTTATAATTCTAAAAACACATTTTAATTTGAGGGTTTTTTACAGCTAGTGAAATATTCCAGACGCTTCTGATTGGCATGCACTCTTAGGGACGGTAATACAGGTGCTGGCTCCCTGTAAACTGCACCATTGTGATCAGCATGAAAAAAGCAATTATTTTAAAAGACCAGATGACAGCTCCGACAGTTTTCAGCATTATTATTTCTAGTAGGAGAAAACACATTTGTCTATGTCAGTGTCTGCGAACTTTCTATGGCATTAGGCACTATTCATTACTGATAAGTGTAAAGTTCAGTTTTGCTTTGCCCCCCAGGGGCTTAAAGATACACTAAACCTCACAGGTACTCCAGTTCCCATGAGAAATTAATGCTCACGAATGAAAAGCCTGGAGCCCAAATGCCAATAACCGTCATATATATATATAACAATAACTCTCAACCGGCGCAATGCAAGCACTTGCAGGACCTGACACAGCCCATCCCAAAGTCTAGAGAAATCAGTCAGAAGAAACCAACGATTTAAGGTTAAAGAATTAAGTTTGATGATTTAATTTAAAGCAAAAAGCATGAAGAAATCCTTATTGTAATGATATATCATTAAAATAATGGTTAACACTTTAAACTGTAGAACATATATTCACTATAAACTACAGTTGAATCTAATTAATTTTAAAAGTCAACAATCAGTCAAAGACACACAAAAAAATGTGGAATTATGATTTTTTTTAATATAAATATTCTAAAATATTTTTTCCACGTTTTTCGAGTGCCTTAGACTGATTGTTGCTGTTTATTCTGATGAATCCCTTATCCAAAGAGCACCGACACATTATTTAAGCTACCCCTGAGCATTTTTTGTTGGATTTTCACCTCACCTGAGGTCATTTCACCTCAGGTTATTTTAAACTGACATCAGGTTGAATAAAAAAGTTGCATGATTAGCTTGTTGTAACAGGTTAAATTACCAAAAACATGGTCATGATTGTCTTCTATAATTATTTACAGTGTATTTTGTTATTTTTGTGTATATTACAAGCAGTTGTTTAGAAACATTTGGTTCTTTTAAAGCACATAGTAATGCTTTATTTTGCATATTCATGATACCTTGTACCTACGCTGTCCCCCGTCCTTACGCTATACTAAACATAACCCCACTCACTAACTCACTCACTCACACTCACTCACTTACTCACTCACTCACTCACTCACTCACTCACTCACTCACTCACTCACTCACTCACTCACTCACTCACTCACTCACTCACTCACTCACTCACTCACTCACTCACTAACTAACTCACTCACTCACTCACTTACTCACTCACTATTATCAGCAAGCAGTAATAAGGATTTTATTGAAGGAATAAGTTATTAGTTATAATAAATATGTGTTCTCTTACCCAAAGTGTTAACAGAATTCATTATTGTCAGTCCTAATGTACACATTTTTATAATCTGAGGTCCGATAACAATCTGAGGTCAATAATCTGAGCCCAATTAGGTGTCAATTTTGATAATGAGTGCCATTTGGGATCAGGATCTGTTTCAATGTTTCATGAGAGACTGTACATCATTTCATAATGCTTTACTCAAGTCTTCTGCACTGTAATGATACACTGTGCCCACAACCATAATGTGTTACATCTGATGAAATATTTAGTCTAAAGTTGTCTCGGGTGATGCAATTGTTGGTGGCCGGTGGCAGAATGCTCAGGGCTTTGTTTAGAGCTAAAAGCCAGTCTTGCTGCTTCAGCTGTTATAGCTGTTCTCTCTTCCCGTTGAAAAGCCACTGAGATCTGGTTGTGTCTCCAGGCATTTCATTCTTTTCTCAGAGTGTTTGTGTGTGAGTGTGTGTAACAGGGTGAAACAGCAGCATAGCGACACACTTTCCTCTGTGAAACTGGGTTAACACCCAGCCAAAGAGACAAAGAGAGCGAGAGAGAAAAAGAGAGAGAGAAAGAAAGAGAGAGAGACATCAGACTTTGACTCTAGGGGATTCTTCTAGTACTTTACCAGTTCACACAGTGAGAATCATGGTCACAGAATCAAAGAGGCGCCATCATGCGCAGCAGTGAGATGTGATTGAGTCTGTTGGAGATAACAGAACTGAGAGATTTGTATTATCTGAAAACGCTCTCTGAAAGAACTGTGACCAACACTTTTTGTCTTTTTGTTTTTTTTCTCCCATGTTCAGCGCCCCAAAATGCCTGTATATGTTTTCTGCTTTAAAGCCAGTTTGGAGAGAGGAGTCTGCGCAAGCTTCTGAGGGGGGGATGTGTGCCTGCTCTGTGGTGATATGCACTGTGCTTATTATGAGAGGAAAAGGCAACATTTTGAGAACTGGATTCAATGCACAGTGTATTTAAATAAAATACACATGTGCATTCTGTACTACATATGACTGATACTTATCAGCAAGAGCAGGGCTACTTTTCCCCCTTTCTCATCTATTTCATCTATCTAAACACTCACATTCCACTGAACAGGTGGAACAGATATAAAGTCATCGCATGGTCAAATATACAGTAGATTATATATAAGAGACCGGGTGAGAAATCTGGACTTTACTAGAACTTCTATGTTAAGCTGCTTTGACACAATCTACATAGTAAAAGCACTACAGAAATAAACATGAATTGAGAGAGAGAGAATTCTTACAGATTTTTCTTCATAAATTGTACATAAAAAATTTACAAAAAAAATTAAGAAAAAGCTAAATATATGGTCTGGTGGGGTGTCACTTTGAGCTTTTGCTACTCTGTAAATCACTTGAGTTCCTGATAGATCATTTAACAGAGTGGCAGAGACAGATAGGCCAGTGGTGAATTGGCCAGAAATGGCTTTTAGCCTAAAACCTACACTAATCTATATGTAAACATCAACAGTAATCTCCCCTAAACATCAATCAGCCCTTGTCAAATCCACTCCTGTGCCAATACCACAGGGCATTCGAGCAGAAATCGACAAAGAATCACTTATCAGTCACACTTGCACTGTACACTAACACAAACCCACATATACAAGTTATTTTTTAAGCAAAAACTTTACCTGATGTACATAAACAAAACCTAAATGGAAGAAACATTCATGTAGAACGTAATACAATTTTGGTTTTGTGCTAATCATACAAACAAATGATTGCATAATGTATTTAAAATGAATAAAACCATTATGGAAGAATGCAATCCTGTTTGTGTTCCTCCACTTCAAAACCATAAGTAACATAACCCAGTAAAAAAACACATTTGATGAAAATAATTTAATCATATATTTATTTTTAATGTTCACTTGCAGCGCACACTGACTGGGATAAACCAGTTTAGCCCCTTCTGCAGGTGTGCCTAATACCATTAATGCTCATCTTGTTTATTTACAGCTCAGTCTGACAAGGTGAAAAGGGTTCTGCTTAATGATTTTAGCCTACTTAGACAATAACAGACAACAAAAACACATTAATATTGGAAAACATATGGAGGGCAATTTGGCTACAGTCACAAACGTGAGTCGCTTTGGATTTAGTCTCTGAATTAATACCCACACACTGGACACATCCGTCGTAATTCCCAGTAGTGATAAGGAACTCTTTCTAACTCTGTGTCACATAAGCTTGACGCCTTCACTCGCAACTTACCGTTGAAGTTCCAGGGCGCAAGTCCCTCTGCTCCAGTGCTGTTAGTTACATTCATGTTGCATGGTTTAAAAAATGCTCAGCCAGCCAGAAAAAAAGAAAAAGGAATCCAGCCTTCCTCTTTCACTCCGTCAAGTTTTTCCTTGCGATTATTAGAAGGGCTGTCCTCATGTTGCGCCGGAACACTTTGTTTTTCACATCATGCGCTCTTGACGCGCGCAGCTCTGGCCAGCGGTGAGGCGCTAATTGAGACTCTGACCATCGCGACTGCTGCTCACCTAAGCGCACCTCGAGCGACTGCTTTTGTCTAGAACGAGTCGGTTTACAATCCGCCAGATGTGGCTCCCATCTGCGCGAGCGGCTCTGATCTCTTTCCAGGAGTTTAGCGCGCGGCTGAGGCAGCGGACTTTCAATGATGTCATCCACCTCCAGCCAATCACCTGAGAGTCCGCAGGTTCGACTGAATAAGCCGGCACTGTCCTGTAAGATGCTCCTGCTCTCGGCGCTGTCTCTTCTCCCGATGTCTAAAACATCAGTCAAGACAAATGCATTTATTCTAACAGATCTTATTACAGAATGTGGCTATCATAGGGCAGCTACTGGGTAAAACCACGTTGAATTATTGCGTTTAGAGAAGTCTTTAAACACAGTGGTTCAATAAAAAGGTCAATGGGTCAACATTTTGCTACAAAATACACTTACAAGTCAGTAATAAAAAAGCAGACAATCTGATATTGACGATTTATGTTGCACAGTACAAACTGTAGTCCACTAATGCATGAAGATTGTATTATGAAAACTGTTCTCGAATTTGTCTTTCTTTTTCAACAGAAATCATTCTTTACGCTTTACTTTCATTACGCAAGGTTTCCTTAAACTGTGGTCAATCTAAGAAATGTTGTACCTTTGTGAGTTAAGATCAAGCTGAATTCACTTCTAGCCGCAACCCAGCACTGAGAGTACAACCCTCAATGCTGGGAAACCACTATGCACTCTCCCATTTACACACTACTACAATTTAGTTTCTCCAATTCACCTTATTGCATGCCTTTGGACTGTGGGGGACTCCACACAGAAATGCCTCCTGGTCCAATTGGGACTCGAACCAGTGACCGTCTTGCTGTGAGATAACCTTTCTAATGAATTAAATCATATTGATAAAATAATAAAAATAATCTTTAAGATCAGATGTTATATATATATAGGCTATGTTATGTTTACCTGCATATCAGTGTGACATGTAAGTGACATCAAAACATGCAATTATATTGTTAAATTGTTTGAATATTAGAGAGACTTCAATTAATAATTTTTAATGCCAAATGGGTTAGGCTGTTAAAAACGTTTGGAATCCATGTATTAGTCAACACGAACAAGCACATGTAACAAACATGTGACAGTCGTTGTTTACACCTGTTACACTATGAAGTTATATGGAGTATCTTTAACCCAAGCAATTGAACGTCCTCTTATCCGAATGACGAAAAATGTGTTGAAAACCCAGCAAAGCAGCCTGACAAAAAATCTGATCGTTCCAAGTATTTAATCCAAGAGTAGCACACGTGAGTGTGGAAACATGCTATTTTAAAAATAATTATGAGCTACATTAAATAACATAAGTGTTAAACCCATAAATTACATTATTTTCGGTGCACGCACACATAAAAATATGTAAACTAAAGTTATATGTAGCCACTGATCTAACTCCAATTTATCCCTGCATACTAGTAATTAAGTTTTGGGGGAGGGAAATTGTCCCTACACCCGTTATCCTAGGGCAACACTTTGAATACCACCGCATCTGTGATCACATACAGAAATTATTAAGGCTAAGCTTCCCCCAGCCGTGCACGCGCTCCTCCTATGTGGCTTGTGTCTTTACACGCGTGATATTGCTCATGAAGAGCCAGTCACTCAACATACGCGAGGCTCTTGAGCGCAGCACACAGGTTCAGCACCACGGCTCGTGGACAGCGCTCAGTAGCACGAGCCTTCAAGTGTCTCCCCAAAATATCACTTTATATGCTGGAAATCCAAACACGCTTTGTGCTTTTTATAGTGTCGCGTTTTCCAGAACAACAGCAAAGATGTTAAAGATAAACAAACCACGCATTATTAACACGAGTGTGTGTGGATGAGAAGGGATGGGTGTTTTCTTCACTTTCTAAATCATCTCAAGAGATTTTCAAAACCTCTGAATGGTTGCTGTCTGTCGCTAGTGCGTGAACTGGCACCACAGCATTGAATGGCAAGCGCACGCGCTCAGATCCACTGGAGACTGTGCTCTGTGACAGTATATCCCAACTTAGTGTGTGTTAAGTCAAAAAGCAGAAAACAACCACGTAAAGGGTGAACGGGGCATATTTGAGAGCTCGTATAGAAGGTTTATGAATGACAATTCGCCCTTTCGCACCTTCATCAGCTCCTTTCGGTATGGGTTTGCGCACAGACTCCGAGATTAATCTGGCAGCTGTCTCAAAGCAGGCAAAATGAGATTGATGCCAGCCAAAACGAAAAGATCGCGAACAGAAAATAATTTCAATAGCAGCACGGAGCGGAGACCTGACAGCCACTGACAACCCGGAACGAAATCATCTAAATCAGATGCAGGCGGAACGTTCTTTCAGTCCGCGCGCGCTCCGCCGCCGATGAGCAGATCTGTTAATTAAAGTACACAGGCGTAAAATGTGAAATAAAGAAAGCGCGAGCTGTAACTAACTTTACAAATGTGCAGGCAATCAGTTCGACTTGTCTTATCCATTTTGCTTTTCCCAAATTACATTTTGTTAAATTTGCATGTGCCGGTTATGTAACAAGACATCCAAATGTCACAAATAGTTTAGGAGAGACAGCTCTTTATGTTACTATAATGAGTCTCATGACTGATTAACTAATTGGTTTGTTTGTTATTATTATGCCAGGCAAATGTCACAATCCACAGTTTTACAATAGCAATTAAAAAGAGGATGAGATATTGAAGATAGCAGATCGTCAACAAAAAGCTTTAAAACACATTTTGTCTCTAAATAAAATTCAACATGATTGCAACTAACTTTTTTGTATTTAAGAAACTACTGCAGTCATTTCTTGGGTTAATAGAGAATGTTCAAAACTACAACTAAGATCTGCAGAAGGTTATCAGACAACACAGCAAACCTCGAAACAGATGAGCTACAGCAGCAGCAGCAGAAGAGCTCACCAGTGCCACCTGCTGTCAGCTAAGAACAGTAAACATATACGATTTCCATGCGCAGCAAGTTGGATAACAGAAGACTGTAAAAAGGTTGCTGATGGGTCTTGATTAGTTCTGTGAAATTTTAATGATAAGATCAGAATGTGGCATATAGATGAAAGGATAATGCATTCACCCTGGCTTTTAACAAACTACTGGTGTTGTAATGGTTTGGGGTCTATTTTCTTGGTACATTTTGAGTCACTTGGTATCAAGTGAACATTATTTAAACACCAAATCTTACCTCAGTATTGTCGCTGATCATGTCCTTCCTGTTATGAGCACAGTTAACCCATCTTGTGATGACTACTTCCTGCAGAGTAATGTGCCTTGTCACAAAGCTTAAATCCTCTCAAACTCTTTAAAATTACAATCGTTCACTGAACTCAACCAGCCTCAACAGTCATCAGATCTCAATCCAATAGAGCACCTTTCGGAAATCTGCAGCAAGGCATGATACTGTCATGCAATGTGGACCAAAATTACTGATAAATGTTTTAACGCCTTGTTGACTTGAGAATATAGTTCTGAAGGCAAAAGTGTAAGACTAGAAGCTTACGCTGCACTGTAAAAAAATGTATAATTTTTACGGTTTATTTCTAGCAGCTGAGGTGCCGAAACCCCCCCCCCGGTAAAATAACATTCTGTAAATTACAGAAATTTCCTCAAATTTAAATTTTTGGTAAATTTCTGTATTTCAACCTCTGTTATTTTACAGTAAATTTCTGTAATTTAACGGCCTTTATTTTACTTTTTTTTCTGGCACCCCAGCTGCCGAAAATAAACCGTAAAATTAAGGATTTTATTTTACAGTGTGCTATTCTGAACCGATAACTGGAACAGAACGTAGTAGAAGAATAGCATGGTGAATTCAATTATTTATCTACCTCCAATATAATTACTATGACTACAATAAACTTATTATTGATGAAGAGAAAGAATATTAAAGCATTTTAGCAGGCAAAGTTGTTTATTATGTTACATGTTCAAATGTTCAGTACAGATCAACTTGTCTATTCCCCCTGAGTGCGACAGGTGTCATTCTGGTTCAGCTACTCTAATTCATATTTTGGTCCTGTCCTTCCAATTATTGGTTTATTTGGGGTTCTCCCACACTTTACCCTCTCATTTTGCAGACTTTGTAGCCTTCTTAAGTCTTCTGGCTAGGAGATTAATTCTTCAGAACTGAAAGAGCCCTTACCCTCCTCCCCACAATTGCTGGCTAAGAAATGTTCTTTATTAAAATGAAATTAGTGAAAATAAGATTTAATAAGTTCTTTAAACTGTGGGAATACCACAAGCATGTCCAAACTAAACAGCTTGACCCTGTTCATTCTGATTGAGTCCCCACCCCCAACTCTAAGCTTGGTACTGGATACTAGTTCTGGTCAGCACATTGTAGACCTGTATTTTCTGAAGATTAAACTTTTTTTTTTTTTTTTGCTCAAAATATTTTTCAGTGTATTTGTTTATTGTTGCATGTTTTTGTTGTCATATATTTTGTAATGTGTTTTACAATGTATAAATAAAACATAAAAAAAGTTCAGTACAGAATGAAATGTGCAGTGGGTAAAAAACCTTCACATCACTGTTTATTAAATTGTTTTCTTAAGGTGCTGTTGACTTACAACTAATTTGAACAATACAAGTTATTTTTATTTGTACTTTTAATTTGAACAATGAATCGGTGCACATTAAATCACTACAATCAAAGTCTGACTATTTGCTTCAGGAGTGATGCCAGTTTGACAGCTTCAGCCACAATATTCTTAACCACGCCCCTCATAGTTAGTTTGCTACAGAGAAATTAGGCATAAAAATGATCCCTGCTCCTTGTGCAATATTCCATTTCAGATGGTCAGAAACATCATTCATTCATTTTTTTTCAGATTAGTCCCTTATTTATCAGGGGTCGCCAGAGTGAAATGAACCACCAAGTATTCCAGCATATGTTTTATGCAGCGGATGCTGCTCCAGCTGCAACCCAGTACTGGGAAACACCTATACACACTCTCATACACTACAGCCAATTTAGTTCATCCAATTCACTTATACAGCATGTCTTTAGATTGTGGAGGAAACCGGAGCACCTGCAAACACAAGGAGCACATGCAAATTCCACACAAAAATGCCAACTGACCCAGCCGGGACTCAAACCAGCGACCTTCTTGCTGTGAAGCAACAGTGCTAACCACTGAGCCACCATGCCACATGAAAGTACATCAACATATTGAAATAAACATCTCTGTAAAAAAGACTGTAATAATCCTACTCACAGACACTAAGAGCTTTCGTCACAACAACTACTTGTGTTTATGAAAGTGCAGAAATTCTGAGTTTGCTAAGACCACTTTTGTGCAAATATTCATCTTAAAAATGAATGCCCACATCCAGCCAGTGGCTTTAGCTCTGATTGATACAGGAAGTGATGAAATTAGGTCACGTGATGTGCCAGAAGCAGAGACAGTGAAGTGATAGATGTGGCTGCATTTCTCATCATCATCGTTAAAAGGCCTTGAAGTCCTTCTGAAGCCACACAAGATGAGACTTTAATGATGCATAATATTCAAGCAGATAAAGAGAAAATGAAAGCGAGAGGAAGACACTAATCGTATTAAACCTCAGGTGCATGATCATCCTTTGACCTAAAGGTGTAAGTCAACGTGGTGGTTCCTTACAAAAGGCAGATTCTCTACAGTTTTATTAGACTTTGAAGTCATTTCACGAACTGTACTGTGTATTGCTTTCTATTGTAGTTTCACATGGCAAGTCACACATGTAGGACACCTTTATGATTGTATTTCCTCACTAGACTCAAGCCTCAGAGGATGAGTGGGTGTGAGGAGGTGTGTGTGTTCCTCTCAAAGGCAGAAGACGAGGAAAGAGGAAACTCTTCCTTACAAATCACAGAACAAAAGCACATCTTTCAGCGCAGAGCTTCACTAAACTCCCAGCAGCTCTTCCCACAGAGCGGCCAATCTGTTTCCATTAGCTGAGCAGGTACATGCAATAATTAAAGCAGATAAAAACATGATATGCTAAGTAACTTGGATGATTAGTCTGTTATTAAGATAATGCGTGTTGTTTGTGGCATCAGTAATCCGTAGGGAGAAAGGATTCACCACAGAGAGGACATTAACAGTGAGAACGGCTGTAAAATAACACACTCACCTCCTGTATCCTCATCAGATAACGGCTACAAAAAAAATCCCCACACTCCAGTACAAGTTTATTCACCATCTAATTTTAAAACAGTATTTTAATATGTTTTCACTTAGGAGGGTTTCATTTAAATGTCTTTTGGGAATACAGCAAGTCCCTTCTGCAGCTCATAGTCTCCAAATTTGGCAGAAAATTGTAGTATTGAATCACCAGCCCTCTTAAAACAAACCCACTGTAGGCTTTTACAAAGTAATATTTGCTTATTTTGTTGTCTATATTTGTAACAGAAAGCTGCACAGGGATCGTTAATCACCGCAATTCATTCAAGAGTTAAAAATACCTCACCTTAAAGATTCACCACTAATACGTGATTATTAGACATTACAGGGGTAATTCACCCAACCTTTTTACAAACCTCTTTTATTCCAAGAAAGAAAGTCTTGTAGGTTTGAAACAACGTAAGAGTGAGAGAGCAGATTAAGGTAAAGTTGGTTTTATATTCACACATTCAGACTTTCTCTTTAATAATATAGTTTCAGAAAAGGATTCTTTGCCAGTGCTAAATATGGAAATCATATTAGCAGTAAATGACTGTCAAAGTACAACATTGTTCACAGTTAATGAAATAGTGAAATAAACATCTTTACCTCAATAGTGAGTAGATGCAATAAACCTCCTTAACACACTACTTACTGAGAAAATTATCCATAAGTGCTGATCCAGGGTGTCGCAGTGGTGCAGTGGGTAGCACGATCACCTCACAGCATGAAGGTCACTGGTTCGAGCCTCGGCTGGGCCAGTTGGCATTTTTGTGTGGAGTTTGCATGTTCTCTCCGTGTTCGCATGGGTTTCCTCCGGGTGCTCCGGTTTCCCCCACAAGTTCAAAGACATGTGGTATAGGTGAATTGGGTAAGCTAAATTGTCCATAGTGTATGTGTGTGAATAAGTGTGTATGGATGTTTCCCAGTGATGGGTTGCAACTGGAAAGGCATCTGCTGCGTAAAACATATGCTGGATGAGTTGGTGGTTCATTCCACTGTGGCGACCCCTGATTAATAAAGGGACTAAGCCAAAACGAAAATGAATGAATGAATGAACACTTCGGCCAATTTAGTTTTACCCAATTCACCTATAGCACATGTCTTTGGACTGTGAGAGAAACCAGAGCACCCGAAGGAAACCCACGCAAACACAAGGAGAACATGCAAACTCCACACAGATATGCCAACTGACCCAGCCAGGACTTAAACTAGTGCTAACCACTGAGTCACCATGTCGCCCATCCTAGTGATTTATAAAATGTAAATCAATGGCTAATGGCACTTTGAATGTAAAATGACAAATACAGAAAGGAAACTATGCTTGGCTCCTGACAATATACAATGAGGTCCCGTGAAGTGGGCTCTGCAGAAACGGGACAATATTTACAACAATGTTACTTTTAATTCAGGGATTCAGCACTGTTGCCTCACACGGTCAGAAGGTCACTGGTTCAAGACCCGGCTGGGACAGTTGGCATTTCTGTCTGGAGTTTGCATGTTTTCCCTGTGTTGGTGTGGGTTTCCTCCAGGTGCTCCGGTTTCCCCCACAGTTCAAAGACATGCGCAATAGGTGATTTAAATAAACTAAATTGTCCATAGTATATGAGTGTGTGTGAATGTGAGAGTGTATGGGTGTTTCCCAGTACTGGGTTGCGGCTGAAAGGGCATCTGCTGCGTAAAACATATGCTGGAATAGTTAGCAGTTCATTCCCCTGTGGCGACCATTGATAAATCAGAGACTAAGCCAAAAGAAAATAAATGAATGAATTCAGGGCTTGGCCTTTGTGTCTTGCAGAATTTGGGAATTGGCATTCACCCTGAGCATTCAAACAAAACATCACAATAATGTTGTTAAAGATAACCTAAATGTTTCTTGAGGAATAGAGCTGACCATTGCTAATTTGAGGTTAAGCTCATTTCAATATCATAACAATAATATTATAATAACAGCGAGTCACTGAAATGATCCTGCTTTGTTAGTTTTTAATTTTACCTGTATGTTTGTTGGTCATTAAAACATGTTTATTATTATTAATCATAATATCTTACTGAACGTAGAATGGCAAATTTTACGAGATCATATGTATACATGTATATATTATTCATTCATTCATTTTCTTTTCAGCTTAGTCCTTTTATTAATTTGGGGTCACCACAGCAGAATGAACTGCCAACTTATCCAGCATACGTTTTACGCAGTGGATGCTCTTCCAGCTTTCACACACATACACTACGGACAATTTAGCTTACCCAATTCACCTATAGTGCATGTTTTTGGACTGTGGGGGAAAGTGGAGCACCCGGATGAAACCCACGTGAACACGGGGAGAACATGCAAACTCCACACAGAAATGCCAACTGACCCAGCCGAGGCTCGAACCAGCGACCTTCTTGCTGTGAGGCGATCATGCTGCACCACTGTGACACCCAGGCCATAGAGTATGTGTGAATAAGTGTGTATGGATGTTTCCCAGTACTGGATTACAGCTGGAAGGGCATCCACTGTGTAAAAGATACGCTGGATAAGTTGGTAGTTCATTCTGTTGTGGTGACCACAGATTAATAAAGGGACTAAAAAGGAAAATGAATGCATGAAATGAAATCACTAGGATCATGATTTTAGCTCAAAGTCTTCTTTAGCTAAAATGCTCTCCTGAACAAAACCCCAAAAAACTAAAACCTTCCACTGTGGATGACCTGAGGGTGAGCAAATTATCAGCAGTTCCTTTCTGGATGAGCTACCTGTTAAGGGATAAAAGGATTGTGTGCAAATGAAATCCCAGCTATGTAAATTAGACACTAAGAAAATACTGAAGGATTTTATTTCTGTAAGAGTTTGAACTATTTTGTTGGGGCTCTGTTTACATGTTTATGGGTTTTTATGTAATGTGTTTGCTCAAGGCTGAAAGTGACTGTTTCAGGTAGGAGGAAGAGATACAAGATTTTCTTCCAATCTCCGAAAAAGCGGCAGAGTTCAACTATTGCACATGGCCAGCAAAAAGACACGGCATGAACCGCAGCAGGGCTAAATACAACAGGACACCATTAGTGACTTTGAGGAGGATGTTTTAGAGAACAGAAATAACAGAGCACACCTGTGTCTACACAGAGCTGCAGGAACGATTAGTATTTGTATGAATTTGGGTTGCATCAGCCAGAGCTGAAATATTTCTACTGTCTGCAGCACCAGCTAATAGCTTCATAACTGTTTTCAAACACACATTAAAATGTCAAGTCAAACTTATACAGACACGAGCAGGTGTGTGTTAAGGGAATTGCCTACACAAAGACATTCACTTGTACTTGGGCATTCTGTGCCTGTCCTGTGTTTCCACTCTTTCTTTCTCTGATGTGGTTATGTTAAATTAGATTTCCTGCAGCATAGCTGATCTAATTGGACATAACTTGCCTTCGGGGAATGCCACTATTACCCAGCATGCACCTTTCAGGGGAGCAGTCGTGAGCATGTACTTTTGCAGGTGTGGAGTCAGAGAAACAGATCTAGCTGAGCACCTGTAACTTAAGACAGGTATGATGCAAACGTTACAGTGTTTCTCCACTTGCCTGACATACTGTGTTTCTGTCAGCTATAAATGTTGTTTAATGTCTGACATAAATGTGGTGTCTTATCCAGTATTTACGGCTGTGTGTTTGTCTGTTTTTCCACATGTGTTCTTGTCCTGAACTATAGGCTGATGTAATTCTCGGTCATTTCAGCTCTGCCTGTTTTGATTTAATGAGGTGATGGAGAAGCAGAATGAACAGATGTGGGTTTGTTTAAATTTACACAAGCTCACGTCACACTAGATGTTGGTCTGTTTCTGTTACCTTTCATTTGAGACTGAAACGAGCATGAATATTGGTTGAATCTACATCAGCTAACTATCATTAGCATGTAAACAGAGTATTTTGGGGGTTAGTAGATTAAGATGACATGCTCTTACAAAGTTACTACTCAATAAATGTCTATTAGGGGAACATCAAAATAAATTGTTAACTGATTTTCAGCATACTGACTACTACTCTAATGGTTACAGTAGTAGCAAAGTTACTCATAGTTAACAGATCTAAACCAAATATCTATCACCCAAAACTAATTGTGTTGAAAGGTAGATATTTTGCAACTCTACAGTATACAGTGATGTAAAAAAGTATTCGCTCCCTTATTTTTTATTTTATTTTTTGCATGTTTGTCACTTTAATGTTTCAGATTATCAAACAAATTTAAATATTAGTCAAAGATAATGCAAATAAACACATAACTTCATTTATAAATGAAGGTTTTTATTACTAAGGGAAAACTAAATTCAAAAATACATAGCCTTGCATGCGCGAGAAGTGTTTGCCCCCTAAACATAACTGGTTAGGCTACCCTTAGCACCAACAACTGCAATCAAGTGTTTTCGGTATCTTGCAATGAGTATGTTACAGAGCTGATAAGGAATTTTGGCCCACTCAGCTTTGCAGAATTGATGTAATTCAGACACAATGGAGGGTTTTCGAGCATGAATTACCTTTTTAAGGTCAACGCCACATCATCTCAATTGGATTTAGTTCAGGACTTTGACTAGGCCACTCTAAAGTCTTCCATTTTTTTTCTTCAGCCATTTAGAAGTGGACTTGTTTGGTGTGCTTTGGATCATTGTTGTGCTGCAGAACCCAAATTTTGCTTCAGCTTAAGGTCACTAACAGATGGTCGGTTACTCTCCTTCAGGATATTTTGGTACACAGCAGAATTTGTGTTTCCATTTATCATAGTAAGTCTTCCAGGTCCTGAAACAGTAAAACAGCCCGAGACCATCACACCACCACCACATTTTATTGTTGGTATGATGTTCTTTATCTGAAATGCAGTGGTAATTTTATGCCACACATAATGGGGCACACACCTTCCAAATGTTCAACCTTTGTCTCATCAGTTCAGAGTATTTTCCCCAAATGTCTTGGGAAAACATCAGGATGCTTTCTGGCAAAACTGAGACTTAGGGGCCCTATCATACACCCGGCACAATGCGGCGCAAGGCGCAACACAAATGTTGTTTGCTAGTTTCAGTTTGACGCAATGTTTTTCACCACGCTGTTTAAATAGAAAATGCATTTGTACTCATATGTGCGCCCATAGTCGTTCTGATCTAGAAAAGGAAGTGTGTTGAGGCGCATTGCTGGCGAGTTGCGATTATGAGAAACTAAAATAGACCAGCTAAGAGGAGGTCTAAAGTCCAGCGCAGAGCTCATTAGATGTGCGCCTCACTTAAACATTGCTTAATACACACAGGATGTACAGCAATATGCAAATATCTTTACCAATGAAAAATAGTTAAAGGATTAAAATGTTTCAAAAATTATTATTTTCTACATAAATATAAAAAACACTGCTTTTATGCCTTCTTTATCTGGGGGGATAAACTTTTTCAGTTTATTCATGACAATTTGCTTTTGTACAATGTTATTATTATTAGTGGTAGTAGTATTTATTATATGCATATTTATATCTGTTTTATTAAAAACATGCTTAGATTTGCCCACCTGTAAGGTTTTAGACCATATGGGCCATAGCATGTGTATTTGGAAAAAACTCTGTTTTTTGACCACACGTTGTTATTACTGTTCATTTATTTGTTTGCTGGAAAGTAGAACTGAATTTAGAAATAGTTTTGAAACAAATCTTTGAAACAAATCTTAACAAACTAAATTAATTATGTAGACTAATCGATGTCTGTGCGTACAACACCTTATCCACGGAAGAGAGGGAAAGTGAAAGTAAAGAATGAGGAGGCTCATTCTCATACTGCAGATGCTCTGTTTAACTGTTTTCTCGCTAGTGAAGAGCTCAGTTATTCCACTTACAAAGTCCGCCATGTAAATAGCAAATGCGCTATGGCGCGACACAACTGACTCTTAAAGGGAATGGGAAACGAGACTCTGATTGGTTTATTCTGAAAACATACCTATAACTCATTAAGAGAATAAGCTCCACTCTGTTAGACCATGCACTGTGGCGCAAAGCAGAATTTTTCGTTCTTAAATCAGCAAAAGGATTTTTTGGACTTTGCGCCTAGATCATTAAAATAGGGCCCTTAGTTTTTTTATTTATTTATTTTTTGCTTAGCAGTGCATTTTGTCCTGGAACTCTGCCAATCAAACTATTTTGATAAGTTTCTTTCTTATGGTCATGAACACTCACCTTAACTGGGGCAAGTGAGGCCTGCAGTTCTTTGAATGGGGTCTTTTGTGACCTCTTGTTGTCAACTGTGCTCTTGGGAAGGTTCACCACTATTTCATATGATTCACTGCAGTCCCAAAGCTTTGGAAATAGCTTTATAACCTTTTCCAGACTCGTAGATCATTCTCATTTATCTCTTTTTTTTTCTTTAGATCTTAGCATGATGTCTAGTTTTAAGGATCTTTTGGTCTACTTCACTTTGTCAGGCAGATGCTATTTAAGTGATTTCTTGATTGCGAAAAGGTGTGGTAGTAAGCAAGCCTGGGTGTGGCTAGAGAAATTGAACTCTTAAAATTGAACACTTTTTTTATACAGGGCTATGTAGTTTTGAATATTGTTTCCCTTAAAAATAATAATAATAATAAACAAATTGTTAAAAAAAATGCCTGTTGTGTTTACTTGTGTTATCTTAAAATACTATTTAATTTTAGATGATGATCTAACATTAAAGTGTGACAAATGTGAAAAAAAAAGAAATCAGTAAATCACACCACTGTAAATACTAGTATAATCTCTCGTTTATTGTTCAGGATGAGGTGTGGTGTAACGTGACTGGCAGATGAATGAATGTAAGTGAAAAGCCAATCACAGGGGTGTGTATAGATGTAGAAATCATCTGACTGTTCAGTGGCACAGAAGACATATGTGTGTTTGTGTGAGAGAAAAGACATTTGATTGACAAGGGCTAAATGCAGCCTGACTTCCTCTCACAAACAACGCTATATATAGCGACAATCTCACCTCCGCCTGGATTCATGTTTTCCAACATTGCTTCAGTCCTCCTAATTTTCCCAAATAAAATTAAGCTCATTAGGAGGTCGGCTTCACACGGGAGGATTGCGTGATCTTCAGAGAGATTTGTGAGCAGTCTCTCTGTATCGGCTGAAGTCTGAGACAGGGACAGCTATGCTCCATCAGACTGAGTTAATGCCAGAGTTTCACCAGGAGCTCAAATGGCCTTTTGATTGCAACAAGAGGTCAACTGTGTCTGATCTACCCTTAGCTGAACACATGCTTTACCACAGAGAAAGACACAGATAGCAACTAGTGAGATTAATATGGATAATGACTAAAGGTTACATTTCATGCATAGTCTGAAGAGAGCACTGTTTCTTTTAGAGTCTCCATATGATTTTGTTTTTCCCAGCCCTTGTTAATGGCTGTAATAGTCTTACCCTTTTCTAATGTGATTTACAACATACTGTAGGTCATTGTTTACCATCCTAATATAATTCAAGAGGTTCCAGTAGTCCTAGTTATTGTGTTGCTGTAAGATTTACTGTACCCGTCTTAAAACAAAAAAAAAGTTTTTTTTTCTTTACAGTGCCTTGCAAAATGCATTAATCTATTCATTTATTATGTCATAAAGGGAAAGTTCAACCCAAAATTACAATTTACTTAAGTGGTTCTAAAGCCTTTTTTTGGCAACAAAACAAGATATTTTGAAGAATTATTTATTAAGAATTATATTAAGAATATTTTTGAAGATATTTTACCAACCGGTAAACAGTAGCCATTGAAGTAGCTACCAGTTTTTAACATACTACAAAGTATCTTCTTTGTGCTCAGCAGATGAAATCATTTTAATTTTGGGTGAACTATCCCTTAAAACAATAAATGGTCAAGTCAACTGGATCAAATAAAAAAGATGTGATGGCCACCTTTAAATATTTAGAATATTCTAAATATTCTATAACTATTTAATTAAGTTCATAACTACTAACTACACTCACCAGCCATTTTATTAGGTACACCTTACTAGTACCGGGTCGGACCCCATTTTAAATCCAGATTCAATTAAATTAAATTCAATTCATCTTTATTTGTATAGCGCTTATACAATGTAGATTGTGTCAAAGCAGCTTCACATGGAAGTTTATAGTGAATTGAAACAGTGTCAGTTCAGTTTTCAGTGTTTAAGTTCAGTTCAGTTTAGCTCAGTTCAGTGTGGTTTAATAATTACTACTGAGAGTCCAAACACTGAGGAGCAATTCCATCGATGCGCAGCTCTACAGATCCCGAACCATGCAAGCCAGTGGCGACAGCGGCGAGGAAAAAACTTCACCAATTGGCGAAAGTGAAGAATTTAAAAAACCTCGAGAGAAACCAGGCTCAGTTGGGCACGACCATTTCTCCTATGGCCAAACGTCTTGTGCAGAGCTGCAGTCTAGGCGCAGTAGCTGGACCTCCGTGAAGACACGTCTGACCTTGGAGCATCACAGGAATCAGTCTTATGCTCTCCATCATGACCACCACAGCAGCAGCTCAGGATACGGCCTGGTCCGGAAACCTTGGGATCGTCTCGTCGCTGGTCTTGGATCGCATCAGTGGCACTGCATAGTCTGAGGGTCTCGAGATGAGTACCCCCAGGTGGAAATACAGAATAAGGAAAATAATTAGCGTAGCTGCTGTTCATAGTGTATATAAACAAGAAGCAAAATCGTGTGTGGGGCACATCTTGCGTCATACCGCTATGTAATGCACTGAGTGTATGCTTTGCTAAAAAGATAGGTCTTTAATCTAGTTTTGAAGAGTGAGAGTGTGTCTGAGCCTCGGACATTATCAGGAAGGCTATTCCAGAGTTTAGGGGCCATATATGAGAAGGCTCGACCTCCTTTACTCGATTTAGCTATTCTAGGTACTACAAGAAGCCCTGAGTTTTGAGATCTTAAAGAGCGGATTGGATTGTAGCGAGACAAGAGGTTGGTTAAATAAACAGGAGCTAGATTATTTAAGGCTTTATAGGTAAGAAGCAATATTTTAAATTCAATAGGAAACTTAACAGGCAGCCAGTGTAAGGAGGATAAAATTGGGGTGATATGATCATATTTTCTAGACCTGGTAAGAACTCTGGCAGCTGCATTTTGTACTAGCTGAAGTTTGTTAATAGAGGATGCTGGGCAACCAGCAAACAGAGCATTACAGTAATCCAGCCTAGAAGTCATGAAAGCATGAACTAGCTTTTCTGCATCTGAGATGGATAGCATATTTCGCAATTTAGCAATATTTCTTAGATGAAAGAAGGCAGTTTTTGTGACATGGGATATATGATTTTTAAAGGTTAAATTGCTGTCTAATATGACACCCAGATCTTTTATAGTAGAGCTAACGCTAACTTTGTATCCCTCTAATTGCAGGTCGAGTTGTGAGAACTGCTGTATACAGGATTTAGGCCCAATAAGTAATAATTCTGTTTTGTCTGAGTTTAAGAGAAGAAAATTGTTGGTCATCCAGTCTTTAACATCTTTAATACACTCAGTTAGCTTAGACAGTTTAGACATCTCATCCGGTTTAGTTGAAATGTATAATTGAGTATCATCTGCATAGCAGTGAAAACTGATCCCATGTTTTCTAATAATGTCCCCCAGGGGAAGCATGTATATTGTAAACAGCAAAGGGCCTAAAACTGATCCTTGAGGGACCCCGTACTTTACCAGTCTTACTTGTGAAAGTTGTCCATTAATATTCACAAACTGGTAACGATCAGCTAAGTATGACCTAAACCATTGAAGAGCCTGTTCTTGGACACCTGTAGAATATAAGCGGTCTATGAGGATATTGTGATCAATGGTGTCAAAAGCGGCGCTAAGATCTAGTAGAACTAATAGTGAGATGCACCCTTGGTCAGCAGCTAAGAGTAAATCGTTGGTTATTTTCACTAATGCGGTTTCTGTGCTGTGATGAGGCCTGAAACCTGACTGAAACACTTCAAAAATATTGTTCATCTGCAGAAAGGAGCATAATTGGGTAGAAACAACTTTTTCAAGTATTTTAGACATAAACGGAAGATTTGAAATAGGCCTATAATTAGCTAGGTTGCTGGGGTCCAGTTGTGGCAGATCTGCCTTAATCCTTCATGGCATAGACTCATAGATTCCGAGGCGACAACAGGGGTCCGGAAGTCTGCGGTAGAGCCAGAGAAACAGAGGACCAAGCTGAAGGGAAGAAGGAGCTCAATGTAGCTGGCCGAATGGAGGGACGAGGCGCAGCCGAAGTGTCCAGAGGTGGAGGCAGGGTGACGACTGACCAAGTTGGAGCCGGAGGGACAAAGGAGCCTGGTGGAGCTGGTGGGCTGAATGCCTATGGAGGAGATGAGAGAGGAGAAAGCCAACGTGGAGCCATTGGGTCGGAGGGCCGAGGCGGAGTCTGTAGCTCGGAGGGTGGAAGAGATGACATCGGGCGACAACCTCTAGTCGCAGAAGCAGGTAGGCAGGCCCTCGGTGAGACCTCCACACTTGAAGCTGGAGGATGAGCTGGGGGACTGGCTGACTGTAGCCTCTCTGAATTAGGCTGAATGGCTGTAGTTGATAACATCAGCGGAGGTGAAGACGGTGGGTTGGGTGGGATGCTGCTCATGACCTTGGGGCTTCTCGGGGATCAACAGGGCTGAAAGGCTGTCTGGGAACAGCTCCTTGGAACTCAAAATCAAACATTTGCTGTCTGGAAACAGCAGACGGGGTGCGACTTCGCTCCAGAGGTGTATGAGCAGCATTTCTGGGTTCAGGGCCAGCTCACCCTCTGCTGTGGGTAGTTGCGGGACTCTCGCTCGGTCCCTCGACGTCCACCAGGACTCCCACTTTCAGCATTGTTGCCGGCTCACACACCTGGTCAGATGGTTGGTTGAGCTCCTCCTGCTCGGTGATGTTCCACTCTGACGCTCTCGATGGTGAAGGCTCACATACCGCAGGTGGCTCTCCGTTTGCGGTGGGCTCTGGCGCACGCTCCCTGCAGATGGTTGTTTGGCTGGTCACTGGGTCTGAAGTGGCACTGACGAGTTCTTCCGTACAGGCAGGGAATGATGGTCTGTTCCTCGCCAGTGTCCACTCCACATAGGCGGTGAGATTGCCTCGAGTACCATCTTCGGGTGACAGTGCTCTGCAAGTGGAGTACAGGTTGGAAATATAGAACCGGCAGAGCACGTTGCCCGGTCAGCTGGATTGGTTTGCTAGGAACAGAAATCTGTCCTTATGGTCCTCGAGACTGCTTTCCCCCTGCTTCAGCATAAGGATCAGGAATTCGAGGTTGTAAATCGAATCCATTGGGTAAGCTAGGGGAAGGAAAAAGAAAACACTGGGGGCAAAAAAGGCTATAAAAATAAAATAAGGGGGGGGCGGGGTACACGCCACACTTTTTCTGTTTCGGTCCAGTATTATGTAACGCCTGGGTTCACTCAGGAAGGCAAAAGGATTGCAGGATTTATCTAAAACGTAGATTTATTTAAAAACACTCACTTGGAAGGACCACTTGGAACACAGGACCTGACATATATATAGTCAGTAAAATGATTTTTGATTGAATGGTTAGCAGTTACTAACACTGTCTACTTAATAATGGCTAATTTACATGTACTTGCAAAGTGAGTTAGAATCAACAGCTTGCCTAAAGGAAACCATCAAAATACATTATGAAATGCTAAAATAAATGCCTTCTTGAAAATGTAATGGTAATAGGCTGCAAAATAAGGTTTATCTTCAAAACGGAATTAGAACCTCAGGATTTAGAATGATCCTCTTAAAGAGCCCCTGTTATGGGTTTTTGAAAATGATCTTTTATGCAGTGTGTAACACAGCACTAAGTGAATAAAAACATCCAGCTGAGGTTTAAATCTGAAAGTGCACCTTGATTAAAAATATAGTTTTTTAAATAAAAGATTCGACTAAGAGTCGTTTAAATGATTCATCTGGATCTTTTGCCTGTTCATACACAATGCCAAATATGAAGTGCCGGTTCTGGTAAAACGTGAACGTGCCTTTCTCTTCAGACACTAGCAGAGTGCTGGTGTGTGTAGGACTGGTCATTACTGAAGATGAGTGAACATTAATGAGTGATTGTTCTGGTAATAGTTGCAATAATTTATACAGCAGCTGGGGATTCATCTGCCATTTGTTAAAGGAAGGATCAGAAAAGATTGTTGATGTATGGGACTTTGTCAGAGCTTGACAGGAACTTTACAGTACACAGTTCATGGATCAGTTTCTTCCTCCAGTTCACAAGTATAAGTAAGTGCAAGTAAAATGGTTGCCTCCTTTTTTCTAGCTTGCAAAATGTGTATTTAAGTGTGTTTTGGTACTTGTAATCGCTCCACGCGGCATGTACTGTATCTGGTTAACTCTTTAAATTCACATATCGCACCTAAAACCACGTTGAAAACATGATGCATGCCGCATTCTTTACAGATTTAAATGCGTTTGTGAGCTCCCAATCTTCTGCCATTTGTTATTGTGATGGCCACTATCAGCTGTTTCTACACACGTTTGGTGGTCAAGTTTCAAAATAGTTCAGCTTTTGCCACTGTGTGGATTAATACTGAATGTCTGTGACTGTTTGGTTAAGAATAAAGCAATATGTTGGTGTTTAACTGCATTGCTTTAATGCACTTCTGCAGTGGGCTCACACATACACTCTGCACTCTGACTACTTCAACAATGTTAATAAGCCGTGGTGGGTGTTTCTCTCAGTCTCATGCTGAACGCAGTTGCCCAATCATAACAGACTGGGTCATCGGACCAATCAGCGCAGATTAGCATCCAACTAAGGAGGAGTTTGGGAACAAATGAATCGCTAAATGAATCAAATGGGAGTCGCTGGGAAATTAGGTAAAATAAATGCATATTATAAGACAATTAAAGTGTTTTTGACCTTGCATGCATATCAGCCTGTTGTTGGAGACCGCCAAAACCAAAATATCACCTTTTTTAATGCAAAATATGATCTTTAAAGCAGAATTTTTTTCTGAGAACAATAACATTTCAAATTTTTATAACAAAAATATGTGAAAACTTTCTTTTCTAAATTCCAAAAACAGCTTAACCCTCTACTGCATGGTGTTGCCATGGCAACATGATAGCTACAGTATGTTCATTTCCCTGCCACTGTTTATTCAAGACCAAAGTTCTATTTTTTTGTTGGAAAGAGAAAGACCTTAGCTTAGCCAATGATGTGCTTTGGTT
This sequence comes from Danio tinwini, assembly GCA_903798205.1. Taxonomy (NCBI): domain Eukaryota; kingdom Metazoa; phylum Chordata; class Actinopteri; order Cypriniformes; family Danionidae; genus Danio; species Danio tinwini. The sequence continues at coordinate 24,040,720 of CAIGQZ010001108.1, forward strand.
AAGTCACATGACCTGCAGTGTTTTTTCTGTGGCGGGATTTCTGTCAGACTGGCGTTTATTGTGAGTAGTTGCTAAATGCAAATGAAAACGTCAATAAAAACAAAGGACGAACTCATGTCAAATGAAAAAAAATCTGAAATATCACCTCCAGTAAGTTATAATGACATATTCACAACTCAAATAAGTTTTATTCACATTAGTGTTTTTGTAAATCGATCAAATGTATGTGCAATAGCGGAACGTGCAATATTGCAATGGGCTAGCTAGCTAGCAAGGTCAGCTGTGATTTTTTAAGTTGTAACAATAACTACATGAATGCTAGTAATATAATGTTGATTAGTCATATGTTAATGGCATTTACATTATGGAAAAAATTGCATTTTAATGGCACTATATTTGATTAGATATAAATACAGGGAATAGTGTATTAGTGAGGACCATCATGTTCTATAGTAAGAAAAGGACAGAACTGGCTCTTTCTGCAGATGAAAGTGAGGATGAGATAGGTTTTAGTGACCATGAGTAGGATGCAGATTGGACATTTGATAGGAGCAGTGATGGAGATAGTTCAAGTATGTTAGCTCAGAGGCTAAATTTGAAATTTCTAAGTTGGATCCACTGTTGGACGTTGTTGCCATATGGCAACATATCATAAAGTACCTTAAAAAAAACTCTCCAAATTTGTTTTTACAGCAATTCAAGTTAAGCCTTGCTAAAAAAAAAGATAAACAATATTTTTAATAGATCTATTATAATGCGTGCAGTAGAGGATTACATAAAATATCAGACTATGCAGGCTCTGAAGTCTGAAGGCTCTTTAAACTTACTATAGACTCGGGTTATGCCTTGTCTAAGAATGACAAAAAAGGAAACTTTTTAAAAAATAACGACTTTGTCATGGCAGACAGAGTGATTGGCGTTGCTGTGATTTGAGAGAATTTGCTATCATCTTTTATCACTCCCTGCACAGCATTTCATACTTCATAATGTCTGTCCTGCTGTGTATTGTACCACACTGCAGCATCCTCCCTCTACATGACTCCAAATGAAATCCCAATGTCTCCAGACTGCTTAAGCAGGAGACTTCATGGGAAATGAGGAAGATTAGCGGTAGAAAACGGGACAGAGTGACGGCCCACAAATCAATAGCTGCTTCACAGATGAGCAGAATTTATACCTCTGTAAATAGAGCCGAGTCTCGTGGACAGTAATCAGATTTAGACTTATGCACTGCTGAAGAGAACAGTAAACACACTTAGAGAGAAAGATGGAGCCGAGGCGAATGTTTGGGACAGGATGAACTCAAGGCAGACAGTTTTGGAAGAAAAATGCCTGAGGCAAGAAAGGCAAAATGTGCAAGCCTTAGGTCCCAGGACGATAAGATGCTGGACTTTATGTTGTGGTCTTTTCATGCTTCTCTTATTTACTCAGAGTGGTCATTATGCTGCTGGAGACAGGGCGCAGGGGATATTGTTACTTTTGGGCTGCTTTGATCCGGGGTACTGTAACTCTGTGTAGAAATATAATCAAGGGACCTCCTGAACCACAACAACAACTGGGATTTTGGGCTGAATAAACTCCCTTATAAGCCTTAAACACTATCCCATTGCCACCCAAGATGCAACAGGCAATCCATCCGGGCAATAACCAGTGCGATAAGCTCTGTACATCCCATCATTCATGTAACTTGCCCAAATGATCTTCTCCCTGCTGTCTGTTGAGATACGGGCTAGTTTTCTGTTGATACTGGCACTGCAGTGTAATCTACAGGGCAACATGAACCAGCTGAGCCAGAAGACTGAAGCCAACACTCCGTCAGAATAAATGCCAGTGGGTCCTTGTCTCCCTCACAGCTAAATGTCATTCTTTTAGGTTCTCCTCCTCTCACTCACCTCTATTCGTTCTCCTCCTGCCTCTCTCTCCTCCCAGTTCTGACAGTTGCTCAAAGCCGTGTGATTATTATGCCACTAAAATCAATGACATTCAGGAGAACCTGTCCTGCAGGAAAGGTCACACACATACTTTCTCCATTCCACACACGCATATATATACAGTATAAATTTAAAGACAGAGAGTGGTCTATCAATTAAACAGATACCACCCACATATGACCACATGTAAAACATGAATAACTATGTTTTCTAGTTCCTTAAAGGGGGTCTAGAAAATCTTTAAGAGAGTCTGTCGATATGCACAGCAAATTGCATGCCAGATGTGGACGACTGAACTATCGGCTCTTAAATCCTCTGCAGGTCAGAACCGCTTTGAAGATAAGGGTCTATTAGAGAATGAATGCAAAACATCAGCTGACTAAATCAATACATAATGAACACACCGGCCTCCTAAGAGTACTACTAACTTGAAATGAACAGAACCATTTAAAAGTCGTTTATCAGGACTGCGACCGCAGAGTGAGTGTGCTTTAATAGTTTCATCTTTAAAGAGCTGACTCAATTCTGAATATTCAACATGTTACAAAAGAGTTTGGCAAAATTTAAACATGGTTCCCTTTAATTCATGAGCTGGAAACTAAATTGAATAGGCCACATTTCAGAGGAAGTTAAACTGAAGGACGTTTTCCATGCACATCTTCTTGTCAGTTATAAAAAATGTCCTGTATAGGTCTTTAAAATTTAAAAATAAATACTAAGAAAACAGAAGAGATGGTATTTGACCTAAATTATATAGGTGACCATCGTCAAGTGGTGGTACATGACCATACTATTTCTCAGTCATAGACCTACTGTATAAGTACTTGGGCATTTACACTGACAGTTCTTTTACATGGAAAAAACTCACATAGATTGGGTTAGTTCTCATTTACACCTGAGATTGTATTTTTTACGGAGGTTACGTCTTTTTGGAATAAACAAGAAACTTATTATGTTGTTTTATAAAGCTGTTCTTGAAAGCATTTTCAGGTATAGTATCTTAGTGTGGTTTGGCAACCTATCTGTACAGTGTAAATCTAAGTTGATGCATCTCTTAAAGGGGTGGTCCACTACAATATCATATTTAAAACTTTAGTTGATGTGTAATGTAACTGTGTGAACATAAACAACATCTCTAACTGTAATATGCTCAAAGTTTAATGCAAAGGGAGATATTGGCTTTTACATAGTTAGCTTAGCAAAGCCTATACAGTGAATGAAGTTTGGGGACTACATCCGGGCTAGTGAGATCACCAGCGCACCAGGTCACGCGCAGTCCTCATGTGCATACACCCTGCGCAGCAAAGGGGCCTGGCCAGAGGTGCTGTAGTGCTGTAATGTAGCAGAGAAAGCTAAAATGTTGTCCAAACGCTGCTATTTCCACAGAGCTTGTTCTGTTTCTGTATTTGGGCTTTCAAAGGACACGACATAAAGTGAGAAGTGCTTACAATTTAATTTTAATTCTGTTCCAGAGAATTATAAAAATTATAGCATTTGACAAAGGAGAGCAATCGACGAAGCTGTGGATTGTGAGCCACAACCTGTAAGTATTTTTATTTGTAAAATTTTATCTATTACTTGCACATTTTCTAGCTTTAATGGTATGTTGTAGCGAAGGCATAAACAAGGATGTAAACAATGGGAAATTCTGTTTGGCACAATTTAGCTACAAATTAATATTTATCCATCAAACCACTGTAAACACCCACAATCTTCACCAGCACTGCAGTGTCTCTCTATGCAGCTGCTTTCCCTGCATTCTTCATCTCAAATAATGAACCCGCAAAATATACATGAACTTCATATTAGTTACACATGCTTATAACCCGAATATATGTGAAAGACACTTGTCAGGTTTTATTTTAGAGAGCAGGTGTGAGGTTCAGCGGTGTCCTCTGTGTCATCTTCTGTCTGATTCAGGCTCAAACTGATACGGCCAACATCTACTCTGACTGACAGTATTTACAGAACAGAGTCAAAGCGTGTGTTTAAAGGCATGTGGTGCTTTTCCTGGTGACGTGGAGCCGATCTGTGAATCACAGCAGATGATGTTAGCTGACCAATCAGAGCCTCTTGAGGGCAGGTCTTTCAGAGGAACTATGACAGTCGTTTTCATGTTAGCTGAGTAGCTGTATATAATCAAAGTAAAGATATATGAAAAAATAACGTGATTTTCTACAAGTAAAACATGAGCACACACAGTACCGCCTCTCCCTATATGCAGAGTATGCAGGTTGCGTAGGGCCTCAACTCTGGAAGAGGGCACCATCTCGGTTGCTCAAAAAAAAGTAAATTTATTTAATAATATTAACATAAACTGAGTGTAAATAAAAGATATATTGGTAATATGTTGTTAAATACATTTAAAAAGTTCATTTTATGACGAACGCAAAAACAAACAAGTGACATCATTTTTTTTTTTGTGTATGCGCAAAGCCACGGTCCAGTCCAGTCCATTTATTTTTGTGGCTGCTAGCAGCATTTATTTATAATTGATGCTAGTTGTAGCTCTATGCCCGGGAAAAGACAACAGCAGTCTGGAGCCGAGAAGAGGAAAAAAGTACAAGATGAATTGCTTGCACCACTTTCAGGTAACGTATGCCTCTCAATCTGGAAAACATTATATTGGTTGTTCAAGTAAATTAGTGAGGCTAACGTTTAAACTTCGCCACAACTGCACCAAATCTGCCTGATTTGTTGTTGTTTACATTCAGTTTCTTGCTTTGCGGCTCTGCATTGTGCTTAAACTATGACAGCAAATGTTGTTCTATGACTTTTCATGTTTGCCCCTCTTTCCCATGTTGCTGATAATTACACAAACTCAATTATTATTATTAACTTGTGCAATACTTTACAATTCTGTTTGCACACCAGCTACATACACATGCACTGCACAATTATTTCACTGTATGTATAATTTATTGTTATTATATTATATTATATAATTTAGTGCAGTTGTTTATTGTTTCTATACATTTTTTATTGCTGCTGTTGTTATTGCTTGTATCACTGCAATGACAATAAAGTCTCTTTATTCTGTATATCAGTAGATTGGTGTGTTTTTAATAGGCCGGTTTTTCATTTTTGTACATTACAATATGAAATAACAAAACTGACTCATTCTGTGATTTCTAAAAAAGATCAATAATATAAAATGAGTCAAATTATTGTAAGCCACAGGCCATAAATCATTTTTTATTGCATGAATTCATTAACTATAATTTTATTCTGAATATTACAGTTTTTGTTTAAAAATACACTAATTTTAATTCACTTTTTAATTCTTAAAAACCACAAATGTCTTTGCTTTATACTGACAGGAAGGGTCAGTGTTTGTCACCATAGATTATAGTGCAAGTTAAATCAACATGTTGGTGGTAGTTTAGACACATTATAAAGAGTGTTTGACTAGCTCATTGTTTTAATGGTATGTCATGAGTTTTTCTTTAAATGACTAAATTCTTCTGTATTGTACATGATGGTTTATTGCTGAAATTTGTCACAAAAGAGGATGAAGTGGAATGACCAGCACTGCTCCAGAGACACCAGCAGCTGCACATACAGACACAGGATGCAGCACTGATGACCGGCCATCTCCACAGGTACAGAGAGGGTTTTATTCCTTACCTTTTGTAAATGTTTGAAATTGGGAATGCTTCTGCAGATGTCAGTGTTTATTTTAATGTAAACTATTATTTTTTATGTAAATATTTGAATGTCTAAGTATAATTTTGAGTGTTTAAATGCATATTTGTATATATATATATAAAAAAAAATAAAAAAAAATAAAAATAAAAATAAATAAATAAATAAATAAATAAATAAATAAATAAATAAATAAATAAATAAATAAATAAATAAATAAATA
>CAIGQZ010001108.1:24047249-24079482 GCA_903798205.1 Danio tinwini
CTACTACTACTACTACTACTACTACTACTACTACTACTACTACTACTACTTCTACTTTAAGACTTACAAGAGGCGCAAAAGCAAGAAAACAATAATTAGATAATAAAAATAATAAAAAATAATAAAATTAATTTCTAGCACCAGGGTTTAGAATGATGATAATTAGGCATACACATTATATATGGCAGCCATATCGCTATCGGTTGATAAATGCTATTTTTAATGATATCATTATTGGTCCGATGTTAAAGTTACTCTGATATCTTTAAGCCGATAGATTATGTAATTGTACCGAACTGCCGGCCTCTATATAATCACTTTGCAATTTAGAAATTTTGCTTTGAGTAGGCTGTTTACTTCATAAGATCAGTTCAAACTTTTAGAAAGCTTTTAAAATAAAATCAGTTGTTTACGCTATAAAAATTTAACATTTTAAAGTATATTTTTCGGCTATATCGATTATCAGCCTCCAAATGTTAAGTTATCGGTTATCAATATCGACAAAAAAATCCATATCAGTGCATCCCTAATGATACACCATGGTTAAGCACAGTGTGAAAAGCCCTAATAGGTACTACACAAATGCTGAAAAAAGGATACTATAATTTTTAGTTAATTAAATTTTTTTTGTTATACAAGGTTTTGAAGAATCATGGCTTCCTGCTCCTAGTGAACGAAACAAATCACATTCATTATGGGTCTGAGCCCCTCAAAGCCTGAAATTTGAAAACCCTGGATTAGACCTATTTTTCATGCAGAAGGTCAAAATAAATCCTAAAGCATGTGCAGTACACAAGACAACAGAATCCTGAGTAAATCCAGAAAACAGCATTATTAGAGATATCAATTCTGAAGATGTTGGTATTCCGCCAGCAGTGTTGATGGGAACAATGAGAGTTTGTAATTTCAGCGAAAAAAAGAAAAAGAAATTGTGCATCTGAAATTGCTCTCATTGATCAGCACACCTAGACAGCTTCTTTATGAGGCTATTTCTCACTGGCTTAGAAGACTACAAACACAGAGTATGTTTAGAAATTAATTTATTACGAAATATTCTACAGTCTGTTATTTCTCTGTGGACTTCTTAGAGTAGATAAATGTTGGTTTAAGAGAGACACAAAATGCAATACCTATCTAAATAATTCAGATCAACACCGTAAACATACAAGAATGGGTATTTTGAGGTCTCTAAGAGCATCTGGGGATGATCTCTTTAAGGAACTGAGAGTGTGTTACAGAGTTTGGGTGTGTGTGTGTGTGACCATGGTCAGTTTCACACAGGCATTAAGGGTTCATTAGTTCAGTTCATTCCCATGTTGATTCTTGGTGACACATCAAACAAGCTTGCGGTTAGATCTGAGAGCTGCCGAACCATGTGATGTTTGTTCCGATTATGTCTGGAGATTTAAGGAAAAAAGGACTATGAATACTATTTCAACTGCTCCATAGCTTTCCATAACTTTGTGAACGCTATTTTTTTAGGTAGCATCATTCTGGGTTTGATGCAAACAGGATCGTCATTTCTGCATCTGCTCAATCAGTCCACCAATTAACATAACCAGTAATTTAATCCGTAATCAATATTGAGTTTCTTCCAATGCAGAAGAGATCTTTTCTGTGAGAGTTGCTTCTCTCTGGAATGGGAAATAAGTGTGAGCTGTAAGTGATTGTGTCAGCACTGACAGAGTCTGTCTGCATCTACCAGCAACATCACTGCTGCTTCTCTTCACCCGCATTAATCTCTTCACTGACACTAAATAACCCCTGGCAAACAGGGGTCAGAGGTCACATTAATTAAATATTTTATTCAGCACCTTCAAGCTACGTTATTTAAATCTGTCTGCGGCTAATACAAATAAAGTTTGACACCATCAAGACAGAAAAAGGTAGACAGATAACACTGTCTAGAACTGGAAAACTTTCCCATCACTCTCAATTTTTTATTTAAAACTTTTTTGTTAAAGGAAAAGATTCTTCATGCAAATGTAGAGAACAAGCAAATCTTGGAGTGTTTCAGCATTCAATCATCTCTGCACATCTGCATAAAACTACAAAGCATGTCAAAAGAGACAGACACTGACAATGGAAATTCACTTCTGTTTGCTATTTTCATTTTTAAAGACTTCTAGTTAAAAAAAATAGGTAACACTTTATGATAACTACACTCTATGAATCATATATTAAGCATTAGCATCTAGACTAGACATTAATAGACGTTAGTAAGCAGTTTATAACTGCAGCTACAAATGCTGTATTCTTAACTACTGTATAACCACATGTATAATGTGCTTAATAACTGTACTTTCATAATTTGTGACTGATTGATTTTTCATTAGTAAATTAAGTATTGCATTATTTTCAAAACAATTGTATTTAAGAGTAGTTGTTTTGTTTTTTTAAGATAATCCAGAATGAGTAAATGATTAATAAACTATTGAAATTAACATTTATATATTTTATTTTTCAGACATATAGACATGGTTACTATATATGTTAATAAATGCTTTATTAACTCAACTTCATGCAGTTTTGTGACCTAAAGTGAGGACTATTTATGCTTTATAAATTCCTTATAAATGACAATTAAAGGCTCAGTTTCACATGAACAATAATCTTTGCGATCTTACCTAAAAAGTAAAATGACTGTAAAGGTTAACCATTGCCGAATAACAGAAGTGTCAAAATGCAACATAAAATTGAATAAAACAACAACAATATGATAATTTAACAATATTATAGGATGCAATGTTCAAACTGTACAGTCATTTTATTTTAGATAAGGTTGCAAAGATTTATTTTGCATTTGATAGTTTCATTTGTGGATCTTTAAACGAATAGAAATAAATAATGTCACTTATGTTCCTTATTCCTGTTTAGAATTTAACTGAGCCTTTAATTGTCATTTATAAGGGATTTAAAAAGCATAATTAGTCCTCACTTTAGATGAGGTCACAAAACTGGATGAAGTTGAGTTAATAAAGCATTTATTAACATACAAATTAACTATTAGTATATGCCTGAATAATAAGAATTTTTAATGTTAATTTGAATAGTTTTTAATCATTTACTAACTCATTCTGAATGATCTTAAACACCAACTATTCTTAAATGCAATAATTTATTAATGAAAAATAAATCATTAACAAAGTATGAAAGAACAATTATTAAGCACATTATAAATGTGTTTATAAGTCAAGAATAAAGCATTTGTAGCTTCAGTTATTAACTGCTTACTAACGTTTATTAATGTAGAGTTATTGTTAATGAATTTACTATTTTTTCATCACATTTTTTTATTTTCAGTTAACCTCCTAAAAGATGAATTAGCAGTCAGAATATTTTTTATAGGAGAGTAGACTAATGAAAATCACTTGAAAAAAAAGTGAAAAGTAAAAATAAAAATCTTAGAACATCCTTCTCTTACAGTGGGTCTGTAGTGTTCAACACTAAAGCCAGACTACAAGAAACAAATTGGCCAAAAAAAATACATCATGAAAATTTGGTGATTTGGTAAATAGCCATAATCCGTGTTGGTGACAGTTACTTTTGAAAGTAATGCCTTACAATATTGAGTTACTCCCCCTAAAAAGTAACTACTTGCGTTATCAAGTTTTTTACTACTTACTACTCACTTTGTTACTAAGTAATGCGTTACGTTACTTTTGTGTTACTTTTTATTACCTGGCTGAGGCTTGATCTCTTTCAGAACTTGTTTTTCCTTTCTTTTTAATAGAGTAGTTCTGCAATTAACAATACACTGTATACCCTACACCTACATTTACCTTTAAAACACATCAAAAAATATATATTAAGATAATGTTATCTGAGAGCTTCCTTACCCCAGATCTATACATGCCTTATATACAGATTATTAAATGTTTAAAGCAATGTGTTTGCTACTATTTGTCTTAAATAAAATCACTGTCCATTGAGACAATCCCCTTTTCTTTTTCTTCATTGTGTTTAAGCTAATGAACACATTATCTCATTGACTGCTTGATTTATTACGTGATTCATTTGTTACTTGTAATGCGTTACCCCCAACACTGGCCATAATCATCTATACAGATGATATCATCAATAATAACGATTCCTTGTACAAATTTTGTTGATGAAAGGATAGTTTAACCAAAAATATAAATTAGGTTAGCATTTACTCTTCCCTTAAGTAGGTTATAAACCTTTGTGATTTTTTTTTCTGTTGAACCAAAAAAAGTATATGTTGGAAGAATGTTGGAAACGGGTAGCCATTGTTGTTCACTTCCATGTTAAACAGGAGAAAAAAACTGTTTTCTCAAAAACTGTTTTTTCAGAAAAAACAAAAAAAGTGTTCTCCTGTTTAACACTTTTGTGTTAAACAGGAGAAAAAACGCAAGCAGGAATAATAAGTTAAGGGTGAAACAACAGTCACAGAATTTTCATTTTTTGGGTGAACTATCCCTTTAAGACAATGCTTTTTTGGATAAAGCACATGGTTTTAAATGCACTAGTGTAAATATATAATTATCTGTTAAAATATATTTATTATTTACTACTTCACCTGTATATACACTCACCGGCCACTTTTATAGGTAAACTTGTACCACTGCTCTTTAATGCAATTTTCTAAACAGCCAATCAAATGGCAGCAACTCAATGCATTTAGGCATGTAGACATGGTCAAGTCGATCTGCTGCAGTTCAAACTAAGCATCAGAATGGGGAACAAAGGGGATTTAAGTGACTTTGAACATGGTGTGTTTGTTGGTGTCAGACAGGCTGGTCTGAGTATTTCAGAAACTGCTGATCTACTTGGATTTTCAAGCACAACCATCTCTAGGGTTTACAGAGAATGGTCTGAAAAAGAGAAAATATCCAGTGAGCGGAAGTTCTGTGGGTGCAAATGCCTTGATGTCAGAGGAGAATGGCCAGACTGGTTGGAGCTGATAGAAAAGCAACAGTAACTCAAATAATCACTCGTTACCGAGGTATGCAGAAGAGCATCTCTGAACCCACAACACGTCCAACCCTGAGGTGGATGGGTTACAGCAGCAGGACCACACCGGGTACCCCTCATGTCAGCTAAAAACAGGAAACTGAGGCTACAATTCACTCAGGCTTACTAAAATTGAATAACAGAAGATTGAAAAAAATGTTGCCTGGTTTGATGATTCTCGATTTCTGCTGCGACATTCGGATGGTAGGGCCAGAATTTGGCGTCAACAACATAAAAGCATGGATCCATCCTGCCTTGTATCAAAGGTTCAGGCTGGCAGCGGCAGGGTAATGGTGTGGGGGATATTTTCTTGGCACACTTTACGCCCATTAGTACCAATTGAGCATTGTGTCAACACCACTGTCTACCTGAGTATTGTTGCTGACCATAAAGGATTAAGGCAGTTCTGAAAGCAAAAGAGAGTCCAACCCAGTACTAGTTAGGTGTACTTAATAAAGTGGCCGGTGAGTGTAAGTCATTAAAGTTTATATTTTTTTACTCTTAAAGAGCTGTAGATTACAAACAAATGCTTTATGTAATTCAAAACTATTTTAGCTGATTATGTTAAAATGTAAGTGCAAAAAGTAAAACAATAGCTTTACTTAGCCAGTTATGCTTTGTTAGTAGTCTGAATTGTTCAATTGGCATATTTCTGTACAGCTAGCATCCACAGATAATGATAACAGTGTAGAGTAACTGTAAATCCTTAAGACAAGCTCTCAGACAGACTCAAGGATATCATGTTCTATAATACTATAATAAATAATTTTTTAACGATCAAGTATTATAGCTACTGTAATGCAAGTGTTTCTGTGGCCACAACCTAGTCAGCATTATTCAAATTCTTTTGCTGAAGCTTTTTTAAATAACTAAATTTAACCTTTGCATGGCTTTATATAATGTACCCTTAACAAACACAATAAACACACACAACAGCTTACAGTTTACATCTTCAATATACTGTAGTTTTTATTGGCCTCATCTAATAAAATTTCTGTTTTTTCTGTTTGCAAAATATTGGAAAACGCAATCCAAAACTGTGAACACTGGATTAAAATAATCGTATTTAGTCTTGTAATAGTCTTTAGTGTCCATTCTTGGTCCATTTTTGCTCTTGATATTTGATTTAATTATGATTACTTATGTCTCTATATAAATAAAATGTTTGGAGAAAGGGCATTTCATAATGTGGTAAACAGAAGATATGTCAGTTAATGATGGTAATACAGCACACTTTTTGTAAAAACATGTTAGGTCATGATCCAGATGATATTTAATTTGTAATAGCGGTGTGAATATTTAATAAGATACATTAGGTCATTAACTTTTTAATGCATCATTATGCAAACAATGTGTTTTCAGAAGTTACTTATCTAACACATCTGATTGGCTTTTGCCTTTATAAGGCCAACATACTGTAAATGCATGTGATTGGTTTAAAGGCCCAGAGCTTACAAAAAAAAAATGGCATGAATAGACACTCTTCTATTGTTTTCACATTTCACTGTGAATTCCCTCAATTGGGACAGTCATGAGAGTTTACTTTAAAGGTGCCATATAATGTATTGATTCATTATGTTTAGATTTTTCTCTAATATCAACATAAAAATGTATTTGGCTTAAGTAAGAGCAAAAAACGTCCAGAAATAGTTTTACGAGCCCATTTATATCCATAGAAATTAGCCTGAGATTGAAGGGTCTGATTTACCTTATATACCTTACATGAATATTAATGGTCTCAACTCAAGTCTCTGATGCTCACACAGTGTGATGTTGTCTAAAATACATTAATGCAAAATAATCATACTTAAGTTGTCAACAAACCAAGTAAATACCCTGTCAAATAATAATCTTTTATTCAGATATTCAGCTATGTTTGCTTCTCCATTACTGCTACTCAATTGTAAATAAAATATAGGCTAAATTATAGTTATACTCAACAAAAGGGATTGACAGAGGTATATGTAAAGTTTTATTTTGTAGGCCTAACATATCTCCGCATGAATAGATGAGTTTTTTAAATTTATTGGTGGCCTTTCACTCCAGAAAAATCACAATAAGAGTTGAGTGATATGATACAAGGGATATGCATTAAACACTTATATTCCACAGTTTACATGTGTAAACTTCACAACTTTTGTTAAACTAACAAAATATACATTTAAACAAATCTCATGCCTCTTCAGGGTGGTGCTGAATAAATTTATAATCCGTCTTTCCCAAATTTTGCATTTGAGGCTCACAGTATGTCATTCTCATGTACTTATGCAGCTATGCCTACAGTAGATGCAGATGTATCCATATTACCATTACAGGGCACCTGGAGCAGGTACATTTTTAATCCCTTGTAAGAAACCAAGGTCATTCTGACATCCACTTTGAAAAGCATCAGAGTAAAACTGATACTTTTCAGACTTTAAGACGAGCCCCCCCCCCCCCCCCCCCCCCCTCCTAATTCTAAAGACTTTTTTGTTTTCTTCAAATATAACGCTTTGCACTTAATTCAGCTGTCGCTTCACCTTTTCATGGTCCATTGTTTTAGTAGAGCTGTGGGTAAATTATTAATTGCTTTGGAGAGCAGTGGTTTCCACTATGGTAACCTCTCATGTACACCATTCTAGAAACACTTCTGACATTTTCCTCCTGTCAGAAGTCTGTCTGATGGCACACTGATCGAGGCCCCTGTCTCTTATAAAGCTTTCATCTCTTGGGAGCTTCAACAACTCTTTCCTGGGGTGACGGAAAATGTTTCCAATTTACAGTCTATGGCAAAAAAAAAACCTAAAAACATCTGTTCAGAGATAGTGTAGTTTGAAAAGAAGATACGTTTCCATATGGCAACACTACAGAACATCTGATTCCAGATACTGCATTATCAATGTCGTATCAATGTTGGTGCTGACATAATACTTTATGGAATCACACTATGCACTACTACAAAAGTGGGTATAATTGGGAATATTAATGAACAGATGATGATGGATGAACACACCAAACACATGCTAGTTTTTGGAGTGTGGAGGAAATCTGAAAGTGTACTTTCAGTGTACTTGTTATTATATTTTGCTGGGACTTACAGTTACAGTTATTAGTATCAGTAAGTTTAGGATAAGGATATCTGTAATCTAGTGTGCTCCAAAATTCACATGCAGGAGATATAAACAAAGCCAGTTTGTCATCGTTCATTCATTCATTTTCTCCACAGCTGGACTTCAGTCTGGACGCCACAGGACAACGAATCACCAACTTATCCAGCATATGTTTTACGCAGCGGATGCCCTTCCAGCCACAACCCATAACTGGGAAACACCATACACACTCATTCACACACATACACATACGGAAAATTTTGCTTACCCAATTCACCTACTGTATACTGTATACCGCATATCTTTGGACTTGTGGGGGAAACCGGAGCACCCGGAGGAAACCAACGCAAACATGGGGAGAACATGCAAACTCCACACAGAAATGCCAACTGACCCAGCCGGGGCTCGAACCAGCGACCTTCATGTTGTAAGGCGATCATGCTCCCCACTGTGCCACCGTGACGCCCCTGAAGTTTGTCACTTCCACCTAAATTGATGAACAATTTTTGACAACCTCATACTTCAGTCTCTCATCAAATCTTCTGACCAATAAAATGCTCTATAGAATCTAACATGTCCCACCCACTTTAAGATGCTTCTTATTTGCTTTTCATTCACACTCTGACTGGCAGATCTGCAATAAAAGGAAAACATTATTGGTGTTTTATTTTAATAGAAGGATCTACTCTATATCCCACCCTGTATTCATGTTTCAGTTGAATTTACCTTAGGCATAAAACAAAAATGCACATTTCAAAGTACTTCCCAGGACCTTTAAACCTGAATGCACACGGACTCACGTGGAACTAAATTGAGGTCACCACAGGTAAGTATGCTTCTAAATCCTACAGAATGAAGTATTTCGTAAATGTAAAAATGCAGAATTTTTCCTGTGAGGCTTGGGTTTAGGGTTAGATATTGGTTAGGGAGATAGAATATGATTTGTATAAGAGAAACATGATTGTGCTTATGAGAGTCCACACCTGTATATAAGAACAGAAGTTTGCAAGGTCTGTCCGTGTTGGCGTGGGTTTCCTCCAGGTGACCTGCTTTCCCCCACAGTCCAAAGACATGCGATATAGTTGAATTGAATAAACTAAATTGGCTGTAGTGTGTGTGTGTGCGGGTATGTGAGAGTGTATGGGTGTTTAAATGAATTGTCATTGTAAGCTAAACAACAAACATGCAGCCACTGATGTAAAACTGCATCATACATGACCAAACAAGCAAGTTTTTAATAAATAACAGAAGACTGCAAATTGGATACTAATTTTATAGACCTTTGTAATTGAGCCTTTTCGGTTTGAGCATGACTTTGGTACTGTATGTCTTCCACCTCAAAGACTTTTGAGTTTAGGTGAAGACAAGCCTGCAAAACAGAGCTAATGAATCAGTGAACTGGCAAGTTCACACATTAAAGAAGTCAGTTTGTGGTATTAGCACATAGTAAACATATGGGAGCACAATTTTTTTTCTGTGCTGCGGTTGCTGGATCATGTAAATGTATTGCATTCTTTCTCCTTCATTTACTAGCTACTGTACTGTACAGCACGAGATAAACACGGGTGAACACCTCGCATCTCTTTTCATCTTTCAGGTGTTAAAGGCATGGAAAGAACCATACTAGGTTTTTCAGTGTCATGTAATAAAGCAAAATGCATTTATTTAACAAAGTATATTTAACTAAATACTGTAACTGTAAGTTAATGATGATCTGAATTTGGAAGATGGAAGGGTCTGATTACCAATTTATAGCATTGATGTCTATTGACATTCATTCATTTTCCTTCGGCTTAGTCTCTATTTCAGAGTTTGCCACAGCAGAATGAACTGCCAACTTATCCAGCATACGTCTTACACAGCGGATGCCCTTCCAGCTGCAACCCAGTATTGGGAAACATCCATTCACACACACACACTACGGACAATTTAGTTTACTCAATTCACCTATAGTGCATGTTTTTGGACTGTGGGGGAAACCAGAGCACCCGGAGGAAACCCACGCCAACACGGGGTGAACATGCAAACTCAGAACTAAACTCTTTCACACAGAAATGCCAGCCGAGACTCGAACCAACATTCTTCTTGCTGTGAGGCGACAGTGCTAAGCACCGTACCACCCCATTTGTGGAGACCACAACAATAAAATATCCGATCAGCCTAGTGAAGAGTTGTTGGAGCTCCCAAGAGATGAATTAGTGCTTTACATGTCCCAAAATTGTCTGTGACTTCTATTAAAACAGCTTTATCTGCTGTAAACTCAAAAACATTACTTCATTCATTCATTTTCTTTTCAGCTTAGTTTCTTTATTAATCTAGGGTCGCCACAGCGTAATGAACCACCAACTTGTCCAGCATATGTTTTATGCAGCGGATGCCCTTCCAGCCGCAACCCAACACTGGGAAACACTCATACACATTCTGTCACACACATACACTACGGCCGATTTAGCTTATTCAATTCACCTATAGCGCATGTCTTTGGGCTGTGGTGGAAACTGGAGCACCCAGAGGAAACCCATGCAAACACAGGGAGAACATGCAAACTCCACACAGAAATGCCAACTGACCCAGCTTGGGCTTGAACCAGCGACCTTCTTGCTGTGAGGCGATCGTGCTACCCACTGCGCCACCGTGACACCCACTCAAAAACATAATAAAATGAATTGATTCAAAAGTAATACGTATATCAAAAATGAAGCTTTACGCTGTTGATTAAAATGATAAACCGTTACAAAGCTGCAAGATCTATGCTGAATTTGGCCCAATGTGGGTTAATTTAATTTTAACTACAGTCTGTTATCTTCTGGTATGTATAACACTGAATATATCTATTGGGGTTGTTTTTGCATGACTCGATAAATTTGGAAATTCAAAAAATGTTATGTAAATTATGTATAAAAGTACATAAAAGTATTTATGTAGTATAATACACCTGCATGCACATTCTCACAACACATGCAAATAGAGAAATGGGTTGCAAACAGCTTAGACACACAATGGAAACTGCCAAAATGATGAAAACGGCTGCTTCTTATTTAGAGTCAGTGGTGTTGTCAGAGATTTGTGCGGTCAGGTTCTTTTTTTATTTTAACATCCTACATTTACAATTCCTTGTTTGTATATTTTAGCCTAAATCTGGCAAATTGCACAATTAACATTAAATTAATGATTCAGTCAGATTATAAGGGCTAAAAATATTCAACAAGGAACCGTATAACCAGGGGTGCATTTCCAAAAACCATCATTAGCAAACTAAGATCGCAAGTTCCATCGTTACAAACATAGTTGGTAGATTTAGCATTTTCCAAATCCATTGTTCCAGTGAACATTTGCAAACTGCGTCACAAACTTGTATGCTTGCAGCTACACCTCAATAGCTGTAGTTAGAAAAATTGTTCCTGGTTGTGTTCTATTCCCAGTTATCCCCCTATGTATGCCCTATTCATTTAGAGCGTTCCATGATTTAAAAAAAAAAAACATTAAAGTCATCTCTCTGAGGTGTAATTCATTTGAAAGTATTTTTTACAGTTCAGTTTTAGGGATCATCATTGTGACAATTGCCTTACCTTGACAGTGCACATTGAAATCATTTAAGTCGTTTTGAACGCAGCCTGGGCTCATGACCAAAGCTATAGGTGAACTATTATATAAAAGCAGAGTTTTTGTCTCCAAAGCATGTGAATACTTAAATATATAGCATACATTATTGTTTTTAATTTATAAGTTATTTACTAATAAATATATATGTACTATAGGCCTATATGACATTGGGCCTGTTGGTTAGAACAGTTGTGCAGTGATTTGAATGTGTCAAATTGTACTTTAAAAATTAAATATAAATAAAATAAATTAAAAACAAATAAACAATATCCTGCATAATATTACTAATTATTAATATTATTATTGTTGTTGTTAAGTAGTTGTTGTTCATTTCTTAATAAACAGCCTACTGTAAATTACAACCATTTATGATTAATATGATTTATATATGAGATTACATGGTAGCTAAATTGTTTTATGTTTTGTAAAAGAATATGGAATGTTCTCAAACAATATTTGTAAAGGAAACATACTGTAGGCTCTATATGTGCTGTTTACGTACATTTCAAATAATATGGAAAACGAGTGCATGTGCAAAACTAATATTGGAATGCATGTCCATGTAAAACAACACAATTTGCACAAAAAGTTATGGGGTTTTTTCTTTAAAGAAGTTGTTACTCCACCCTGTTTAGAACTACTGTTTTGGGAAACACTCATCACAACATCGTTCTTTCCCAAATGATGCATCGTACTATGATAGTTCAACCGTGAGTTACACTGTTGTTTGGGAAACGCACCCCAGAACAGTAAAAGGTCAAACTTTATTTTGATGGTCCATTTGTTGAATTTAAGTTACATTGCATCTGCATGCCAACTAATTCTCATTAGATTATAAGTAGACTGTTAGGTTGGGGTTAGGGTTAGGTTTAGTGTAAGCTAACATGTACTTGCAAAGTTTCTTATAGTCAGTTAAATGTCTGTTGAAGGAGCAGTATCAGCAGATATTAAGCAGACAGTTTACTAATACTCAAATGGACCATCAAAATAAAGTGTTACCCAGTAAAATAAACAAAAAATGAGCTCTCTCGATCACCATACTCTACAGTGTATAATGTTAATCAGTGTAATTAAAAGATGCGAAAGTGGGCAATTTTGTTTTTTAAACAAGACAATAATAATTAGATTTTTTCACTTGAGCACCTGCCCCTTAAAATATCTGTGCATTTCCCCTTGCAAATGTATGCCATTCATATGAAACTATTTTACTATTAGACTATAAGAAAATGGCCCAGATGGTGTGCAATTTGAATATGATTTGATTTAGGTTTATTCATTCATTCGTTTTTCATTTAGAAAATAAAAGCCCCCTTCCCCTGTAATAAGGTGCAGTACAAAGGGTCACATATACAGTAGTTCTCTGTCACTTCAAAGCAGCTTCTTAATTAATCTGATTTAGACCAATGAGAGAGAGGGAGAAAGGGAGAGGGGTGTATATTAAATCTAATCTGTTTCTCCAAACCAATATTCCCTCAGCCTCAGGCATAGTACACCTCTCTCTGAATTAAAGTGCCACTCATGGCATATTTTAGCTAGTAGTGACTCTTTCGCCTTAGATCAACCACATAAAGTTTATTTATAGGAGTACTTCATAGAGCTTTTATAACCTTGATAAACATCAATAGTCAGAGCCAGAAAACGGAGTAAAAAGTCATTTGCTTTGTCAGCGGTTCAGTTAGCTATTGCAAATCAGTTTTATTGGTGAACTTTGCCAGTTGTTTTATCGAGACAGATTTTACCCCAGGCCTACAGCTACAGTAATTCTATAGTAGGTACGTAAAAAAGAAAAAAAAAACACCAGGCACAATGAATATTTATGATATACTATATAGTACGAGCTAAATCAGCTCAACAGGATTCTCTCATGTAATCCAGATTCAGCAGTTTTAAAGTTAACAAAGTGGGACTGAACTGATCTCAGCAGCAAGGCTATATCTCATCAATACATCTCATTTGAAATCAGCGGGTGAGCAAGTCAAGTGAAACAGAATTTGTTATCTGTGTCTGTGTTGTATGAGATTAATGAGCCTATCATTTGACTTGTTGGATGTCTTTTCCAGACTGGAGCTGGTTTCTCACATGGCGAACAGCAGCGTGAGTCAGTAGCTATTTATTAAAGTGTTGTTCTCCAGTCTAGATGATGACATTTCTCTAAACAGACAAAATACAGGGTGAGATGAAATAAGGAGCTGTTAAAAAACTAGAAGGTCTCACTAGTCAGCTTGTTAGTTTTAGTAAAGTTTTTATAGTTTTAAAGCATTTGTACTTTGATATTTGCAATTCTGCTTATTAAGTTGTGTGATATGGGCCTGTCTCTCGCTCTCCTGCTGCAGTCAGATCATCAAGCTCAGTGTTCATACTGGGCTAATGAGAGAGCAGAGCGTATTACTGTTAATATCCACACACAGTGGTTTAGTAGAGACGTCTCCTCGTGTCCACACAGGAGTGCTGGTCTGCCTCACCTCATTAACGGCTCTCTCAGATCTTATTCCCTGCCCTGTGGTCTGTTTGCATGAGAGAAAATTCCCTTCTGATATCGTAGACTTCACAGTGAAAATGCGCACGCTTCTGCGATGGCTGCTTCGTGGCCTTGACTATAATGAATCAAATGTAATTAAATTCAAGTGGAATTAAAGTTAACTTCATTAAACAAACACAAGAACAAGCTGTGCAGACAGAGCTAAAAGCTTATTTGTCAGCTTGATCTGTTTCTTCTGTTGAGAGAGAAAAAAAAAAAGCCAAAGCCATCCATTGCTTGCTCTCTGGTTTCCCAGTCTGAGGTTGGGGTTTCCTTGGTATTTTTCAACTGCTCAGATTTTTTAATTTTTTGTTTATGTTGTAATGTTATGTAATGTGTATTTATATAGCGCATTTATCGTGTATGGCCATACACCCGAAGCGCTTCACAATCAACATCTCTCCACACCACCACCAGTGTGTAGCATCCACTTTGAGGGTGGGTCAGCAGCCACAGGACAACAGTGTGCCAGTGTGCTCATCACATACCAGCTATTGGTGAAGTATAGAGACAGTGATAGAGCCAATTCAGTGGACGTGGATGATCAGTAGGCTATGATGGGTAAGGGCTGATAAAGGGAATTTAGCCAGGACATCTGGGTTACACCCCTACTCTGCTATTGGATTTTCATCCCGAAAGACGGCACTCACTGACAGTATAGTGTCCCCTTTAATATACTGGAGCATTAGGACTCACACAGACTGCAGGTTGAGCACCCCCTGATGGACTCAGTAACACCACTTCCAACAGTAACCTAGTTTTCCCATGTGGTCTCCCATCCAGGAACCAACCAGTCTCAGCCCTGCTTAGCTTTAGTGAATAACCGATCTTGGGCTGCAGGGTGATACGGCTGTAGCTAATCTTAATTCATTTCACTTCATTTCAGCAGGGTGATTTTTAACCACACTACCAAATTTAAATAATTAAATCACATAATAAAAGTTATATAATCATTAACATTTGTATTTATGCATTTGGTAAATGCGCTTACCTTAAGTGACTTATATTGAAAGTACACCTTTTATCAGTTTTTGCTTTCCCTGCATGGCAATTATTGCCATGTTCTTCCTGAATCACAATGCAGTTTATCATTAACTGTTTGTAACCTTTTGATTTTATTTAATTTGTCAGCTTTTTTAAATGTATGTTGATAGATTCCTTAGAATCATTCGGAATACTGTAGATGCAATGAGTAAAAAATATGAACATGGTATAACTATATATCTAGCTGTAGAAAAAGCCAGATCCAATTAGTTAAATTAGATTATATTGAAGATAGATTATATTCAATGTGTTTTAAGTTAATAAGAATTTAAAGGGCGCCTATGATGAAAATCATGTTTTGTAAGCTGTTTGGACAGAACTGTGTTTAGGTTTAGTGTGTCCACGGTTATACTGCAGTGACAGAAACACAATACATCTCTTTTTTTATTTCCTGACGTTAAAATAGGAGCCAAATCCCTGCAATTCTGAGGCCCACCGCAACGTGACGTAGGAGTGTGTTTTTCCCCTCACACCAAATTGATTGACAGACGTGTAATAACATGTCTCTGTAGTAACGTGTATAAACATATCTACAAGACAGGACTTGTGCAAAGCAAATGGAATTAAAAGATCTGTTCAGCTCTCTGTGATCATCTGCACCTCGAAAATGAGTTTTACAAGTTTAAAATGATTTTAAATCATTCACCACAACGGAATGAACTGCCAACTTATCAAGCATATGTTTTACGCATCGGATGCTCTTCCAGCTGCAAACCATCACTGGGAAACACCCATACACTCTCATTCACACACATACACTACGGACATTTAGTTTCCCCAATTCATCTATAGCCCATGTCTTTGGACTTGTGGGGGAAACCAGAACACCAGGAGGAAACCCACACAAACATGGGGAGAACATGCAGAAATGCCAACTGACTCAGCCGAGGTTCGAACCAGCGACCTACTTGCTGTGAGGCAGCATCGATACCCACTGCACCGCTGGATTTTATACCAGTGTATGTTTAATAATAAAAACAGTAGAATCACTATGTAATTCATAACCTCAGCCGCATAAAGGAGCTTTAATCCCGGTTTGTGGACGTTAAATTAGGTTTATTTTGTACTTTAACATAACGGATGTCCATACAGCAGTGGAAATTAACGAGTATCCTGTCACATTTGCCGTGCAAAAAGTGCAAAGCTAAATATGTGTGTGTGTGTGCCTGCGCATTGTGTGTGACTCATCATTGCAGAGAGGCTTGAATTAACTCCACAACAAATACATCAAATATTGACTGGAAAAGTTTTTTCTTTAGTCATTCTTGTCTGTCACTGTGCTGTTTATCTACGTGAGACACAGAAGGTGAAGGCTACACCTATCTATGCAATCTATGGCTCTGACATGCATGTGGGAATGCTTGGCGGGGAGAACCAGCTTGTTTGCATTAAAGGCACTGGCAACAAAAACAGCTATAAGCCCTAACAGCTCAAATTTTCCAGGTTCAGAAAGATAATAAATAATCTGATGGTTATTTTGAGCTGAAACTTTACAGACACATTCTGGAGACACAAAGACTTCTATGCAAAGATATGCAAATCTTGTAAAAGGGGTCAAATAGGTTCCCTTAAAAACACATAGGATCTATTGATATTATTACATAAATCTTGTTCTTATTTGATACATTTATGTTCAACTAAAAAAATATCAATCCTATAAAGATTATTAGTTCAATCGTGTTAAAAGTACGTAATACAAATGAAGGGAAATTTTATATGCAATCAAAAAACATAAATCTTATTTGTTCGCCCTAAATATGTTTTGATTGTATAGTATTGGAAATATTAAAAATAGTAACTACAGCTTTATACCATACAATTACAAAATGAAAATATAGTTTTTTTAAGGTTTTTTTCTTTATACCACTAAGAGCATGAATGAAATAGTAACTTCCCTAAAAATATATTCTCAAGTTTTATCTTGAACACAAAGAGTAGGTAGGAGCTCATGCGTCCCTTGCAAATGTGTGTTATTCTTGCATGATTTGACAGTTCAATTTCATTTTTGACAGCCCATTCAATGTATAATGCCACCAAGAACATACATAAAATAGTAATTTCCCTTAAGTATATTTTCAGCTAGTAAAGTTGTATCTTTATGAACGCATATGCAGGAGCTCATGCATCCCTTGCAAATGTGTGCTTGAGAGCACAGGAGTATGAATGGAAAGATTCATTCTCTTTCCTGAATCTCTCATCATTGTTTCATTCCCATGCCCCCCTCATCTCCCCCTCTCTCATCACTTATTCCCTTTCTCCTTTTCAAAGCCAGTAGAGCATGCAGTCTTTATTCTTGCACCTGAGTGAGTGACTGGGTGAATGTGCGCATGATGTGAGTTATGTCAATGTTGCAAGGATTGAGTTAATCAGGCCAACAGTTACCCCTTGATAACTGATATCCCTTAAGCAGCTATTGCCCATTTTATGGAGCACATGCATCAAGCACACATGTGCTGTCAACCATTATGAACTCCACAAGTCGGTAACTACGTTTACATGGACACCAATAATTCATTAATTTTAATGCGATTAGCACAATACTCTGATTAAGAGTCTACCATGTAAACAGTGATTTCTGATTAATTAAATCAGATCAAGGTCATAATCGAACTAAAGAGAAATTGAATTAAGACATGTGGAGTATGCCGATTTTGCCGACATGTAAACACCTTAATCGAACTATTAACGTCATGTAGGACTTTAAGCCACTTTTTGTGACAGGGTAGTCCACACACACCCACACACACACACAGACACATGCACACGCATGGCTGATTGATGCTCTGCCCCTACCTGCATCGTGAAATGCGGAGGGTTTTTTTTTCTTCCATTCAGTATACGGTATGAACTTCCATTAAAACAACTCTTCCAGCAGTTTATAGTTGTATCTAATATCTCGATTGTCACGGAGGGCACGCATGAATGTTCGTAAATGAAAGTGAAAGTGCCAAACTGCAGTTAAATTCGACTAATTAAAAATGAAACACCCGAAATTACATGAAACTCCTCAGAAAATGCGGATAGCCGGTGACGCAATGACGTTAATCGAATTATGTGCTGTAACATATAAAACGGGATCATGAAAGTAACACTTAAAAAGCAACTCATGTAAACACCTTAGTCTTATTATTCTCTTAATTAGATTAAAGCAAATAATTTAATTACTGATGTCCATGTAAACGTAGTCAGTGATTATGTTTACATGGACATCAGTAATCTAATTATCAGCCTTAATCTGAATAAGACAATAATATGATTTAGGTGTTTACATGAGTTGCTTTTTGAATGTTCCGTTCATGATCCTGTTTTACATGTTATAGCGCATAATTCGATTAACGTCATTGCGTCACAACACTATCCACGTTTCCTCCAGAGTTTAATGTAATTTCAGGTGTTTCATTTTTAATTTGTCGACTTTAACTGCAGTTTGGCACTTTCACTTTCATTCTGGAACATTTCATGCATGCCCCTGTGACAAACAAGATATTAGATGTGAGTATGAACTGCTGGAAGAGTGTTGTTTTAATGGAATTTGATACCGCATGCCGTATGGGGGAAAGAAATCCTCCACATTTCATGATGCAGGTGTCTGTGGTCCTTCACCAACTCGGTAGGTGCAGAGAACAGTGTCAAACAGCTGTGTGTGTATAGACTATACTGTTGCAAAATCCTACACAACGGTAATAGTTTAAGATGTTTGCATGTCTGTACTGCACTTCAATAATGCCACTAAAATAGGCTTAGTTATGTTTAGTTTGATTATGACTAAGGTAATGATTAAGGTAATTGATTAAGGTAATCAAAAATTGCTGTTTACATGGTAGACTTGTAATCAGAGTGTTGTCTTATTAGTATTAAATTGGATTATTTGTGTCCATGTAAACTTACTCAGCGTCACACTGCTTATCAGATAACAGTGATGTCTTCTGTATTTCCTGCAAACCAGGCTTCTTCTTTCGCAATATCACGAGTCTGTCTGCAGTAATTTCAAACACTGTGGCCACACATACATGCACATACACAGACACACAAAAGATAATAAATTATGATGACTAAATGGTTTTTCGCCATTAGAAGTCAGTGGCTGATTATCCTAATACTTTTGTGTTCAACAGAAAAAGAAACTCATACATGTCTGGAACAACTTTAGGCTGAGTAAATGGTGAGAACATTTATGGGTGAACTATCCCTTTAATGGTGGGCCCTTACCTACAGTTAGGCTGTCTGTAATGTGGTTAAGGCTGGATGTTTTAATAACATCAAACATAATTGTTACCTGGTTGTCACTAGTTTGGAAGACATGCCTGTGCTGTATGCAACAAGGAATGTAATATATGGTGCTTGTTCAAGACTGACACTCTTAAAAAAGAAAAGTTGTTTATTGGCATTGACGGTTCCATGAAGAACCTTCAACATCCATGGAAATGTTTTATTTCACAAAAGGTACTTCATAATGAAAAAAGATTATTTAGATTATTTAAATCTATGATTTGATGTGCCTCTCTGAAACACTTTCTACTAAAAGCTTTTTTGGGAAATGTTAGAATATCGAACCAATTCCATGCGTGTTCAATAAAAAGGTCAGGAGAGTATTTTCTTCAATGTCACAAATATTAGCAATTTATTAGATACAAATTAATAATTCAATAACTGAGCTCTAGGTTACGTTACACCAGTGCAATACAAGAAATACTTCCCTGACTCCAATATTTATACACAGCTGATATTGAAAGGTGGAGTTTTGGTGGAATTCTTCAATTGTCAATCCTTCTGCAGTCCTTTGTCGGTCGCACCCAAACATACTTTCTCTTTTTGCAACCCTTCTCTGCATACCAGAACTGAACAATTAAATGCATATGTTTTATAGGCCCGATTGTTCCCAATAAATTTCCATCTATAGTAAAGCTTGCAGACATTTAGCTCTTGGATACTTTAGGCTTTACACTTGCCTGCTCCACAGGAAGCCTTAAACTAAAAAAAAAAACCTTAAAAAAGCCTTAAATTTTAAATGTTTGATTTCAGTTGCATCTCCTTGTGCAAACATGCTTAATTAGCCTACCACACATTTAGAGATGAAGTTTGGTTAATCTATCTCTAGGCAATACATATATTTAATAAAAGCAAAAGAGACATAAAAGCAATAAAAAATAAATTCATTTTAAAAAAGTTTCTTCTATGGAAACATTCTGTGAATTTAGTTTTTTCCTGGCTTACATACTAGTTCAAAAATTTATCTCAAATAAATCGCCTATTGGTTTATTTACACGCAGTAATACCAGCTAATTGTACTTCCTAATCCACATAAGCACATATAGTGCGCCCTAGCTATATCCGGTATACTTCACAATAAAGAAAGCTTATTATTACTCCATCACAGTGCCACCTGTAGAAATCTGGTTTTACTTCCTTTAAAGCAGCTTCTTTTCATTATCTTGACCAAGCTGAACTAAATAGTGTACTCTTACTCTACAGCAGCAGCATGGCAGATCTCATCCCCCCAAAATAAAGCTTATTTTTACCCATGCCAATAAATGCTGGTTCAAATGACTGAATTAGACTTAACATGGCTTAAATGCACTACCTGACAAAAGTCTTGTCACCTATACAAGTACTGGGAACAACAAATAATAACTTGACTTCTAGTTGATCATTTGGCATCAGAAGTGGCTTATATGAAAGACAAAGACCTTGACCTTCTTTGCTTTCAGGAACTTTGATGTGGAGGCTGAAGTATGAGGAGCGCTATCCTGCTGAAGAATCTGCCCTCTCCTGTGGTTTGTAATGTAATATGCAGCACACATGTCTTGATACCTCAGGCTGTCAATGTTGCCATCTACTCTGCAGATCTCTCGCACGCCCACATATCATAAAACATGATTTTTCCTTCACCAAACTTGACTGATTTTTGTGAGAATCTTGAAACTATGTGGGTTCCAATTGGTCTTCTGCAGTATTTGTGATGATTGGGATGCAGTTCAACAGATGATTCATCAGAAAAATCTACCTTCTGCCACTTCCAAATGATTAACTGGAAGTCAAGTTATTATTTGTTGCTCTTACAACTGGGATGGAGGACAAGACTTTTGTCAGGTAGTTTATATATTAAGGAGTCTAGAATTGTCTGTATGCTCAGGTTGCAATATAAGGGAACTTAAACCTCCAATTAGTTTCACCGTGAATCTAAATGCAGTTCATTTAAATGAGAATGAGCAAGCCTCTCTGCTTTTGGGATACTAAACACTAACACTGCATTCATGCATACAATCACTTGTGTTCTCCTATGAATACTGTAGAGAAAAATCAACATCACCTACAGTACATCTCCTGCTCCTCTCCACT
Source organism: Danio tinwini (assembly GCA_903798205.1). Taxonomy (NCBI): domain Eukaryota; kingdom Metazoa; phylum Chordata; class Actinopteri; order Cypriniformes; family Danionidae; genus Danio; species Danio tinwini. The sequence goes on from CAIGQZ010001108.1 coordinate 24,068,817, forward strand.
TTTTATATTTCCACCCATTTAAGTTATTATGCAACACTCTCAGTGGCTCTAAGTGCAGTGTGTTCTCTCTGTTTAAGAGGTGTGTGTTTGCATTAGGATCATTACTCACCAGCGAAAGACAGAGAGCCACCAGAGCCAGTGATTAGATGTGAGTTGTGAGAGAGAGATAAATAATTAAACTAATCAAAAACAAAGCAGTTGTATCGATATGGAAAGTTAAGCTAACGTAATGCAATGATGAATATCCTTTTTCCGAAGGACAAGAACAGAGTTAAATGTGTAATCGAAAAGGACATGCAAAACATAATTTCTGAGCTTTTTATAGCAATCACATCCTGCCAGGAATAAAAAAAAGAAAAGCAAAATTGTTTTTAAAAGCCATAAAGCTGAAATTGTGACCCCTTTCATGCTCTTCAGTTGAGCATAAAACATTCCGGTGTACTGTAGGAGAAGATACAATTATGCAAATACACACTCTTTAAAAAAAGGTGCTCTGGATGACAAATGGTCCTGACTAGATTCATTACCGCTCACAGAACCCGACACAAACACAGTTCTTCACTGATGTGAGGGGTTCTTGGCAGCACAAACATGGTTCTTAATGACTTCAATGGATTCTTGGCAACAACAAAAACAACACAACATATCCATTTGCCCCACTTATATTCAAAAACCTGACAAAAATATTGCTAAATTAATAATTGCTTTTACAGTCTCATTGTTACAGAACTAAAATACAATTAAATACTGAGTAATAGGGCTGCACAATATATCGTTTCAGCATCGATTTTGCAGTGTGTGCATTCGCAATAGTCCCATCGCAGATATGCAATGTTGAGTTGGGATTATATCTGAGCAAGAGTCACATTTCAGAACATGAGATCCATGGAATAGTTTAACCACAATGCAGTGAAATTGTATCATTTGCATGTTTTTAAGGCCTGCGAGAGATTTAAGTTGTCAGGCACAAGACATTTTACCAACTGGAAGTTTAATAAAGAATAATTGTGTTGAATTAGTTATACATTAAAAACTTTGCAGTGTAATTTTAACATTTACAAAACCTAACCCAAAACCTAAGCTACATTTAGGAGTTTATTGAAGCAAAAGACATAGTAATTGGTTGGCCAATAGCAGGAAGGGAACCTTAAAATAATACGTAGGTGATTATAAATTCTTTCCTAGTAATGCAATTCAATCATGCTTTAGGTCACTTTCCATTTGCGCTGTGAAGCACCGTCCAGTGAGTTCTGAAGGATTTGGCTTAATATGAGCAGAAAATATTGCCTGAAACACTTCAGAATTCATCCTGCTGCTTTTGTTCTCTTGTCATAAATACAAGAGAACCAGTTCCATTGACAGCCATACATGCCCAAGCCAGGTCACTACTACCACCATGCTTCACTGCTTAGGATCATGAGCAGTTCCGTTCCTTCTCCATACTCTTCTCTTCCCATCACTCTGGTACAAGTTGATCTTGATCTTAATTGTCCATAGAATATTGTTCCAGCACTGTTAAGATTTTTTTAGAACTCTCATCTGGCCTTACTGTTTTTGAGGCTCACCAATGATTTACATCTTGTGGTGAACCCTCTGTATTCACTCTGGTGTAGTCTTCTCTTGATTGTCGACTTTGACACACATACAGCTACCGCCTGGAGAGTGTTCTTGATCTGTCCAACTGTTGTGAAGTGTGTTTTCTTCACCAGGGAAAGAATTCTTCAGTTGTCCACCACAGTTGTTTCCATGGTCTTCCGGGTCTTTTAGTGTTTCTGAGCTCACTGGTGCATTCTTTCTTTCTAAGAATGTTCCAAACAGTTGTTCTGGCCACGCATAATGTTTTTGCTATCTCTCTGGTGGTTTTTTTTTTTCAGCCTAATGATGTCTTGCTTGACTGATAGTAACAGCTCTTTGGATCTCATCTTAAGAGTTGACAGTAACAGATTCCAAATGCAAACAGCACACTTGAAATGAACTCTAGACCTTTTATCTGCTCATTGTAATTGGGATAATGAGAAAATAACACACACCCGGCCATAGAACAGCTTAGAAGCCAATTGTCCAATTACTTTTGGTCCCTTAACAAGTGGGAGGCACATATCCAAACTGTTGTAATTCCTACAACGTTCACCTGATTTGGATGTAAATACCCTCAAATTAAAGCTGCCAGTCTGCAGTTAAAGCACACCTTATTTGTCTAATTTCAAATCCATTGTGTTGGTGTATAGAGCCAAAAATGTTAAAATTGTGTCGATGTCCAAATATTTATAGAACTAACTGTATATCTAAGAAAAATAAAATATCGCAATGTCAGATATTTCCAATATCATGCAGCCCTACTGAGTAATATTAATTAATTATGTAAATGTATTTAGAGTTAGAGTTGTAATCTAATTTGTGTGTATTGTTGTTTATTTTTATTTTCACATTTGGATCCTTTATTTGAATCTTAATCATTTTGTGTATTATTGTTGCTGTAATTGTTATTATGATTACAATTATTATAATTCATATTATTACAGTATCATCAGTGAATGTTTTTTTAATAAAATGCTTGATTACTTAATTACATTTTAGGTGTGAACTGTCCCTAAGTACCAAGAAGGAATAACTGAATCAAGATGGAAAAATAACTTGCAAGAGTCTTAAATTAGCCTGAAGTGGGTAATTCTGTGATGCTAAATAAACAGTCCATAAGAATTCAGTTTAGTTAAAAAAGCTATTATTATGCAAAATAAGAGATGGTGGAGTCACACGAGAGCCATGAAATTAGCAGAGCTATTCAGCAAATGTACTGCTGGGGAAATGGTCAATTAAGAAACCATTATCAAAATGTATGACCTCAGAATACCACAACTGACCAATCAGAGTAAAGTATTCAAGAGTCATTTGCATACATGTAAATTTGACAGGCTGATCTGCAATGATTATTGATCGTTTGTTATTTTTTGAATGCTGCAATACTGGGGTTACTTTAGTGGTTTTACAAATGTAGTCACTATAATTAGGCTAGAAAATAAAAGTTGATCTTCCCTTGTTGTCCTTTTTGAAAATGATATTTACACAACCTGATCGCTGCTTCATTGAAACCGCATCTCTATATAAATAGGGATGCTTGATTCTGTTTACAGTCAATATTACTCAAGTTTCTGCAACTCGATGCTACACAGACACAAAATGGCACTTTGTACTTGGTGTTTCTGCCTTTTTTTTCCTTCTTTTTTTGCATTAAAAGTTATAAAAATATATAATAAAATGCAAATGATGTAGGAAAATTATGGATGATCCTATGCTATAGGGCAGAAAATCCTCAAAATATATTAGATTTAGTCTGGGTAAGATTTTAGTGGCATTTATTAAATCATTAAATGCAATGTAAATGGCACCTATGATAAAAATAATTTTTGTAAGCTGTTTGGATAGAACTGTGTGTAGGTATAGTGTGTCCATTGTCATACTGGAGTGACAATAGACAATAAGTCTCTTTATTTTCAAATCCATCCAAATCAGGATCCAAATCCCTTCTATTTTAAGGCCCACCGCAACATGACATAGAAGTGCGGTTTCCCCGCCCACCAAACTAATTGACAGCTGCGTATTAACATTTCTCGATAAAAACATGTATAATCATATCAACAAGACAGGACGTGCGCAAAGCAACTGGGATTAAAAGATCTATTTAGCTCTCTGTGATCATTAATCATCATCAAATGTGATCAAGAATGAGTTTTACAAGTTTAAAACATTTTAAAACAGTGCATGCTTGTAATAAATTTCAGTGATTTTACTGTCTTCATCACCACAGCCACGTGTCAGTACAATTATAAAATCCTGGTTAGTGGATGTTAAATCAGGTTTATTTTGTACATTAACATAAGAAATATCCATATAGCAGTGGATATTAATGTGTATCCTGTCACATTTGCTGTGCAAAAACAGTGCAACAGTTGAACGTGCGCACTGTGTGTGTTTGTGTGTGTGTCTGTGTGTATGTGAGGGAACTTTGTAACGACATTAACTCCACAACAAATACATCAAATACTCATTGGGAAAGTTCTTACTGTAGTATTTTTCACAAACGTTACATAGGATCTGCTTTCTTCATGTCTGTCACTGTGCTGTTTATCTGACACAGCTAAGGTGGTCATTGAGGCACACTCTGACAGGCACAAGGGAACAGTGGGCAGGCAGAACTAGCATTAAAGGCACATGCAACAAAAACAGCTACAATGTGTTAAGAGGTGAAAATCCCAAAATTCTGAAAGATATAATAAATAATCTGATGGGTGTTTTAAGCTGAAACTTTACAGACACATTCTGGAGACACAAAAGACTTATATTAAATCTTGAAAAAGGGGTAAAATAGATGCCCTTTAAAATTGCAGAATTTGGGAATATTAATAATGTCAGCCATAAAAAATTATTATAAGTGAATCAAAAAATGAAAAACACCCACTCTGTATGATAGGACAGATACTCTTCAAAAGGTCTATTATGATTAATCATAAATATTCAATTTATTATTACAGATTTAGTCAAGATATGAAATCAGTTGAAAGAAAGTATTCCATCAAGGATGCTTTTATTTGATCAAAGCTATACAGCAATACAGCTAAACTATGAATATTAATTTAAAACAATTTTTTAATTGAATTAAACTTTATTTCAATGTGTTATTTCAAGATTTACCCCAAACATGTGTAAAGCGCTTTGAGTGTCCAGAAAATGCACTATATAAATGTAAGGAATTATTTATACTAATTACATGTACTTACTATATGGTTTATAAGGTTACAATGCAAGTTAGGTTTAGGGATACTTGCATGTAATTATGCATAATAAATGAACTGTAATCACTTTACATATGCAAGGAAAAAGTACATAAAATGTTTAACAAGGACATTCTTAATATAAAGTGTTAGCTTTATTTGTAAAAATGTTCATGTAATATGAATGATCTCTGGAAGTTAATTAAAAATGAAAATACTTCACTGTGTATTTAATGGCAGGTAATCATCATAATAGGCTCTGTTTTGATTATGAACGCAGATTACACTCAATGTTAAGGTCATTTGTCCTATTAAGTAATAAGGCAAATGCCAAAATTGTTCAATAGCCCATAATGTATTAGTAAACACTTTATGGATACTTCCTGTACAGTCTCAGTGTCCTTATTAGCCGGGGATGAATAGCAAATTATAACTGACAGCACAGGAAAATGATCACTAGTCTTCAGAAACAAACAAACACGCACACACTTCAGAGAGAAACAAACAGATAAATGTAACCCATGCCATATCTGTTAGAGAAACTTGTAATAGCGATGTAATTACATATATAATGGCTACATGCTGTGCCGAGGGGTTTTAGCAATAGTAAATGGGCCGGATCATTAGCAGCATGTTTTGCTGTAGTCATTCCCATTAACCTCAGCCCACTCTGTTTATCTGCCACATTATACAATTAAGGGGGGCTTTGCATAACAGCATCTCTCAGAAAACACCCATCATTAAATCTACTCTCTCACAAAGCCTAACTGTGCGCGTTCTCTCACAAAAATGCCACCACACACACACACACACACTGCCCACTTACACAGCGACGCAGCTCTTTTGCAGCCTCTGTTTGGAGCACTTTATGCAACAGTGTTTCTGAAGAGTGTAGTTGGTGTAGGTGATGATAATGTACAGCAGGGCCTGTAATCATGTCAATATCTGTGTTTTGTTTCTACACAATTGACTGGGATCAGCTTTAAAAGGTGGACTCCGATCAAGCTAGGTCTGAGACTCTGTCTCTCACAGGTTAACGTGCAGTAAATTATGATTTTCTTGATGCAAACGCAGACCTTTCACAGCATCAATACTGATATATGAGCCCTGTGCAGAGATGTACAAGAAAAGCAGAGTCAGCAAAGTTGAGAATAACGCACACTGGGCTAATGGCGAACAAATTTCCCGCTAGACAGGTGGAATTTTTCTGGGTCTTCAGGGAAAAGTCTATAATGGCTTTCTCAATATAAACAGCGATCGCTGCTGCAGCACCCAGGCCTTCAGGGACGTCCTGTCACAGTTCAGGCTGGAGGAATTGAGATTGGTGTCATTTCGCATGACAGGAATGGATTTCTAAGGTCTGCATAAAAACTCCAGATATTTGTCAGGATGACACTGATTAGAGGAGCGAAGTGTTTCAGTCAAACAGGTCTACAATATATGAAGGAAGCTTTTTAATAGCAATATGCTTATTTTATTTTAAAAAATGAAAGCGAGGCTGCGGTGGGAAGAAACCGGGAAGTATAGGATCAGCACTGTAAACATTGCAACAACATGCTCTGGACTACAAACCTCCAGCAGTTGCCATGATTTCAAAGTGCAGAAATGGTGTAAACATCACTTTAATATCATTCAGTTCAGTTTAATTTAAACAACTAAAAGCATATTAGGCATCAAACAAAATCACAACCTCTTTAAGAGTAACACACTTAAGTGTCCTCCTATGCTTCAGTTTATGGTACCAGGTTAACACCATGGGGACGCTTCTCTGCTTCAGCCTATGCAACCCCGTGAGCGCTAAAACAATGCAGCCCTCTGTAGCCACGAGCTGTCTGTAATAGTGCTGTCAAGGTACTGAAATTTTAAAAACATCCATTTCCCGCTAACTTTTAAGCAATGTTGAGTGCGTTCTTAAACAACACTGATTAGTATTCACCAGTGCTGAGTGCTTGAGTTTGATAAATGGCATCTAAAACGTGTGTTTGGGAAAGAAAACGTAAGTTAACTACTGCCATTTTCCTTAACTTAGCTGAGAATGGGTCTGATATCCCTTTTTATTTTCACTACCTATTCAGAACAGACCTTCAGGTCACCCGAAAGGTGGATAAATTATAAATTTGTGTCACTTTCTCTTCGCTTATAAGATACACAGCCAGGTACACAACAATACGCCATCATGGACGGTGTTCCAATGTGACTTCAGGCGATACTTCCAGGTTTCCTCCCACAGCCTCCTCGATTTAGTTTTTAAAATGGCAGCCGCATGAAATCAGTCTATTGCTCTATGGGTGAAAGGCGTGTTGTGGGCAGGTCTACTGAGTCAACATTACACAAACTTAGCGATCAACTATGATCAGTGATATCATTGTAAAAATAAATTGGGGAAGAACTTTGTTTACCGTAACCCTTAGATATGTACAATAACACCAGTGTGACCAGTCTAGGTCCCTGTATGATCAGAGAATTAAGTTTATCGGTAATCAGCTGCTAAATTTAAGTATGATTTCCCACAATACCTGCCACTGAGCCAGCAAAAAAATGGGTGCATTGCATGTCAAAAATCTAAACTTATCAGAGTTTCCAGTGAAATAACAGTACTTTGGGTTGCAGATATTTGATTAGACATTTAGCAGAAAAGCAAGACTATTTTGCTTTGTAAAATACATGCTGATTTCTAGATGGTAATGATAATCATTTTACACATAATATGGCTATATGTGTTATCTGCAACAGATACATACATTTTAGGTAATTGGAATGTTTATTACTAATAATCAGTTTTAAAGTAACTTACTTTCATGTATTTTAGGAGCAGTTAATGAATTGATGTGTCGTAACTCCAGCAGCTCTGATCTCTCCATTGCAGTGCATGGGGTTGCAGCATGTCATGTTACAAAGCAGACACACAGCAGTGGAAATATGGAAGTGACACATTTTAAATAATGGTCACATAAAAATAATAATAATAATAATAATAAATAAAAAATAAAAATCATAAAAGAGGATTGACTGAAGTATTTAAAACGTACATATGGAAGGGTTAAATTAACTATGACTGAACAACTCAAGGGCAGCACGGTGGTGCAGTGGGTAGCACAATTGCCTCACATCAAGAAGGTTGCTGTCCCGGCTGGGTCAGTTGGCAGTTGTATGTTCTCCCAGAGTTTCCGTGTTTCCTCCGGGTGCTTCGATTTTCCCCTACAAGTCCAAAGACATGCAGTACAGGTGAATTGGGTAGGCCAAATTGTTCGTAGTGTATGAGTGTGAATGAGAGTATATGGATGTTTCCCAGTGATGGGTTGCAGCTGGAAGGGCATCCGCTGCGTAGAACGTGTTGGATGGGTCGGTGGATCATTCTGCTGTGGCGACTTCTGATTAATAAAGGGACTAAGCCGAAAAGACAATCAATGAATGAACATTTCAACTTCCCTTTAGAACCAAAAACAAGGGGGGAGAGGGATATGGGTTTAGTCCCAGAGTAAAATGAGAAAAATAGGATACACTGGTGTTTTGGAATATGGAAAAACTGTCCTTACGCTGTTTTCATCTACTTTTATATTATTTGTTTTTATTTTATTTACACTTGTCTCTTTTATTCCTGTTTATGTAAAGCACTTTGAATTGACACTGTGTATGAAATGTGCTATATAAATAAACTTGCCTTGCACCTACTGCTTTGCTACTGTTTGGGCGTCTTTGCCTTCTGCTCGGCTCTTTGCACTCTTGATTGTTGGTTCAATAGTTTTTTAGCACATTTATTAACATTTACATGCAAATACAACTCTTTAAAACTGTAAATAACTCTGAATGCATTCATTTTCATATTTTACATTTTTATGTGTGAAAATTGCTATGCTGTTTTTTTACCCCTGAATTCACAAATTAATAGAAAACTATTTTGTTTATTACTATTATTATTTTTTAAACAATAAAGGTCATTACTGTAACATTTGATCAATTTATTCCTGGAGTGAATGAGCTACAGCAGTAAAAGAGCACACCTGTGTTTCAAACTGGCTTTCCAGATCATGAAAGAGCACTAAATTCAAATGCACCATCCTAAATTTACACTAGTCCAATAGAGCACATGGCATGTAGCGGTGGAACAGAAGCCAAAAAAAAAAAAAAAAATCTATCATCTGAATATGGGCCAAAATCTGTTAGAAATGTTCCCAGCACCACTTCCAGTCAATGCGGCAGTGAATTAAGGTTGTTCTGGAGGCAAAAAATAGGTCAAACTTACAAATACTAGAATGGTGTACCTAATAAAGTCGCCATTAATCACTTTCAATCTATGAAAAATGTACATTTGGGAACCAGACATGTGTAGTAACACTGTCCGCCGGCAGGGGCTAACTGCCTCATGCAGTCCTGCTAAACCTTGACCTCTTGTTATGTATGTGTGTAGCAGAATAGTGTATGAACATGGCCCTCTCTCTGCCCCTTCCTTCCTCTCAGGAGTCTTTCTCTTTTAATGAGCCCTCTGCTGTCTTGAATCCATAACAGCAATTAGCCACCGCACAGTTTCAGTTGAAGCCTAAAGCACCGAATGTTCTCACATTGCTCACTGCATGTTGCTTGCAGAGCCTCACAGTAGTTTGGCTGTTGCTTTCACACATGCTTGCAAGAAGTGTGTGTGTGTGTGTGTGTGTGTGTGTAAATTTTACACCATGAAATTGATATTTGTAACAGTTAGGTCATCTGGTATCGCCTATTTATGAGCACCAGAGAGAGGTTGTAATTACAGCACCGGCCCTAAGAATAGAGACTGTTATTCATTTATTTTTTTAATGCCCAGATCCCATTTAGGACAGGAAAAAAAAACCATTAGAGAACCATTCTTCTTGAAACTGCTCTCATGATATATGTGGCTTTTGCATCAGCTAACGGAAATCTCATTTCTATTCACCACATCTCTCCAAACCATTTCCACCTGGCAGATAAACAATTAACGATCTTGAAATAAATCATTGTACCTTCATATTCCTATAGCGCATAAGCTCAGCTGCAGGTTTAAGAATATTAGCATGAAGTGACAGATCATTATCACAGGACTTTGTATTCAAATGGTCTCTTAGAGTCAGTGTTAAGCTATCCATCACACCACACTATCTCTGCCTTGCCTCACTCACAGTTCTGGAATCATCCATGTATAATCGACTCAACCGAGAGGCAAATTCCCTCAGCAGTCTGCACTGATATGAGTTCAACTTGGGAGCAACAATGCTAACATGTAGCAGAGCGTCTGACTGAAAGACGTATGTAATAAATGAAGTGCAGTGAATATAATAATATCTGAACTAGGCCAAAGTCACTGTAAGGCAAGTCATTTTACTTGGCGGCCATCATTGAAACACCTCTCGGGCATTCTGTCTGAATGGGGTAACATCAAATTCTCCAAAACTGCTTGCCAAGCTTACCATTGAATTTCATATTAGGAATCATGAATAAAATTAAACAACAACTGTGTCTTTAGTTTCATTTCTAAACAATCTAATTACACAAAATCTGCAGAAACTCACGTCTGGTCCAAGCCCCTCCCCCGGAGTATCGTCAGTCTATAGCGATCGATGATTGGCTCCTGTACTAGTAGGTGCGGCTTTATTCACCATACTGACCGTTACACTTTTCCCCATTCAAAATAGGGTGTAACATGAAGGGGCCTTCGGGCCGTAATTTGTAGTATGTTAGAGGCGTAAGTTATGGAGACATGTCAAAACAATGTTGTTAGCAAGATGGCGCTGTACATCAGTTATTAATGTCTACACCTACTCCACACCTAAACCCAACCATCACAGTTATTAACTTTTACACCTTCCCCGAACCTAAACCCAACCACCACAGTTATTAACGTCTACACCTTCCCCAACCCTAAACCCAACCATCACAGTTATTAA
>CAIGQZ010001108.1:24119482-24180889 GCA_903798205.1 Danio tinwini
TAATATGCTTAATTGGTAGTAGGCTTTCGAGCCTATACAGCTTGGAGTAAGACAACATGCATAAAGAGGATGATGTGGTCAAAATACTCATTTGCCTAATAATACTGCACCGGTATATAATTCTGACGCTATGACAACCATGGATAAAAACATCACAGTATCATGATTACTGCTCTAAATTTTTTTCTTTTTAAATGTCTGGGTAAAAAAACTTTTTCCCCATTGAACACAATATATTTTATTTTGAGATATTTTGTAACAGTAAACATGTCAGGCTAAATAATTCAACTAAATCATTGACTTAAGCTGTCTTCATTAGTTTCAAAAACACTGATTTCTTTACAATTTAAAACTGTTTTGGATCGCTTTTCTGCTGGAGATACTGTTGTCCTAAAAAAAAACCTCCCAAACTTACATATACCGTAGGAAGGGTATAACTGAAAATGTTGGCAGTTTTAAAACCTTGACTTTTCCAAACCGCAGTATACCTTGAAAACGGTTATCGTCCCTAATCTAAACATTGCATGCCACTTACAATTAAAAAATAAAATCAAGAGCATCTCCTATGTACTTCACACTAAAATAAAACAACTACATGTGCATATTTATCCTCATCATTGTTCAAACACAAACATTAACACATTATGTTTTTTGTGTCATTTTATTCCACTTAAATCACATACAGGATTGTTACTCCTAAAATATGCAGCTTCAATATATATTTTTAAAAGAAAATGATTTAATAACATGGGTTTCTAAAACGAACAGAAAAACCAATAAAAGGACAAAAAAAAAGTAACATGTTAAGTACATAATCCATCATAAGAGCCACTGCTGTCATTTGTCTCCGTCACGCAGGAAAAGAAAAGTTAAGAGAGTTTGTTCTTACAGAAAGAGCACTAGGATGTCGATTTTTTTGAGGCCAGTGAGCTGCGAGGTTGCACTGTTTACCAAAGCAGCGGGTTCAGGAGACACTGCCAGACATTCATTTTCAAGATAAATTGGTTTGCCAAAAGAAGCAGAGAGAGTGTCTCCATATTAATGCACAACATAATGCATTAGCCTTTGAATAAGCAAAACCTCGCATAAACATTCATTCTGACATCCACCATCCCTGTGCAGTACTACTCTATGTGTACCAGAGCACTGGCCAGCATTCAACACTGAAAAAACCCCATTCCTTAGGTCACGAATCAACAAAAGAAACACTTAAGCAGCTCAGACATTATGTGGTTATTTTATGTGGATAAGCCCAAAAATACGCTTTGAAATCTGAAATTCAAAAGGCATAGCAACAATCGTCAAGGTTCAACGGACAGGTTCTCTGAACACAACACACCTCAAAACTGTTTTCTGGGAGCGCAGAACCAGAGAAATGAAAGAGAAGGATGCAACACAAATGTTGTCAGGTGTCTGCTTAACTTTCAGCAGGCTTTTGAAAATCTACAGTAGCTGACAGAACTAGGATAGCGTTTACACACACACACACACACACACACACACACACACACACACACACACACACACACACACACACACACACACACACACACACACACACACACACACACACACACACACAATCTGTCAGACCTCATCGCTTCGACATCGAGGCTCTGTGTGTGTGAGGTTTATCACACTGCGTCAAGAAGCACTTTACTGTAAACAGGGAAGGGAAGACCTTTTCAATGAGAAGTCTTCCTGGTTTGTATTTGGGGCAAAGCGTGATAATTGAGGGGTTTCCGTGGTAACAGTGAGTGCAAAGACGGCTGACTCTACCACATGGAAGGATGGGGGGTGCAGATGGGCACAACATTCTAAAGCAAGCGTTCAGCCAAATAGGAAAATTTACTCAGCATTTGCTCTCCCTTAAACCATTATGAGTTTTTTTCTATGCTGAATATGAAGAGTTCAGATGCAAAAACCTCTAAGTGTCATCTGAAAATTTCTACTACAATGAGCATTTTTTTTAAAGCCTCTTCTGTTTATGTTCAGCTATTTCATGTTAAAAGAGATGGAAATAATCTATTCTTTGCCATAAAAGTGAAATGACATGGGAGGCTGAGAAAAAAAATGCTAACATTAGAAGACAATTTCAAATGGCACTTAAGAGGTGTGGAAAAAAACCATCAATGGCTACTCATGTTAAACATCCTTCAAGATCTCTTCTTTTGTGTTCAGCAGAAGAAAGATATTTAAACAGGTTTGGAACAAGTGGAGGGTGAGTAAATAATGTTTCATGTTTTGGGTGATAGTCAGATAGGAAAAGTCAACACAAACTGATCATCAATTACTAACCTTTCTGACTTTCTTTCTTTGGAGGAAGATAAAAAAAAAGAATTTCTGAAGAATGTTTATAAAAACTACATCGTGACATACTTCAGCGACCATTGCCTTCCTCTGTATGGATGAAAAAAAAAGACATGAGATTTAAGACATAAAAATGACAGCAGAATATTGATTTTGGGTGTACTATGCAGTTAATTGAACAAAATCTAAAACCTTTAAACAAAGACTAATAACAAAGAAAAAATAAATTAAAATACAAAATAAATCAAGGTGGGCTTTCAACTTTAGGAAAATTCACAAAATAACCATTTGACCTTTCTTTTTTTACCAGTGACCTTACACCCCGTTCTGAACTAATCAACAGCAACATAACCGAACCGTTCAGAATGTGACATGATTTCGTAACTTCAGCTACAAGGCTGATATAATGTTACGTTTGTGGTCAGGACAGCAGACTCCAATGGCATCTTAAATGTTGGGAGGTTAAAGAACAGAACGTCCTGTTGAAACCCATTTAACTGCAAAGTAATGATCATCTCTCTGCCAATACTAACATAAACACATATCATTCTGCATGTGCCTCTATATGCACACTTCATGATGGACCACAGGCAGTCAAACACGATCACTGGAGAATTCAGCAAAAAGTGGAACGTTCTTGGCCAGGAAACTCCTACTTTATTTTCTGTCTTTCATTATTCACTAATCTCCGTCAAAGTAGATGCGAAATAGAAACAGTGATGGGAAAACCAGTGAGGAACACGAGGGTTGAATGCAAATATTGACTTCAAATTTTGAGTTCTCCTAAAACTGCAGGCCTTTCACCGGCCGTACTCATCACCAAGATAACTACTATCGCTGTTGCTGTAGTTACTGTTATTCACTGGTGAAAGAGATGGCGAAGATGAGAGTAAAGATGGAGGAAGAGACACAAAGTCTTGAAAGTCTTCCCCCTCCAGGACTGTGTCTGCTCCCATTGAGGAGGAAGGACCGTTTGCATCGACAGCAGATGAGAAAAGAGGAGAAAACTCCGGTGTAAAGAAGGATGTGTGCAGTCTCCCCTGTTCTGTGAGGTCTATGTCTGAGCTGTCGGTGCCCTGAGCTGTGTTGCCACGAAAGCCTAATGTATTAGTGAGGACGCGCGAATATGAAGCTGCAGCTAAAGACTCCGGAGCACCAGAAGAGGGACCAGGGATTGGGCTCAAACGAGTACGATTTTGTGCATCCGCTCCTGTCTGGGAGCCTCGGTGGATGCGGTGGCTGACGATGATATTGTTGCCAAAGCTGCCCATGGACGCCATTGTGGTGCTCTGCTCACGCTGGACTACGGCAGTCATGCCTCCCTCAGCCATTAACCTTCGGATACGAGAAACATATTCAGCCTGACCTGAGAGAGAGAGAGAGAGAGAGAGAGAGGGAGAGGGAGAAAGGGAGAGAATATGACTATTGAGTTCTTCAAGAAATACCAGAGCGCAGGGTAAACAGTCCGACTTGCTTTCTGGGATCAATAAACTTTAGCAGGAAGGAACAAAGTAATAAGGCTGGCTGGCCTTTAGGAGAAAAAGTGAAATTGAGAGCTTACAAAACACGAGGAGTTGCGGGCTGTGTTGACAGCAAAATGTTTGGTGCTGGTGGGAGATTTATGTCTTGGCAGCGTTTTATACAAATCAAATGGCTTCTAAACAGCTGTTGCAGAGCAGGTTTACAGCCTGGACACATGCTGTATGGGTCTAATATATAACACAGGAAGGTGAGGTGCAATTAAAACGCCACAATTGACTCTAAATTATTCATTAACTGTTTGTGCTTACTCTATTCTTTGATCTTTGCATAGAGTTTGGGCGCTTTGGATCAAGTACAGTTATTGTGAGGGTTTCAGAAGTTTGCATCAGCATCAACAAGCCTTTCAAGCGTCTGCTTTCTTTTGCAATGGTTGAAATTCTGCACTGATATTGTTACTTTTCCTGCATTCGTTTTCTGAATGCAAGCGACTCTGGCTGTGATGCAATGTGCTAATGTACAATTGAACAGCGCTTTGACTGGGAACATTTGCTGCTGTTCAAATGTCAGTGTGGTTTTGATTCAAACTAGGGCTGTGTGATAAAACGCTAACACATAATATCACAGCTTTCCCTTAATAAAACCATAACACTTGTTCAATATGATGTTCATGCTTCAAAGAGGAACTAAATGGCGCTGCTTGTTTGTGCCCTATGGACCGCTTATCTGTTCGGGCCCAACAGCGGTGCAGCACGAATTTCGGCTTGTTTACAGGCGGATCGGTCTCGAATCGATCGCTCAAAGAGAAGCACTAAAAAACACAAATGTCTCAGTAGTTTAGTTTAAAGCCATGAAACAGAGCTGACATTCTCAACGGCAGGAAAAACACTGTGCCATGAATGATCCTTTTAAGGCTATTTACCATGGATTTCCTGTAGTACCAGCAACTGCACCATGGTATTGTGGCAGGATTGGGAAATATACATATGAATTGTATTATGTTACTACATGTATTACATGCATTGAATGCACTGTCTTAAAGGATTAATGGAATATAATTACAGTAATTGTTGTTATTAAGCTCGTGCTGTACTAAGCATGTGTGCATTTGTATTTATAATTAATGTATTCAGGCTGCAGATTTGTGAAATGTTCATCCGGTTGATGTGTTCATCATGTTCTAAGTAGCTTCTAATTAACAATTAACTGTCTGCTTTTTACCACTCACTCAGGAGCAAAAAGATCTGGCTTTAAACCTGATGCACATAAAGAATTGACACTAATGTTAATTAGCAAAACTAACTGACTTGCTGACAAGTAATAACTCACAGTGTTTATTATTTTTAATATAATGCAATTACACATAGCAGAGTTAAAAGCATTTGCATCTATCTCCTTCATAAAAAGGTAGCATTCTGATGCCTCCTTTTAAGGAGACAGTTGATCGCAAACCATATATATGCGCTGATTGCATGATACCACAGTATGCTTACTCTCATTTCTATCCAAGGCAAATCATCAGCATTCTAATAATCCCCCAACATACATTTCCTTTAACTGAAAACATCATCATTGGCTAAAATCATATGCATGCTGCTTCACTTACAAAATAAGTTGCTTTCTAGTTCACACATAAACCAAACCTCAGTTCTACTGCAACTCTGGTTTAGTACAGTTTTTTACTCCAATTTTTTCATGACAGCTTTCACATTTTTATATGTAAACTGTACTTTTCTTTTTAAAATGTAATACATTTCCAGTACTAATTCCCATAAATGTATCAGCCACCAAGATTAAAGAACTGTGCTGCATAAATCGGCTTTTGTTTAGTTTTAAATGCCTTTTCTTTGACATGAAAAAAACACTCTTTCCTAACTTTAAATTGATCCTAGCAACAAAAAACTTACAGGCAGAGGTAAATGATACTGTAAAATAAGAAAGTTGTTTATAATATTTAATCATGCTCATAAAACTAATCCTGACTGACCAACAGCTCCAGGATCAAACTCTATATTCAGGGTATATACAGGAATCAGAGATTGAATTTCAATACTTTTTAAGACCTTTTTTAAGACTCTTGGCATACATTTTAAGACCTCATCAGGTTTCAACCAGTAACATTTTAGACATTTTAACTTGCAGTATATTTACTAAATACTGATCCAAATCCTAAACTAAAACTGTATTTATATACTGAATAAAAATGTTAATCCAGCAGGAGGCGCCTTTGCAACAGCAGGAATAACAGTGTTTCCCTGGTTACTGCAGTAAATGAAGCCGCGTGATGTCAAATCTAGTAGGATTCATTGATTTCATAAACTACACAGCATCCCAATATTCAAAGAATAAATTCAGGCAAACTTTAGCATACTGATACAAAATTTAATACCTTGTAAAATAGCATTAAAGACTTTAATACTTTTTAAGGGCCTTAAATTTCTCAAAAAATTTTTTTTTTAACTTTTTAAGACCCCGCGGACACCCTGATATCAAGTTTGTTGGTTTTAGGTATTGGTTACCTGTGCTGTCTGTGCTGGGTTCACTAGGATCTGACCCTTCGTCTTCCTGAGGCCGGCTGTGGGGTGGCGTCTCTGGTACCACCTCAGACCCAGAATCTTCTGGCAGAGTCTCAAAATCCAGAGAGTCTATAACTGACAAGAGAGTTGTCATTTCAGCATGTTTTAATAACTAATTTCTAATAACTGATTTTGTTTTATCTTTGCCATGATGACAGTAAATAATATTTTGACTAGATATTTTTTAAGACACTTCTATATAGCTTAAAGTGACATTTAAATGTAGATAAAACTAGGTTAATTAGGTTAACTAGGCAGGTTAGGGTAATTAGGCAAGTTTGTTCTGTAGATTATCGAAAAAATATAGCTTAAAGGGGCTAATAATTTTGACCTTAAAATGGTTTTTAAAATTTTTTTAAATTGCTTTTATTCTAGCCGAAATAAAACAAACAAAACTTTCTCCAGAAGAAAAACTATTATCAGACATACTGTGAAAATTTCCTTGCTCTATCCATCCATCCATCCATAAAGAAAAACAAAAGATTATGCTTATGCAAAAAAGTGTCTGCTAAATGACTAAATGTTAGGGAAAAACACAGAAAAATACATTCATGGAAGTATATTTGTGAGTTTTGTATTTATATTTTGTGGAAAATGGTATTAAGATTAAACTGATGTTGCACTACTGAATAAAAAGAAAGCTTGCCTTATATTCTTGCTTTAGTACTGGTTCTCCATACTCAAACTGATACAGAATGATGTGCTAGTACAGTCCTTTCGATATTACTGCTTTTGCATTGCTTGTGTTTTACATTTACATTTTCCCGTCTGACTGTAAATCAGATGAATGAGCAAACAAAAACATTTTCCAGCAAGAAATGCAAAAACAAGACATTGTCATTTATGAATAATGGAGAGGAAATCTCTTCATCTCAGTATGGGGCATTACTAGTGTCTTCTACCTCTAGACAAAAATTACCTTGCATTAACTTTAGGGAAAATGTTAGAAGCCATGTTAGGTTAACCTGTAAAAAATATATAGCATTTTTAAACAATACGAGTGACAAGATATGATAAAAAAAACCTTTGTAATTACCAATTCAGTTCATTCAAAGTGGTTAGACTAATTGGACTTGCTGTGACAAATACCTTCTGCCTTTTAAGCTTATCTCAGCTGGCAGGCTGAACTTCCTGTTTTAAAGTGTCTTTAATGTGATTGAATATTCTCTTTTTACCAAACAGCACGTCATGGTTCAGGGTCACTAATTTCCAATATGAAATGTTCATTATGCTGCCTATTGTGCACACAATTGTGGGTGTCACACTCTTGCTTGCCTCATGCCAGTTTATCCGTCACTGGTCATTTCTGCTAAATAAATCACCACGCCATTTGGACCCAATATAACCAAATTCTGCAGATCACTGGTGGCCAAGGCCAGTGGGAGGACACTAATGCTAGTTGGTCCTTGTTTTCCATCACTTTTTTTAACAAATGCTGGGCACAAAAAGCAAAATGGAGGGCACACATTTTCCATTTACAAACATGTATTTATTCTAAACATTGTTCCTGTCTGCTAATGCAAAATATGAACTTGTAAGGGAGCTAGTAGGAAACTTTCAGTCAAAACTGTAAAAACGAATACATTGATTAATATTTATTTTCCAGATTTATAATTTTTACAGTGCTATAATTGTACTAAAAAACACTTTATTTTAAGGTGTCCTTGTTACAAATGTTGTGTTCTTACTATAGCAATTACAACTAATTATGCAGAATTACATGCAATTAACCCTAAAGCACATTCTATTATTAATTCTTATTGTTATTTGAATCTGAGGTTTGATGTATGGGTTGTGTGCATATTGAACAGAAATGGAATGCTATTAGTATAGGGCATTTATTTTATTGTCGTAGTCAAGGAAAATAATTTTATTTTTATTTTGTATTGTGTCTGTACAGCACTCTGCTAAACGTTTGGTGTATTAACATGTGCTTTAAAGATAAAGTGAACATTGAAGTGAACAGTATAATCTTAACCACAGAGTAAATACATGTAATTAATTTATATTTCTCGGTAGTTACAGTAAATTAATAGTTACATTCTAACAAAGATAAGATAAAATAATGTGTGGCCTATACTTTTATTTAATAAGATTGCATTAAATTGATTACAAATTTAAAAAAAAATCAATTATAAGATAATATTAATAATAATAATAATAGTAATTCCTTACATTTATATATTGCTTTTCAGGACACACAATGCGCTTTTACACATTGGGGGGAATCTCCTTATCCACCACCAGTGTGCAGCATCCACCTGGATGATGCGACGGCAGCCATATTGCGCCAGACCGCACAACACACACCAGCTGATTGGTGGAGAGGAGAGAGAGTGATGAAGCCAATTATAGTATGGGGATGATAAGAAGGCCATGATGGACAGAGGCCAGTAGGCAAATTTGGCTAGGATGCCCGGGTTAAAACCCTACTCTTTTTCAAAGGACATCCTGGGATTTTTAACGACCACAGAGAGTCAGTACCTCAGTTTAGCGTCTCATCCGCAAGACTGAGCAGTAAAGAGTCCGCATCACTATACTGGGGCATTAGGACCCCCACAGACCACAGGTTGGGCACCCCCTGCTGGCCTCAAGAATCAAAAAATTATAAAAACCTCACATTTTCACATAAGCATTAAGCAGTTGTCAACATTGATAATAACACATATTTTTGAGGATCCATTTGACATATTAGAATGAAAAGAACCCTTTACCAAGAATTCAGTATTGAAATTTAATAAATTATATTTTATAAAATATCAAAATTGACTTAACTGCATTTTTGTAATCTAATAATTGCAGTCACAGTGAACCCGAAGTCGTTATGTAACATTTTTACTTAAAAAAAAAAAAAGACTTTTGATTGGTAGTGTACCAATAAAAGTTGTCAAAAGGTTAGTCACGATTATTATATAGTAATAAATAGACAAGTTTATGCTTCTCCTCAGTTTTACACTTCTTGAATTACTCTACTGACGGAAATAAAAAAGATAAAGTGTCAGCTTATAGGAAAGCAAATCTTTTTCCAAATACAGAATAAAACACAAAGCCTTCAAAAAATAAGTGTGACTGAGCCAATGGCACCCTGCGTGCAGCCTTATTATCGCGTCAGCATTTTTGTTCATACACATCTAATGACCAAGCCAATATCAGTCCACTCGAGACAATTAAACGACTCAGTGTGAAGCATCTCCTCACGGGGTTTGTGCTGAACAATGAAAAAGCAATCTCTCTGCATCGACTGCACCTATAGGCTTCTGTAAGGAAGACATTTTTCTATGGAGCCAAGAGAGTCTTTAAGCTATATATTAATTATTTATCTAATACATAACATCTGTTAAGCCTCCAATATAGTAACTGTGTAGGTGTGTGTGTGTGTATAGAAAGAAAGGAATAATTTCAGTTCTTTATGAAACAATAGGAGCATTAATGCTTATCTGCCGGCCAGTTTGCTTAGCACTTAAACTGCTCAAGAACTCCATCAATGTCATAATAGAAATTTAAGGATTTACTCTTCTGAGAACACAGTGCTTCAAGAGAATGTGTTGACAGACTGTACAGTAAATCCCTTTAGTCACTGAGTCACTGGATATCAAAAACACCAGCTATACAACACATGAATCATCTGTTTTCAATAGCAAATATATGAGTTTGCTTCATATTTGCTGTCTGTTTTTTTATGATGATATGAAGAGCTTTGGTTTATTTTTTTTATTTCACTGCCCTTTTATGAAAATTAGAAGAGTAACTATCAGACTAGGATTTGTATCCGCTTGTTAAGTGTGATGTCACGCGAAGCAGCCTCTGGGTTCATGCGCTCAACAAATGTTAATAATAAACGTTTACAAAGCGCTGTAATACTTTCAAAAATGACGATCGCATTATATATACTGTCTTATGCAAAAGTTTGGCCACCCCTCTGTGGCTGCATAATTATGTGCTCTTTCTTTATAAGAGATCACAGTGACATACCATTCAGTTTCTAGGGAAAGCTAGATAATGTCATGTTTTTTAGACAAAAATATGCAGTGTAGCAGTATTGGGATGTGTGAAATTAAATTGAAACTGAAAATAGGCGGTGCAAAAGTTTGGGCACCCTCTCTTTTGTGTGGATTTCAAAACCTGTAGTCAATTAATGCTATTTGATTACAACACAAAATTGATTTGAGTGACTCAGTAAATCTTTACAATCACAGGTGCAACCAATCTTTACACAGGTGCAACCAATCATGAAAAAGGATATTTAAGATCACTGATTGCTAGTTGTGCTTCACTTTATTGTGAACCTGAAAGTAGCAACATGGGAACCCCAAAAGAACTTTCTAATGACCTAAAAACATGAATTAGAAAAAGGACACAAAAAGCTGTCACAAAGTTTAAAGTCTCTATCTCCACAGTCAGAAATATATGGAATGGAAGGCCTCAAGAACATTTCTGAGTGCTAGACCAAGAAAAATAACTGAAAGGCAAACACGAAAAATGGTTAGAGTGGTCAGAATGGTCAGAATGGTTAGAGTTGGGTTTCGACTTTCCATTCACATGCTTCAAACTTTGTTGTGATAATTGTAAGGATGTGCACAGTAAGGGTAAGAACATTAAAACAGGTTAGCAAATAAAAAAGATATAAAAATCTTCTCACTCTTTCATTAATCCCCCACTACTAGTGAGAATTAGTATTCCTCAAACAACATCAGTAATTTGTATTAGCAGCACTTCTTGTGAGTATTGTCTCTTTATGATGAATCCCTTTACGACATCCTCATTTGTATAAAGCCGTCTGTCAAATAACTAAATTTAAATGTGTATACATATGCATGCACGCATTTTTTCTGTGTTCAAGAAAAGAATTAAAGGAAACTGAGAGAAAGGAGGGAGGAGAGATTATGAAAACACTCCTGACCTTTGGCTGGTATTCTGTTATGACAGCTGAAGCTGATTCTCTGTAAAGGAGAGTTGAGGTGTCTACACGTCAAGAAGTGAGATAATGAGACTGGCCACCGTCTGCCTGTCTTTCTAATCTCTGACCAATGAAGAATGATTGGATGCTTGCTGGTGAGAAAGTTTTAATGCCAAATCAAACCCAACAATAAAACACAACAATTGCTTTGCATTAAAATAAGAACATTTAAGTTTGATATTCCACAAGCCGCCTATACACTACACAACCTTCTAAGCATTAAAGGTCCCATGAAATTAAAATAAAGGTTTTTAGATGATGATGATAGATCAGTATTGTTAGTTTTTAAGATTTCTATAAGCTAGTGTGCTCCAAAACAATGCCAAAATTCACATTTAGAACATATAAAACTAATATAAACATGTAAAGCTTGTAGTTTGTCACTTCCGCCCAAATCGATCAATGGCGATCATGGTTTTTAATCTGCTAAATATCTCTGCATCTGTGCATCTCTTTATTTTATAAGTATGGCAATTGTCACTTATGTGAATCAATGAGTACTATTTATGTGGATGTAAATAACATTATCTCCCCATTATCTTAAATCTTCCAGTTACAATTATCAGACAACCCTAAAAAAAGCCCCCTATACAGCAAAAATCTGTTTAGGATTGCATATGTAAATTAAGGAGAAGCATGATTTAGTCATTCACTTGCTTTAATGCCCAGCCAACAAATTGGACTGAATTTCCTTCAAAGCAAAATGACATGATTTAAAGATGAACTCATGTATTGTTAGTTTATTTTACTAGTCCAAATAGGGCATGTTATGTTTTCCGTTTACATTTATTGCCATTATTTGGCAGTTTGTTCTGTATTTTTTGTTAAGATCTTGTTAACAGGACAGCTCTCACTATTTTATTTGTTTACTCAACACTGACTCACCTCCAAGTTGTTCCAAAACCAGTTAGATTTTCTTCTGTTGAACATCCAAGACTATATTTTGAAGAATGTTGGAAACCAGACAGATGATTGCAGTCATTGATTTTAAACAGAGAAAGTCAATGGGTTCACTCAATTATCAATCATTTTGGTTAGCAACGTTCCTTAAAATCTATATCATTCATGTTCAACAGAAGAAAGAAAGGTGTCCAGGTTTTAAACAAGTTGCGTTTGAGTAAAGGATTACAGTTTTATTTTTGGGTAAACTATCCCTTTAATATATATATTTTTCTGTCTAATAATGTACACAAACAAACAAGAGGACCCTGAGGTTCACACTTGTTCACACTCTATAGCAAGAGAATGGTGAATCTCTGCATTTTGGCTCTACTGTAGCTGGGGATGCTTGTTTTGACATTTTATTTCCAGTTTGACTCATTCTGTTTGGATCGGTTTACTTGTTTTACTTAGATAAACGTAATGTTCTGCAATCAGAGACTATTTAGAAAAGGCATTATTGTTTGTAGTAGTATGATTATTACCACCTTGGGTCAAATTGTAAAGCACAGATTCGTGTAATCAGAGGTTATATAAAGCAATTACCATGTGGGATAAATCAATATTAATAAAGTTTCTTAGCATTAAGTCAGCACAGAAGAATGAAGAAAAATATATTTAAAAAATAAGCTACACCCTAAATTACATAGAAAAAGTTAAATTGTAATAATATATGACATTTTTTGTTTTTATTGTATTTGATAATATTAAAAGAAATCAGTCTTGGTGAGCTTAACAGATGTCTCTCAACGAGATTTAAAAATCTAAATGGCCTCAAACTTTTAAAGGGTAGTACTTAATACATTATGGTACCTTAGTAAAAGCCTCCTGTACTGTAACACCTGGTTTTGCTCTTCTCATTGCTATTTGCTATATTATGATTATGTATGAGGTCACAAAAGACAGGTTATTGACAACCAGTCTGAACAAAAGGACAGGTGAAGCAGTTTCAGATTCAGGTGGAAAATGATCTGCCATTCATGAAGAAAGAAGTGGAAGATTGAAACCACATGTCTATAATGGAAAAAAAAAAAAAAAAAAAAAAAAAACAATAACCAAACAAACAGTGTGTATATTTAAATCTCCAAACATGAACTAAACATCATGAAATGGACACCTGGAGTTTCTTAATCTCTCTCTCTGAATGCTAATGTGAGGCATTCGTTCCAAAAAGTACATTTTGTACAAAGACACTCAATTCAGTATTCACAACAGAAAAAAAAATGTAGGTGAGGAATCGAGAGACAGAACATTTTGCATCTCTATTGTGTTTCTTAGTATAACTTGGGTAAATAAAACACACTCTTTCCTTATATTCATTACATAAAATGTACAGAAAGGATGCTAATACTAACCCCTAAGCTTATTCACTGACTGCCGTTTAAAACGATACCACACTTAACCCTCGCCCACAGATCTCACTGCAGGGAGTGTGCGCTGTTTGTGTGGGAAGATGGCTTTCCTTGAGGTGAGACACTCAGATGTGAACTTCTCTAGCCTGAAACTTTGAGTCATCAAGTTCTTGGCACCTGTAGTACCTCAGAGACACAAACACACAGTTGCTGCGGGCGAAGACGCAGCACATCTGACCTCAATCATACGCCACAAAACAAAAACACACATCCATGAAACCTGCTACCTATGTTTAATGGACTGGTGACATGCAAATCAATTTAAGTGAAGAGAAAATGTACACACATTTAAGCTCAACATACGATAAAGGTAACCAGAGCACCAGACCTCACTACATTCACTGATATTCTCTCTCATACTGTCAAATAAACTGGAGAGCATTTTTTTCCAGAGATTCTGGCAAGCTCTAACATCACCTAAAATAACATCCAGGCCACAAGGTTCATTTCAATCTGTCCACATTGACAAAGGCATGTTTACAAGAAACAAGCTGATACAATAGTTCTTTTGAGGATTTGTGGTTTGCCAAATTTGCCAGGTTATTGACATCAAATCTTTGAGAGATACTTTTTCTGTAAACAAGTGGAAGATTTAGCTATTTTGGACACACAAGAGCACACACTTAAGTAAAAAAACTTCTCCATCTTTACAAAAGCTCTCTTTTCACACTTTCATACAGAGGTCAAAAGCTTTCCATGATTTGCTAAAACCACCAAACTTCAGACAGCTTCAGGCTGTTCATGTTCTCTGGGATTGCACTCGCCCCTGTTCCACCATTATTTCTATTCATGCACAATGTGTTAAAACACAGTAGTCTAAATTTGACTATAACTAAAGACTGTTCAGCTTTAAAAATCAAACAAGAAGGGGTGTTTGTTGTTCCGTTTCTATTCTCGCTCTTTTAAAATACTTAATTTTCCATAGAAGTGCTTTCATTTGAGTCTTGCTAAAGCTAGAGCCAATCAATTTAGAGGACGCTTCAGGCAGTGGCGGCGAGTGCCGCATGTGCTTGGTGTGCTGATAGCTCATCCCTATCCCTCCTTTCCCATCCCTACTTTAATCCCTTTATCCAAATGAATTAAAATTGTAATTTCCAAACTCTTTCCAAGCTGCAAATATGTAATTCCATGTAAGCTAAAGCTAAATGTCAACTTTATGATGTCCTGGGCAAAACGTATATAGGTTTAAATCAATGAATGCATGAATGAACACACAAACAAATAAATAAACAAATAAATAAATAAATAAAGCTCTCTACATTTTTGTTACTTAAAATTTCTTTTTCCTGACATAACTTTATAAATAACAGAAAAGTTTTTACTTGTGATTGACAAGCTGGAATTACAATAACATCCATGGCAAGAAACCAAACTAAGATGATGATGGAAGTAGCCTTCGCAAGATGGACATACTATGGTCATTAAGGGATGGTCATGGTCAGCAGTAATACTCTGGTAGACTGTGGCACTGAAATAAAAAAGTTGGAACTAATGAGGCCAAAAGTTGCTAAGAAAACATTCCCCACACCATTACAGCGTCAACAGCTTAAATCAGTGACACAAGACAAAATCCACGCTCTCCACAAAAAATGTTGACCTTATTAGAGTTTTTTTTTTTCAATGTTCCTATGTCCAGTTAATGGCAGTTTCCAACTAATCATAGAATTAGTTGGAAACCGCAAATAAATAATGCTATTTTAAAACCGGTAAAAACTGTAGATCATGTATGTATTATATAACACTTATGTTGCCATATACATTCACTGGCCACTTTATTAGGTACACCTTACTAGTACCAGGTTGGACCCACTTTTACCTTCAGAACTGCCTTAATCCTTCGTGGCATAGATTCAACCAGGTCCTGGAAATATTCCTCAGAGATTTTGGTCTATATTGACATTATAGCATCACGCAGTTGCTGCAGATTTGTCAGCTGCACATCCATGATTTGAGTACAGTGGTTTCTTGAACATGACAATGAGTTCAATCTAAGATGATATGCGATTTATGACATGGCGCGTTATCCTGCTGGAAGTAGATGGGTACCATCAGAAGATGGGTACACTGTGGTCATAAAGGGATAGACATGGTCAGCAAAAATACTTACAGTAGGTAGGCTGTGGCGTTGACATGATGCTCAATTGGTACTAATGGGCCCGAAGTGTGCCAAGAAAATATTCCCCACACCATTACACCACCACCAGCAGTCTGAACTGTTGATACAAAGCAGGATGGATCCATGCTTTTATGGGGTTGACGCTAAATTCTGACCTTACCATCTGAATGTCGCAGCAGAAAGGCAACCCATCAGACCAGGCAACGTTTTTCCAATCTTCTATCATCCAATTTTGGTGAGCCTTTGCGAATTTAAGCCTTAGTTTCTTGTTTCTAAGTCACTTAAATCACCTTTCTTCCCAATTCTGATGCTCAGTTTGAACTGTACATTGCTGCCATGTGATTGGCTGATTACAAATTTGCGTCAAGGAGCAGTTGGACAGGTGTACCTAATAAAGTGACCGGTGAGTGTATAAGTTATTGTGTTGGAATTTGGGGAAATACAGAAAAAAGTAATTAGACTGATAGAAAATGTGGGGTATTTAGAGCATACAAATCCTTTATTTTTTTTAATTGAAGATACTTAAGTTCAATGATTGGGTTAAATTAAAAACAGCACAATTTATGTTTAAAGCTAGGAATAAATTACTTCTAAATGCATACAAAAGTTTTTTTAAAGAAAGACAAGGGGGATATAATCTGAGAGAAGAACAAAGTCTTAGGAGGTTGAAAACAAGCAAAAGTTGTGTATGTCTGTATGTGGTGTGAAATTATGGAACAGTCTAAAACAGATTCTCAAAAAATGTCAGGATATTAATCAATTTAAAAAGTTGTATAAATATATATTATTAAACAAATATGCTGATGAATAGAGGTGATTTAAAAAAATAACAAAATGAGAAAGGTATGATGAAATTTCAATTAATGGCTGTTTGCAATACTATGTATTTTTTGGGTTTATGTTATAAAATGTAAATGTACAAATGGAATCAAACATATAATATGTCAAAGATGCCAAAAGGATAAAATATGTCTCATGTAAAGCTCATATGTCTGATGTAAAAAGAAGAGATAAATAAAAGAAGAAATAAGTTGAAGTAATAGACGAATGATGTGTGTGGTAACAGGGTGGGCAAAATAATAAGCTTGCGCTTCATCCCGCTTCATTTCAACCATGCTAAAATGTATTTTGTTTAATGAATTGTTTTGTGTATGGTTTTTCTGTTCAAAATAAATAAATCAAATCAATGGAACTGTAAGCCTATGTGAATTGTAGCCTAGTGTAACAATGCTTAAGCCTCATTCACAGTACCAGCAATTTTGCAGCTGTCATTCACTCTGGATGGCAATTGAAGTCACTAGTGAGCGTTCCCACCTTGAGGTATCATTTATGTATGATATTCAATGACGGCGAAGGAGTTTTCTTGCTGCTCAAAATAGACATTGTGGGGAGAAATCATTCAGAACATAAAACACTTAATTACAAATATGAACAAGAAAAAAATCATGTGCTTTGTCATTGTCTGTTGCAAACACCCTTCAGCACAACAAAACAGGCTGGTGCAGAAGCTGAGAGGATCACATGAGCTCTACTGATGCTAGTACTGGCTGTTGCTTGCAAAGTTGCTCTTGACTTGCATGAAGCTGAAGGATTCTCAAATTTGTTGCGTTGCTGGACATTTCCACATCCTCTCTCTGTTGCTCAGGTAGCCAGAGATCACCAGAATTGATCCCTCTCTATTGAAATGTATGGTCACTTATCACTTTGTTGCTGCTGGCACAGTGAATGAGGCTTCATTCTTACTAGATATTTTCTCTTTACTGTTCACTATTCTTCAGATGATTGGGTGCAAAAACTCAAGTAGATCTGCAGTTTCTGAAAAACAGTACTCAAACCAGCCAGTCTGCCACATTTAAATCACTTTTTCAGCCTATTCTGATCCTTGGTTTAAACTGTGGAAGATTGTCTTAAAGGTGCAGTACGTAAGTTTGACACCCAGTGGTTGAATTAGGTATTGCACTCCTGGATCATAATAAACGCAAGTGCGGGTTACCAGATTGAGTACAGGAGCGAGTGATTTAAACTGTGTTCTTTTTTTATTTTATTTTTTTTTATTTTTTTTATTAGAATAAGCAAAAAGGTACACAAATTGGGATCATACAAAATAAAACATAAAAAACAACAATGAAAAACAAAACAACAACAACAACAATACAGTCAGGTACTGGCAGGTGCATGCGTGCGTGCGTGTGTGTGCGTGTGTGTGTGTGTGTGTGTGTGTGCGTGTGCATGTAAAGGTAACATGGTGGACAGGTCAGAGTACATACATAAGGGTCAATAACAGTCAATAAATGAAGCAAGTGTCATAGATGTAAATAAACAAATAGAAATAAACCAGTCAGTGGTCGAGAGTGACAATGCTAGTAATGTATGATAGTTATGATGACAGTAAAGAGAAAGGACAACAGTAATAACTGACAATAACAATAACAATAAATCACAAGTACTACACCAACTGCTACTACAGAAAGTTACAAATATAACAACTACTATTGCAGCTGCTACTACATCCACAACAACTATTACTACTGCGTCTACAACTACTGATACTACTACAACATTTACTACAACTGATACTACTACAACATCTACTACAACTGATACTACAACTGATACTACTACAACAACGTTTCCTACTACTACTACTACTACTACTACTACTACTACTACTACAGTAATCACTAGTACTACAACATCTACATCAACAACATCTACTACCTCTGATACTACTACACAGACTACTACTACTACTACACCAACACCTTTACTACTTCTGGTACCACTACACCAACGACATCTACTACTACAGAAACTACTACAACTACTACTTCAACAATCCCAACTACAAAAACAATCGTTACTACTACAATGACTACTACTACTACTACTACATCTACTACTACTACTACCACTACTACAACAACAACTACAGCAACCTGAATAATGACAATGGTAGAAATATGTGTAATAATAACAATGAGGAGACAACGGGAGGACAAGTCAGAATAGCAACGACAACAATGGCAACAAGAGCAAAAGTCATACTATTAATGATAATAGTGAGGAGGTGAGGGGAGGTTGGGAAATTAGAAAGAGGACCAAAAATTATAATAATGAATAATAGTAATAATAATAATAATAGTAAGTAGAAGAAAGGAAATAGGACAAGGGAGAGAGAAAAAAAACTGAAAAGGAAGAGGAAGAGTGGGAAAAAAAAGTTGAATAATAAAGCGCTGAAAACAAAACAATGAGAATAATAATTAAAAAAAACGTTACTATAGTAATGATAATATACAAATAATAAAAAACTAAAAGTAAAGAATATTAAAAAGAAGAATTTATCTAACAATTTGATGAATTAATAATAGTATAATAATAATAATAATAATAATAATAATAATATTAATAATAATAATAATAATAGATCAAGAGGTGGGCCGGGAAACGTGATGACTACAATACACCCATGCTGACAAAAAAAAAAAATAATAAATTAATAAATAAATAAAATAAATAAATAAATAAATAAATAAAATTATTGTTAAAGCTGTTTTTTTATTATTATTATAAGGAGGTGAAAGTTATCTAATCTGCCTTGAAGTGTACAGTGTAAAACTGTGTTCTAAATAAAAGCAACGACACGGGACAGAGGGAATATTTTCCATATTAAAAGTAGTTTTGGTTCTAACCAACACCTCGAATTGATATATTAGAAACAGCTTCTATTTCTCACAGCTGAACAAAAGAAAACTATGACAGTCATCACCTCAGGTAAACCATGTGTGCTTTATTCAGTGCTAAATGCTAACAATGTAAGTTTATATCCCATTTTACAGGACATTTATTGCCATATACTGAAAGAAGCAGCAGATAGTTCACCTTGGATCTTGAAAATACAATAAACCGTTTGAAATTAAACTTTAGAACTAAACACATATCAGTGATTCAGCATCTACATTTAATAATGTTAAAGAGGGTTAACATGTATTAAACAGATTATAAACCTTAACATTTTGCGAGTGAGTGCATATTCTGTGCTTCTAAAAGGCTGTATTTACATTTCTGTCGTGTTTCGTCTGGTGCAAACAGCCAAATTGCTCATCACTGCGTATAATAATGTAACCTGCTCACCTGATGTTTACGTTCGTAATATTTATATCATTTCCTAATTAATAACCTCATGTGGAACTGAATCTGTCTCATTTCGTCATCTGTCTACCGGAGGTCGCATTTTCGGTCACGGACGCATGCTTTCAGAGCCTTTCTGAATGTATGAATGAAATACGCTGTTTTCCAACACAGGGTGCTGAATTATAATTGGCTAAACTGGCATTGGGCGGGTTAAATTAGCCTAAACAAAGACAGCGTTCCGGCACGGAAAAAATATTTTCAAAGCAGAATATCTGACTTCAGCATTGTTTTTCAGTTAAACAAGTATGTTCACTTAAGATGTTTTCTTAAATATCTGCACACATATTATGGAATTTTTATGCTTTAGAAGAGTCAAAAACTTACAGCACCTTTAACCATGTCTAAATGCTTAAATGAAGGAGTTGCTGTCATTTGATCGGCTATAGGGATGTCCAGATATATATATTCTCATTATTTTTTAACACATCTATAGTTATGCTGTGGCACAGAGTTAGACCTCTTGCTTGACTTCACACAGAAACAGCAACGCGTGTGGCATGACATTACGAGCAGCAAGCATGAGTATGTCTGCGGTCTGGAGGTATTATAACTTTGATGATGACCAGATGACACAAAAGATCGCAATGACCTGTCATTCACCTCTGTAGAGAACACTGGATTTCTTATGCTTATGGAGCATGTAGAACCTTGATTTGAAATGCCGTCATGCCACTATTTCATAGAAAAAGCTTTGCCAGCCCTTTAAAAGAAGATTTCTCACATCCCTAATTGGCTATTTAGATTTACATTTAAAAAACAGTTGAAGAACTGTTTTTTATTGCATAAATTTCTATTGCAGAGTTGTCTGTATTGTACAATGCTCAACAAACTCATCCTTGTTTACAGTAAATACACAGTAAAACTTTCTAAGCCTTTAGCAATTGACAAATAATGCAACGTGACTGGAAACTTCAAAGAGATGGTCAGATTTACATTTACAATCCATAGCTTTGGAAAGCAGTTAAATATTAATTATATGAGCTGCTAAATATTGCACACACTATGATCTGACTCTTCAGAAGCTGAGCTCCCACTAGGCATTATATCAGACATATCAATTCAGTGGCGGCTCTGACTCCTAACCATGTTTATAAATAAAACTGCACATTTAAACAGGGCTAAAAATACAAGTGTCAGCTGGGTTAAATCTGTCGCTCGACTTATTTATGTGATTTATATCTGGGACCTCGCTATAGTGAAGCTTCATCTAGACATGCTTATTCATCTGCTTGGTGTGCTGCTAAAAGCGACACATGAAGAGCAGCAGTAATGAGAGCAGAGAACTAAAGTGGGCTGATGGGTAATGGAGGCTGGCAGAAGAGAGAGAATATGGCTGGTACCAGGAAAGAGATGCACTGTAGTGTTTAGTGGCATGAACGCTCTCTCTGAAGCTAACCGCCATTACACATGAGAGCAATACTACACACACATTAACTTAGGACTTTCAGCTGTTGGGTGCCGGTAGAGTGGCCTCTTCTGTCCCCTGTAATTACCATTAGCATAAAAAGGCAAAACGCAGCACGCAGTCTTCTTTTTACACCCCTCTGTCTTCTCACTAAAGGCCACAGAGTCTCAAATAAACCAAAATCAACTAGAGCAATGTTTACATGAAGCCTAAAATCTGTAAATTCAAACAATACCTCAAAAAACAAAACAGTAAATAAACAAAATAAATTACCTAATTGAGCTCACGCTGAATAAATGAGTAAATAATCAGTTAAACCAAACTGAAGATTAATTAGCAAGCAAATTAGAAGTTTACTCTTCAGTGTAAAAATGTGGGTTCATATTTCACAGCAAAAAACATAAAAAAGTATTAAAATTAGAATTAAAATTAGCATTTAGCTTTATGCACTAAAATAACAAAAAATTTAATTAAAGTCTAGAATTCAAGATAAATCATTGGGTGCCACTTGATATTAAGTGGCCTTAACTACTATGTACAGTACTTAATAAAAAAAAAAATCCTAATCAGCCAATCACATGGCAGCAACTCAATGCATTTAGGCATGTAGACATGCTGCAGTTCAAACTGAGCATCAGAATGGGGAAGAAAGGTGATTTATTTGACTGAATGTGGCATGGTTGTTGGTGCCAGACAGGTTGAGTATTTCCGAAACTACTGATCTACTGATATTTTCACGCACAACCATCTCTAGGGTTTACAGAGAATGATCTGAAAAAGAGAAAATTCCAGCTGACAGAAAAGGCAACAGTAATTCAAATAACCACTCGATACAATCAAGGTATGTAGAAGAGCATCTCTAAACCTGTCGAACCTTGAGGTGGATGGGTAACAGCAGCAGAAGACCACACTGGGTGCCACTTTTGTCAGCTAAGAGCAGGAAACTGAGGCTACAATTCATCGTACCAATTGAGCAGTGTCAACGCCAAAACCTACCTGAGTATTGTTACTGACCATGTACAAACTTTTATGACCACAGTGTACCCATCTTCTGATGGCTACTTTCAGCAGGATAACGCGCCATGACATAAAGCATGAATCATCTCAGACTGGTTTCTTAAAGATGACAATGAGTTTACTGTACTCAAATGCCCTCCACAGTCACCAGATCTCAATCCAATAGAGCACCTTTGGGATGTGGTGGAACAGGTGATTCGCATCATGCATGTGCAGCAGACAAATCAGCAGCAACTGCGTGATGCTATCATGTCAATATGAGCCAAAATCTCTGAGGAATGTTTCCAGTACCTTGATGAATCTATGCTACGAAAGATTACGCATGCAGACTACTAGTAAGGTGTACCTAATAAAGTGGCCGATACGTTGTAATTAATTCGTTCATAATGTATTGCAGAACACTTCTAGTGGTATTGAGCTGTGATATGGGTAGGCTTAGGGACAAGTTTGGTGGTGTGGGTAGCTTTAAGAATGGGTTAAGGTATAAGGGATGGCCAATACTAACAGAAATTACTTACAGAAGTAATTACATGCATATTTTTAATCAAGCATAAGCACAATGTACAACACATATTTACACAATAAGTACATAGTAATTAATTACTAATTTCAGTCTCAGTACATATTAATTGAGGCCACTTAATATAAAGTGGGAACAATAATGGTATAATAAAAAATAATAGCAATAAAATCTATTCAGTGTTACTTTAGTTTAATGTATTTGTTTTTATGGGCATCGTGGTGGTGCATTAGGTAGCACGATCGCCTCACAGCAAGAAGGTCACTGGTTCAAGCCTCGGCTGGGTCAGTTCGCATTTCTGTGTGGAGTTAGCATGTTCTCCCCGTGTTCGCGTGGGTTTGCTCCGGGTGCTCCGGTTTTCCCCACAAGTCCAAAGACATGCAGTATAGGTAAATTGAATAAACTAAATTGGGCCATAGTGTATGTGTGAATGACTGTGTATGGATGTTTCCCAGTGTTGGGTTGCTGCTAGAAGGGCATCGGCTGTGTAAAACATGTGCTGGATAAGTTGGCGGTTTATTACGCTGACCCCTGATTAATAAAGGGACTAAGCCGAAAAGAAAATTAATGAATAAATGAATGCATGATTTTTTTTTAATGTAGCTCATTGAAGTAGCTTAAATAATATATTTTAAAAGAACTATTTCAATTAATAAACATGGGTTTAGCAGTTAACAATAACAACACTGTGGTGAAAGAGTCGTTTTCATTTTAAAATTCTCAAGGAGAAAGGTGACAAAAAAAAGACTTAAAAGGCTTTGAATTAATGATTTTTCTGACAGATGCACAGACACCAGCTTGTTGCTATGGAAACACTGACACAAAAAAATATTTTTTGCACAAAATGCACATGTAACCAGATATTATAAAAAGACAACATGGTTTAGGGTATATATATAATATAAACCTTACAACTGGAATCTGTATACAGAGTAATGCATTCAAATTGGTGCATATGTTTGCAGTCAAAAAGAGACAATCATTTAAAACAAAGAGGTGTAAATTGAATCAAGGATAGACTTCACTCACCTAAGCTCATTCATGAAATCTGATGCAAAGAGAGTGTCTTACCATCAGTGACCTGTGACCCCTGAGAAGTGCTGGGCTGCTGGGGGTCATCTGGAAGGTTGCGGTCGGTCTGCGTCTCTGCATGCTGTAGTCGCTGGATCTGTGTCTGCGTCCCCTGTGAAGTAACACTAGCGGCAGGATGTTGTGGCTGCAGACCAACCCCATTCATCAGGCCTATGTCTCTGTGTGACCGCCGATCGGTCCTGCTGCTCCTGCAAAACAAGACACATCCCACAGCAGGGTGAGCGACCACTACACCCAATCGTGCAACATCATCACAGTCCTAAAGCCAGTTCTGTCTGATCTGACAAAGTTAAGTTCTGCACAAGGCTGAAGGAGCTCTTGATGGAGCAGGATACGTGTCAGTAGAAGTACTTGCTAGACAATACTAAATCCTTTTTGACACGAGGTTGTTTTTTTCATGAAAGCTGGATAAGTGAGGACATTCAACAGTAGCATGTAATTAGCAGACCCTTTTACCCACAACAACTTGAGAATAATACAAGGAGCAGTGATTCATCCGCAGGAGAAAACAACACAAGCACAATGCTAGCAAACCAAACAATGCCTCCCCCAACAATTACACAGGCAGTTCAGGGATAGTTCATCCAAAAACACATTTATTTCTATGACTGTTTACTTGACCTTGTGTCATTCCAATGTGTTTTATTCCTCTGTGGGATAAGCAAAGATATTTTTGGAAAGGAATTAGCGTTTTTGGTCTATTTATCATCAACTGCTTATGCGGGGCCAGGTTACGAGGGCAGGAGTCTCAGCAAGGATCTCTATACTTCCCTCCTCTCAGACACTTCCTCCAGCTTATTTCATCCCCTTATATTTGAGATCTTGTCTTTTTGGTCATGTCCCAAAGCTTTTGACCATAGTTGAGAGTAGGAATATAGATTGACTGGTGAATTGACCACATTGGTGCTGCACAAATCCGCCTGTCAATCTTACATTCCATTCTTCCCTCACTCGTGAACAAAACTCCAAGATATCTAACCTCCTCCAGCTGGCCATAGTGCTCGACTGGACAAGGGTTGCTACCCTCTCCAAGTTGGAGGAGAATTCTTTCAGACTTCAAGTTTAAAAAGTGGAAGAACGCAGTTTAAACAATAATTTTTTTAATGAATAGCATTTTTTAAATGTTTAGAAAAAAAAATCAATTTCGACTTTAAAGAACCAATGGAAAGTGGTTGTGTGGATGTTTCAGGTCCTACATGGAACTATCAATACTTATGGGAGACCATTCATTTTAAGAGAGGGATGAAAGTCAATGGAGTCTACAGTAAATGAACAGCAAATTGCAGCAGGTTTTTGATTTAGTCATATTCTTACACTGTAAAACCCAAAAATCCATTTGAGTAAACAAAGCAATTTGAGCACTGTAAAACCCAATAAGTTAAGGCAACTCAAACTGTTTGAGGAAACCGATTGCTACAAACCACTTGAGTTAAAAATAAAAAATTGATATGTGTAGTAGAGATGTGTGGATCAGCTGAAATGTCACCCGAATCCACGGCTTCATATTAATCATCCACCCGCCCGCATATACAATTTTATATTTATATATTTATATATTTATTTTTATATATCTGCAACCGACCCTCACCCGATCGTCACTTTAATAATTCTAATTCTTTGTTTTAAGCATGATGATGGGTCAGCATGGATCGTTTGGTATTAACAGCAGATTCAGTGAGCTAATCTGCGCATCCCTTGCCAGAGACAACACGGAAGGGGTGTACTGTATATCAAGGCAGCACAGGACCACACATGTTTTGTTTTTAATTCTACCTTTTTTAGTTTCTCTCAGTCCGGTTTCACTTCCATTTCAGCTTTAACAAATGTGATAAAAAAAATACAAAGCAAAAAATCTTTAATAACTAAACATCCACCCGCGACCCGCCCGCAATTAATTATAATGTATTTTTTTATTACCCAACCGACCCGCGGATTATCCGCAGCACCCGAGGATATAACCACCATTCGCGCATCACTAATGAGTAACTGCAAACTTACTCCATTTAAGTTTGATTAATTAGGTATTTAATTAACTCATTTCCTTCAACACCAAGTTCAAAACTCTTTTCAAATGAGTAGAATTAACTTTCGGTAAATTTTTAGTTTATTACACTCATTTCATTTGATAAAGTTGACTGTTGGGTTTTACAGTGTACAAGTAAAATGGCTTTTTGTTTTTGTCATATTTTAGTCATTTGATTCTTTTTTCATTTGGATTATTTAGGCCTGTTAGATTAAGACATACCATGTTAATTGCATTGGAATGCACTGATAAAACATTTTCCCATATGCTCCAGATACACACGCACACACAATACTGGTGATTTAAAGTTTTGATTTGGAATACAGATACAGATTTGATCTGCTTTTCATTTCCTGATGGAAATGTCAAGTTTCTTGGCATAATTGTTGTCATTCAAAGCTGGTTTTGTTTTTTTTAGTTATTACCGAAGAAAAAAAGATTCTATGGATAAAATTAATTTTAATACATTTGAATGTTAGAACTGAAGTTATTAACCATATGACAGAAACACCATCATATTATCAGATATGCATGCCTAATCATATGAAGCCAGCAGTATGCTATTGTGTCCTTTCTTCCTGGTCACCTGCTCCAGAGCCTGGGTCTGAGGAGTCAATAAAATTGGCAGGAAGTTATGTAAGGGAAGATGAACAATCTTGGGTGAAACTCAGTAGAGTGGACTAAGATGTCTCATTAAGCTCATTATGGACAAGTGTGTCAGCGAGTGAAGACCAGCAATATGGGATCAGCAGTCACACCTCACTGAGGCATATTTTTTTCCTAAATAAGTGTCAGCAACAGAGGCTGGATTCATGGCTGCTGTGATGAGTCTTAATTAGCAGCAGCCATGGCTCACAGCTGTGCTCTGCTATCATGCCCATCCAACTAAGTGGCATGCTGGTTCTGCCGGACATTGAACAGCGAAAGGCTGGTAAGGGATAATTTCAAGGTAACACACAACACAGTATTCTACAATATATTGCACACAATAATGCAGCATTGCTTTAAGCATTTTCTTGCTTATTTAAATATTTGTTTTTAGCATTTGAGGTAGGATGGTATGGACAATAGGCAGGAAGTGAAGTAGGCAAGAGAGGCTGGCAGAATTGGGAAAATCCCCAGTCACTGATGATAAAGCACAATGACACTACAGATTGGAGAGCTGCCCACGAAAGTTTCAGTTATGGCATTTTATTATTTTTATTTTAAGTTTTAATTTATGTCTGAACAAACATATAAAGAAAGATGCTAGATTTACAGTGCTATTATGTGTGCTATTTTAGAGTATACTCACACAAGACATGATCACACAAACCATGCTCATGTACGATTGTCCACCCCTACCTTCTCCCCCTCGGCCTGCACTCACACTGTTATTTTACCTTCCGAGCCTGAGCACGCTTATGTCATCGATGACGTGACTGTTTAGTTAAATAGAAGAGATGTGCTCTCAGTACAATGGAGAATGCTTTAGTTATATTGTTTTGTATTATTTTAAGATCGGGATGCAGTGGCACACAGTCAAATAGTTTGCTAAACAGATCCACCACTTTTGACGCTCCTAAATGTTCATTAAAGTCATCGTGCTGCACATATTAGGAGGTTTGCTGAAGGTGGCAGCTGAAGTGTAGCGGGTGATTGTATCTTTGATAAACTATGACAGTTTGTGTTCATTAAAAAAGTAAGAATGGTTGATAAATCCATATGAAACAGTCCCTTAATAGTGACATCACGTCTTCAGTTTCATGCTCTGGCACACTTTGCACTCACACTACAAGCGTATCACGCCTAAGCCCAACCAAACCGAGCTCTGGCACACCACCTCCAACCAGGCCAGGGCCGGCTAACTGAACCGTGCCTGGGCCTGATTCAAAGCACTCACACCTGTCAAACAAAAAGGGAAATGGGGGTCAAACGTCCCTGGGCATGGTTTGGATATCCTAGTTTGAGTACACCCTTAAATGCTGTTTTTTAGATCTCCTACAGTAGTTCTTCATGCATCCAATGATGACCTTTTACATTTGCTAACAACTACAGTAGATTCAGGGTTCCTACTCTAAACCAACTGTCTGACTTCCACTAAATTAAAAAGATTAATTTCCACGACCTATAATGAACAAAACACAGGCAGCTGTTGTTTTGAGCAGGCAAACAGGTAAAGCCTGGTGACTGCATTTGACATAAGTGATTGCTGGTTGACAAGTGGGAAAGGAATAAAATGGCACTGAAAAATAGGTAATAACATGAAACAACACAATAAAAAACATGGTATAAAGAAATTCATAAATGGCAAGTAAATTTTTAATTGACAAAAAAATCTGTTATTCCATGACATTCAACAACAAAAAAAGCCATTAAATTCACAGACTTTCATTGTCAGGAATATATATTTTAAAATTCTATGATATTGCAGAATTTCCATGAGCTGTGGGAACCCTAAACATTACACACCACATAATGCATAATAGGTGTTATGCATAAAGCACAATGAGGCTTTATTTTAAAGTGCTAAAAACACCAGCTCAATGTCCTTGTGCTCCCAACAACAGTATGTCCATACTCACCCTGCCCTGTCTCCACTCCTGCTGCTACTGGGTCCAACCCCTCCACCATTATTGATGGTGAACATTCTCTCAGAGTGTTCAGAAGTGCTGCTGCCATCAGAATGCACATCGCTGTCACATACACAGACAAAGAAAGAAAAAGTAAAAATTGCCTGTAATCAAGGTAAGGGCTTATCAACAATGTGATTTATACAAGAAGAAGAAAAACATTCACTTTCATTTCAACTGAAATTGAAAACTGGTTTAAACCATTCTTAATTCAAATGTGTCATCCACTGGCATTAATTAACTGCACAGAGATAAATAAAGCAAGTCTTCAATGAAGAATAAAGGGGAAATGTGTTTATCTGATTTAACAAAAGAATAATAAAAACAATATCAGACAAACATACCTACCTTGAGTCAGGGAACAAATTAAAACAATTTGTTAGAATTTTCTCAGAAATAAAAATACCCCCCCATCACTAATGATTGTGCTCTGACTTCAGAAACCCCTCATTTTGCTTTGTTGGGTTCAAATAGAGATAAAATCTTCAGCAAAAACCATATGAGAACAAAGAGCTTAAACAATGGCAGATAGAAAGAAAAAGCTCCCTCTTCCTCGGCTGTGTCAGAGCTATAGTCCGTTGACTGCTCATTTGCCTAGCTCAAAGTAACTCGCCACGCTCCCCATGGACTCCCACAATGCATCTACGCGCCTCATTAGCATAGCACTGACAGTCCCGTAGTTGCTGAGGCTGACATCCACTTCATCCAACCATCCCGTGCACCTGTCTCCAACCAAGAGTTCCAGAGATGTTGCCTCCCAATGGGCCTGTCCAGCTCTAGTTCTTGCCCCCTTTTCCCTACTACTGCTCTTTCTGTCCATTGTCTCTCTCTTTTTTTCTCTGAGGGAGCCTAACTAAGGCAAAGCAAAACATCTCCTGTTTAAAAACACCTGTAAGCAAACGGTGAAGAAAGCGTTGATGAGTGATGTGTATTTTACAGCTAAAGTAATTAATTTCTCAGAATCACCACTGTTTTGAGCTGATGGCGGAGGACAAGCTGTGTAGGCCTGTTTGTGGCATTCATGAATATCCTGTCTATATTTGTGCACTTTAAAAATTGATCCTTTTTTTTCCCAACACATCATAATGAGTGGATGTTCCCCAGCATGAGAGTAGGCTGATATCTGGAACCACTGGAGGCTAATTACCAGTTTCAGTTGGATCGATCCCTCTCCCTTCAGTGTCCATCAAAAGCTGTGGAGTAACAGCCTTATGGGTGCTGACAGAGAGAAAGCGGTGTGTGGTCCTGCCTGTTTTCAGTGAAAGGTAAAGCCAATTTTCTAAACCTCTGGTATATAAGCGTACAGGGAATAAAACAAAGCAGGACATATTTTAACATCGAGAATCAACCCAAAAGACTTATAAGGAGAAGGACTAAACTTTACTCAAATAATGGCAATGCCTGATACTGTATCTCTGAACTGTGTGAAAAACTGGTGCGTCCAATATAAGGAGGAGGTTGAGTCTGAGTCAAGACCAAGCTCATGTGCTTCCAGACTGATAACAAGAGACCATGAAAAAATGCTCTTGGACACTGTAAGTCAAAGGTTTTGGTCTTGTAATGGATCTCAGAGAATGACTCCGATTGTTATTCAAACTTTTATTTAATGCAAACATGCCGAGTGTTGACATAAATACTAAACTAATGAGCTTGCATAATACCGCTCATTGGACTGGACTGCTCATACATCTGAAATCAAATGATGTGCAAATAATAATGTGTGTTAGTTGTGCGTTATTGGCAGCCCTGATGTTTCCAGCGTCATGTCTTCTAAAAATTAAACATGCTTAAAAATAAAAAAATCCAAAATCAAACAAAAAGTGGTTCAGGGGTAGTTAATGTGTCGGTATTTTTTGGGTAAGGGATTCATAAAGATAAACAATGAAATCATAAGTCCAAGGTACTCGAAAATTAAGTGAACATTTATTAACATGGCTAAACTACACTCACCGGACACTTTATTAGGTACACCTGTCCAACTGCTTGTTATTGCAGATTACTAATCAGCCAAACTGGTTCGAGCAGATAGAAAGGCAACAGTAACTCAAATAACCACTCGTTACAACTGGGGTATGCAGAAGAGCATTTCTGAATGCACAACATGTTCAACCTTGAGGCGGATTGGCTACAGCAGCAGAAGACCACACCGGGTACCACTCTTGTCAGCTGAGAACAGGAAACTGAGGCTACAGTTCGCACAGGCTCACCAAAATTGAACAACAGAATATTGGAAAAGCCTGCCTGGTCTGATGAGCCTCGACATTCAGATGGAAGGGTCAGAATTTGGTGTCAACAACATGAAAGCATGGATCCATCCTGCCTTGTATCAACAGTTTAGGCTGGTGGTGATGGTGTAATGGTGTGGGGGATATTTTCTTGGCACATCTTGGGCCCATTAGTACCAATTGAGCATTGTGTCAACGCCACAGCCTATCTAAGTATTGTTGCTTAACATGTCCATCGCTTTATGACCACATTGTACCTATCTTCTGTTGGCAACTTCCAGCAGGATAACACGTCATATTATAAAGGGTGAATCATCTCAGACTGGTTTCTTGAAGATGACAATGAGTTCAAACTATAGAGCACCTTTGGGATGGGGTGGCAGGGGAGATTCGCATCATGGATGTGCAGCCGACAAATCTGCAGCAACTGCGTGATACTATCATATCATTATGGACTAAAATCTCAGAGGAATATTTCCAGATCCTTGTTGAATCTATGCCACAAAGAACTAAGGCAGTTCTGATAGGTAGTAGTGTGTACCTTATAAAGTGGCCAGTGAGAGTATAAAACAGCACCTATGCATTGTAAAGGCTTAAAAAAAAATCACTTTTCGAGTGTCTTGCACTTATGATTTCATTGTTTATCTTTATGCTAAAATATTATTTGAATTTAGCCAGAAGCCAAAAACGGCACACACATGTTTTTGAAAATTC
Organism: Danio tinwini; assembly: GCA_903798205.1. Classification (NCBI taxonomy): domain Eukaryota; kingdom Metazoa; phylum Chordata; class Actinopteri; order Cypriniformes; family Danionidae; genus Danio; species Danio tinwini. The sequence goes on from CAIGQZ010001108.1 coordinate 24,151,071, forward strand.
TCTGGAACAGAATAGAAATAAAGAACTGCGATTGAGATAACAACAGCAATTGCACAAACAGGTATGTTAACGAAATGTTGGAATCACAGCAATTACAAGATTCCAACCTGTAACAAGCATAAATGTCCTAGTAAAGCTTGCGATAGGACCCTAATAAACTACAACTACAACACTACACTATAACATCATTTGTAAACACTTTAAATATTAGTGGCTTAAACAGTCATTTCTATTTACTGTTTAAGCCACTAATATTTAAAGTGTTTACAAATATTTTGTTAACAATATATATAATCTATAATTTTGTTATACAATAATAATACTTTTGTTATACAAATTATATATTATATATATGTTTAACAAAGTCAAAAATTATGCCAAACTTACATTTGAGCTGCATGTCAAGACATGATTTTTTTTTCTTTTCTGCGAAACATTGCCAAACTTTATCCCATGCTGCCCTTTTCTGTTGCAAAAACATTAATTAACACCTTTGTATTTTCCGGTACTGTCTATTGTAACGCTTTGCTGGCTGGAGTTCCAAAAGCTACCCTAAACAAGTTACAATTAGTACAAAATTCAGTAGCTAGAATTCTGACTAGGACTAGTGCAAGAGAGCACATACAGTAACCCCTATTTTGAAAATCTGCACTGGCTTCTTGACAGTTTTCGAATAGATTTTAAAATCCTCATGCTTGTGTACAAGGCCTTTATCTGAGCGTTTAATCCCATGCACTCCTAGATGTGCTTTACGCTCGTCTGATGCAGGTCTTGTAACTGCTCAGTTAGCGCGACTAAAATCTATGGGAGACAGGCAATTGTCTTCATTGGCACCTAAATTGTGGAACTCTTTACCCTCTGATATTCACAATGCAGAATCCCTGAGTATTTTAAAATAGTCTCTTAAAACTTACCTTTTTAGGTAGCTTTAATTCAAACTTTATTAAACTTTTATATGATTTTTAGATCTATTATTATTATTATTATTTTATGTGTTATTAATTATTTTTATTACATTTTTTTGCATTCATGCTTGTGTCTGTTATTGTTGAGATGCTACTTTTGAATGCGCTATATAAAATAAGGTCTATTATTATTATTAAAATTAACTATTGATAATTTACTAATAATGCTAAAACAATCTCCATTCACACGTTCACAGATCAATTCATTACAATAATAATGTTATTTTATTGCAGTTTTGCCTATTGATTACTCAAATTACTTGATTTCCTTGTTATCTATGTAGCTATAAAAACATGATGTGAGCTAGGGCTGCACAATATATCGTTTCAGCATTGATATCTCAATGTGATCATAGGTAATAGTCACGTCACAAGTATACACAATGTTGAGTCTGGATTATAATCTAAAGTGTTTTTTGAGGACTGTGATTGTGTGAGGGTTTAAAAAGCGTTCAGACAATGTACCGTTTGTACCTTCGACAAATTAATATGGATTAATTTTATTGAATTATTTATAAAAAGAAGACTAGGCAGTATTATTTTACATTTGAGTATTATTTAGTTACTGTATACCTGAGTACAGTCTGACTTCTCAGGAAAACAATAAAATACTTTATTAAATAAATGTGTTTTCTTTATTGAATTTATCTATGCTTGTAAACTGTTTATTTAATTGTATGTACTCCCCTACAGAATCATCACAATCAGTCTAAAATTCTTGTACAATAGTTCTTTGACTCATCTAAGTGAAATTGTATTTATATCGCAATACATATTACAGAATTATATTAAAATATATTGCAATGTTATATTTTTCCAATATCGTGCAGTCTTGATGTGAGCGTCATTTAATAATCATGGTAAATTATGACAAGGCGGACTGCAGCATAAAGCATTTTTTGTTTTATTGTGACAACAGATATAATAAAACAACAAACCATACAAACAAAATGTATGCCATTATTTGGTAAATTACAATGTAAAAGCATTAAAACTCTCTATTATGAATGAAGCCGCTGACCTTTTTGTGTCCAAGCCACAAAATGTTATATTTTCTAGGTGCTGGACAACAGGCCAGTTCATAAACTAAAAATAAGGTTATGAATTTTCTGCTTTCTCCAATTAGCAAACTGTTTGCATTAATGAAGTGAGAGCATGTTTACATTGAAGAGACAATGTTTGTGTTGCAACGTGGGCTTTTTGTATCCACGGTAACCTTGATAATAATTATGACAAACTTGCAGAAAAGCAACATCCACAGCCAAGCTGCAAATTATACAACCAAAATACAGCAGAGGGAAATGATCCTTGAAGTGAATTAATTAGTGTCTATTTCGCTAACAAACACCAAATGCTAGTAGGGAAACTTCTTTTAAAACTGCTGAAGAACTGACAAAACCGAGAAAGTATTTGAAATGTATGATGTTCATTTACATAAACATAAAACAGTGCTGTTCTCACCCAGAAAACAAAAACAGATGGGCATATCAGCGCAAAAACTGACTGAGTTCAACAATTCAGAACAACCAAATGCTTTAATACACATACTGAATATATAACACCAGCTTGTTTTTATCATTATTATCGCTATTAACGATCACTTCTCATTTATTGCTGATCAACCCACAGATGAATAAAGTGCTCATTATGTTTGGCAAGCAATTATTTTACAGAGTCAAGCTGAGTTTCTTAACCTTGCTTTATAAAACACCTGATGGCAGCATTTTGCATTCTTTAATGAGAGAAAACTACAAGAAAAAGTGATTTATGACCCACAGGGAGAGCTGAGTGAGCTATGAAGGGATGATAGGAGACTCACACAGGTCTGCAGATGACAAGATCTCCTTTGTTGGTCCCATAAGCGAGCCCAAGCCCCGGATCTGGCAGCCAGCGGGCAGAGTTTATACTGACGTGTCTCCTCTGGTCTGGTGCCATTGGGTACACCACGTCAAACACCCTCTGAAAAACATACACACACACACACCTGTTTAAAACATCCCACAACATTCTCAGTAGTAGTTCTTTTCAGTGGTCAGGATCTTCCATTATCCTCTGCGCTGTAGATTGCAGTCTGTGTCAGATATGACAGCGCTGCTAGCATAACTGAGAAGAGGCTAAACTGCGAAAAGTCAAATCTCGTTCTCTAAAGTACTCTTTCCCTTTCTTTTCCAATCCATTCCCCTGTCCCTGTCTGTCAGCCTTGGCATAATACTTACACTCCACTGGCTCCAGAAAAAAAGGACAAAAATAGGACAAGCTCATGTCTGCCAGAGAGAGAGAAAGCGGTCTCATTCATCTGCAGATGAGTGATCAACAGACAAACTCTTTCTCTCTTTCTTTACTCTAGACAGAGGAAATTCAGGACAAGGATAAAAGCCGCAAAGACTGGTGTTTCTGAGTGAAGAGAGTGTGTATGACTGATGCACGTATGTGTGTGTGTATCTGCACCACAGCACCTGAACAGTGTGAGTGTGTGCACATCTGGACCTAGGTTGGCCTTGTGCCGCTCTACTCTTAAACACACAGTATAGGGCTCTTCTGAGTGTGCATATATGTGCAACACAGATTTATGGTGCACATTATGGCTGCACGATGTTGGAAAAATCTGATATAGCGATGTTTTACTTTTCTGCAATAAACATTGCGATATGAAAACATGGTTTGAATAGTACTATTTGGCAGTTTTCTGGGTGGGTCGATCGGTAATAACAGTAGGTACAAAAATTGAGTAATTACAACACAAAAAATGCTTTTCTTCTTTTGCTTTGTCCTGTTTCTAGTCCAAATATCTAAAAATTCTTAGATCAAATCAAAATGCTGTTTTGTTTTCACCTTCAAAAGAAATTCATAGTTTTTTTTCCTTTAAAACAAGCTAAATAATTTGCCAATGTGGTGAGTAAAATAATCTTGTATTCACTTTGAAGAGTAGATATTTGGACTAGAAATGACAAAAATTCAAAGTAAGACAAACTAAATCGTATTATTCTGTATAAATAATTAAATAAAACAAATCTTTGTTACACCTCTGAATAATCTAACCAAGGATCTGAGAATCTCTGTAGCAAACTAACAGGGCTCAGCATAATAGAATACACCCCATTTTGAAAATTTATATTTTTCTCAGTGAATATAGGCAATGTATTTTGGTGCATTTAAACAAACAGATTTATTAAACAGATTTATTTATTAAAATAATATTTAAGTCACCAAACATATTTAGAAATTGAAAGATAATACAATTAAATTCAGGCAAAATATTGCAAAAAAATTACAACCTACAAAATTTCAACGAAATTTTTCAATTTTTTTGCTTCTCTTGTTTTTTTCTCTTTTTTTTATTTGCATTTAACATTTTTCTATAACATATAAATTTGGGTGTACTAGTTTTTGGACTGTTATCGTAAGTTATTTTGCTAGATAAGCTCCAGATTTGGCTTCAGTACTGACTAATCTAATGTAGGTATATGCACAAATATAATATTGTACAGCTTCCTATTAAAAATATGAATTTAAAAGATAGATTTGTGAGGGGTGTACTTATATATGCTGAGCACTGTATGTGCTGTTTTATTTTGATTTGTTTTTAATAATTTATTCTTCCTTTAATTGTTTTATTTAATCATTTGATCATTAGTCATTTATATAATTATCATTATATCATTTTATAGATTATTAGTTAATGATTAATTATTATTATTGATTATTATTTATCATTTTACGTTTTTATATTTAATTAATGGGGTTTGCCATAGGCAAAGTCCATTCTTACGGTTTACTTTTCTTATGATTATTGTTTTTTCTTCCACACAAAATTTCGGCGTGTAACTAGTCCCGCAGTTTTTGCCCCAGACCCTTGAAAAGGGCGTCAAATCGTCCGGTCTTATCGGGAATGGTGTGCTATGACTTTTATAAGGGGTGGGGGATTTTTTGGCCCCCCAAAATCCCATTGACATAACATGGGGACAAACTTTGACACATCATAGCGCCAACAGTGAATTTCATAGAAATATGGGATTCACGACATCTCGAGAGGGTTGCTGCCTGAGTAAAAACATACCACACAAGGGGGTAAATGTTGCACCCCCTGGGCCCTAGGACGTCCCAAAGTTTCCCATTGACTTAACATGGCCCCATTGACTCCCATTCATTTTCTAGAACACAGCCCTGCACAGTAACAACTATTCCCGGAAATCGTCATAGCGCCAAGACTGAATTTTGTACAAATATGGGATTCACCACATCTCGAAAGGGTTACAGCACGCATAAGTACATACCCCGAAAGGGGGTAAATGCAGTGACTAGCCACATGCTAATATTGACTAACCAAGTGCTGTAACTTGCTACAAATGCTTACTAAGTATAAACAATTGACCTAGCATGTACGTGAGGCTTGCCTAGTAACAACCTAGGGTACCCTAGCAACTGCCTAGCAACCACTCAAATTACCCTAGCAACCGCCTAGCAACCACCTAGCAACCGCCTAGCAACGGCCTACTAATGCTTCAGTAGGTGCCTAGCGACCGCTCAGGACACCCTAGCAACCGCCTAGCAACGCCTTAGCAACCACTCAGAACACCCTATCACCGCCCTAAACTGCCTAGTAACCACTCAGAACACCCTAGCAACCGATTAAAATGCATTGTACCCCATCGATTTGCCACGCAAACCCCATTCACATTTTCTTTAGGAAATGTACAATTCTAGTTTTTACTATTTTCCTATAATTATTGCTTTATTATTATTTCATTTTTTTATGTTGCTATAATCTTATGATTATAATCTTATGTTTTCAAGAGTAAGGCCCAGTTTACACTAATAAGTTTTAGTTTTAAAATGCATAAGTTTTGCAACGGTTACGCTTTCTGTCCACACTACACCGGGGTTTTCAAGCTTTTTGAAAATGAAATGCTCATAAAACAAAATCATTAATAGCTAATTTTCCATCTATTAACATTCTAATTTGAAACACATCTATTAGAGAACATTGGCAGGTAAGCAGCGTGATGAGTATTTTGCAACAGCTTGAAAATGATAAATCACTAGTACATTAAAAGATGTATGTGTAGAAAAAGTTGTTCACAGCAAAGCTGAAGATAGAGCCTTGGGCTAACCTTTGTTCATTTTCTCTCTCTCCACTCTCCGGAGTATAATTAATCCTGGTAATAAGCAGACACATTAACGATGCTGATGTATTAAATTCATTCATTAACTGCCATATGAGAAAATATCATTTCATATAAACAAACAGAAAGATCTCCTTTAATAAATTAAGACATGAGAGGAAACAGAACATAATCAAATTATAGAATATAAAATGATAGAAATGAACAAATAAACATAGCATGAGAGAGGAATGTCTCAATAAACAAACAGCTATAAAAGCAGAAAACACAGATAACGAATTGTCCCCAAAGGTGCTGTTGCTATGACTACTGCTGAAATCAGGCACCCAGTGGGGATGGTGTTATGGCAAATGTATGGACTGGTTAAAATGCATTCTGCACCTGTCCACCATTTTCCCATTTTTAATAAGAGACGCTTGCTGGTGTACTGGGCCAGGTCTTTAACATTTACCCTTTGCTTACGCACACATGCACGCACACACACACACACACCTGATAGTTTCAGTGGTTTTTGCGATGATTAAAGGGTTCATCTGATATTTAAGAAATAAGACAAGTTTCATCTCAGTCTAACATAAAATGCAGAGATAAAATTCAATGAAATCAATCCATCTAAAAAAAAAAAAAAGGCTGTGAAGCAGAAAAACTTATACCAAATACGACATAATGCTGCATTATCTACATTCATCTCTGATAGTGGTGTTCAATAACCATTAGAGCATAGAAACAGCTCCTGAGAGTGTCTTTAAGAGAGACCGAACTCATGTATGGCTCATAATGTAAATACAGCTCTAGCAGCAAAAACACTGGGACTAAACTTTCCATCTCAATTTCTGATTAACACACAGACATTACTGTACAAGCTCCACTGTGGTGGCCATCTTAATTAAAAACAGGGAAATAACACTGACGAAATAACAGCAAACCCCCATAAAAACGTGAACAAGCGTTCACTGCACGGCATTTCCAACCTCTGTGAAGAGAGATTTGCCGTTGTATGTTTAGAAACTAAACAAAGATAAAAATGAAGCTCTCCTGCTCCATTGCTCTTAAATTAATCCATGTTCAGAATTCTGCCATGAGCATGAGCTTACAAAAACAAAAGTCAACCATGTAGACATTTCCATTTATGCTCGTTGCTCACACAAACAGACAGTTTTCCCACTTTTCTCTCCCCTCCCTCTATTTCTAAAAGAGCGTATCTAGGTCAGGTTCCTACTCAAAGGCTTTTCTAAACCCCAGGCTCCCCCTCTGCTGTAGAGAGCACAGAGAGCTGATCTACATAGGGCAGACCATCAGTAATAACCTAACTTCACAATAATCAAACCTCATGAAAGGAATGACTAAAAACGAAAAAGGGAAGTAAACAGGTTTTGTGGTCCTGTCTGAAGGTTTACCCTTGAAGGGGCTTAGTAAAAAAACTTCAGTCAAATAAAGGACAATGCTTTTGTTATAAATATTGAGACTAAATTCTTTATTTGTTGACTTTTGAATTTATTAATTGATTATATTGGACATTACTGACTTGAGATACAGTATGTGTATCGGTGCTTTGAACATTTGATCAGCATAAATCGATTTATCTAACACACGCTTGTTAATTTGATTATTACATTTAAAAAAAAAATGTGCACAATTACATTTTTCTGAAGCTTGTTTCATAACAGGCTTGTTCATTTGTTGTAAGCTTATCAGACAGGGGCGTTCACTTAGCATGGACGGAGGGGTAGAGTCCCCACCAATATTCATCAACTATTGAAATGTGCCCACCAATAATTTAATTCACAAAAAAATTTTAAAAATCATGCTGTCAATATTAACCTAGACATGCAGAAAAGGTTAAATCACGTTCTCTTCTTGAGTCACACCGCCCTCAAACACATATGAACATTGTGATTGGCTGTGCCTTTCCCTGCTGTCATGTAACAAGCTGTAGTTGCATTCAGATTTAACAGTGCCAAAACTGCGGGGGAATTTCCTGTGCAAGAATAAGGTGTGTGACACACAAGTGATGATGGCGACAGCAAAAAAGGTGGACATAAGGAGCTTTTTCCAAGGAAAAGCATGTCCATCATCATGATTATGCCGTTAATTCTCAAGTTTTTCTCCCACTTTTCCCCGCACAGTCTAAGATTATAGCAGACTGATATAGTCTGTGAATAATATGGTCTGAAAACTAACTGCAGAATAAACAGCTAAATGTAAAAGTATATGACCACTGCCAATTCTCCTAATCTCTCAGAGTAGCATGTCTAATTTTGGTTGAAACAATTTGTCTGAAAAACTACAGCCTGTGCTCCATCTTTTCTTTTTATCTGCGGTTCTGAAATTCCAAACATGCACTAACTGTGTACACAGTATAGACAGTGGAAGAATTAATTGCGGATTTAACAAAAAAAATTGTGAATTATGCTCTGTACTGGTTTGGAGTCAAATGCTAATGTTTATTTTATTATATAAAGGTCTGATAATATTTCTTCAAAATTTCAAATAACAATTCTAATTTTTTTTTTTGATTTAAAGAAAATCACCATTTGTTAAAATAATTTTTGTGAATTGAAAATTTGGGTTATTCCTCCAAATATTTATTTATTAATTACTGTGAAGTTAAAATATTGGTATTGTAGTTTTCTTCAAATAATACAAACAAGTCTAAAAACATGGCTTTTTTCATAATTCAGACTAGGGCTGGGCGATATTGCAAAAAAAGTATCACAATATCATGGTTTATATCTTTTTTCGATATTATTGATAATTATCGAATTTTTTAACAATTTATTTAGGATTATTAGGATTTTTTTATTTTTATTTAACCACTTAATTTTAATTTACCAACATTATTAAGGCAAATAGTTTTAATAGTCAAAAACAAAAATATTGAAACTAAATACCTTATCTCTTTATAATAGAATAAAAAAAGTGTTAAAGAGACTCTTAAACTTGATAAATAAAATGTTACAAAGTGTGTGCAATGATAAAGACAAGTCGCGCGCATCCATTGGAAATGACAGACAAACACCCTAAGTTCACTGCATGCTCAGCAGCCACATTTTAATAAAACTATAGCCTTCATACAGAAACTTATTTTATCGTTATTGACAATGGTGTTCGATCAATAAATACCGATATAGATTTTATCACCCCGGCCTAATTTGGATTGATTGTTATTTATACAAAAATGACAACACTTTTGTTTTTGGAAAGTATGTCATCACAAGTTTACATAGTAAAAACTCATTTTACTTTTATTATAACTTATAAATTCAGAATTTTTAAGTGGTCTCAGTTTTAAGTGTTTTTACCAAAGCTGTACATTAGTATGCTGGTTCGAGTGACTTCATTTAACAACAACTTTATCTCCATTTCTCGTACGCTGGTGATTATCCCTCCATGTGCTGATGTTGCTGACCCCAGGGCTAATGAACACATTAAGAGAAAATAGCTTGCCTCCACACTACAAAATGAGGTGAATAAGTAAATTTATGCAGTCTAGTTTTCTAAAAACAAATAGCGATTTTTTCCCCCGCTCAAGATACTTCTGTATTATTGTTCTGCGCACTGTGTTAGTATTAGGAGCAGCAGATGTATCTTAAGAAGACATGAGGTCAGTAGTGACGTACCCTCATGGACGTCTCTCCTGCGTGAGGCTGCTGCAGTCTGAAGACCTGTGCCACCATGTGATCGCTGATCTGAGGCAGCAGGATGCGGCGAGACGCCAGACCCACCATCACGTAACGACCCATCGGAGACAAACTGACAGAGATGGCATTTGGACCTGTGACAAAACAAACACTGCAGTTATTCACAGCTGAAACAAACAGAGGAAAGATAACAGAAGCAAAAACTGCGCCAATCAATTACAAAACAAACGCTATTATATAAAATAATACATTCAACAATACGGACTTTGCTCAAAGACTTTTTGGTAAAAAGAAACAATATGTGACCCTGGAACATAAACCGATACAATGAAATATCATTAAAGTATCACAGTCAAACACAAAAAAAAATAAATTATTCATTGGGTTTACTAATTTTTTTACGGCAAGTGGTTGCAAACAATTTATATGAGCTGAATTTAAACAAATTCAATTTAGTAATATGCAACTTAATTTGTTTGTCTAAATTTGGCTCATATATATAGTTTGCAAGCACTCACCTTAATTTTAGCAAACTGTATTTTAGTAAATCCAATGAATAATTAAAAGTTTTTTCAGTGTATATGTCCATTTTTGGACATTTTTAGCATTATCTGAAAGCTGACTAATGCCAAGTTCAGACTGCACGATTTTTAAAGTTGGCGCCTCACAGATGTTTTCACACTGCATGACTTGTCTGGGGTAGCATTTCATCAATGCTGTGTATACACTGCAGGATAGATCGGCGTCAGGGGGTTTCAAACTGCATGACTTTACAATAGGAGAATTGGCGGCAACTTTGCCTCGCTCCGCAAACTACGTACTTCTTACAACAAAACACAAGTGAGAAGAGACATGGAAACAACGCAGTCACGTAGTATATCCTTCGTTATTAACTACATAATGAGTAAGAAGCCTTTAGTGGGGGAGAAAATTTTCTTATTTTGCTCACATGGGTTTTGAGGGGAATTAGCAATTTTGATTGTGGTATTGCTCAGACATGGGTGCTTCTGCCAAATTTACACTAGTTTTTCCTCCATATTTTGGGTCTAAATAGACCGAAATAAAGCCTTTTTAAGTTCTCGCACAACCTCCTGCTGGCTTGCAGATACCCATACTAATGGAAGCTGCTTTTTTATTGGCTTCATGTTCTGTTATTTTTAATCAGAACACATTTTACACAGCATAATTTGAATCGCAAACAGGTCCAGATATTTAGCATGCCAAATATCTCACCGATGTTGGCGACTCATCTGCGATTCTCTCCGATAGTTGACAGTTGCTAAAATTATGCAGTCTGAACTCGGCATAAATAACTTTCTATAGATGTATATGATCAGGATAGGACAATATTTGGCCACGCTACAGCTATTTGAAAACCTGTAATCTGAGGGTTTGAAAAAAGTGCTTAAAGTTGTCAAAATTAAGTGGCACATTATTAATCCAAAATTCAGTTGACATATTTAATTATAAATTTAGTAAAACATGAAACAAATAAACATGGAACAACTTAATCTTATGCTTTTTGGCATCAAAGAAAAATCTGTAATTTTGAATAATACAATATATTTTTGGATGGCAAACGCGGCGAGTATGTTTACATGGACACCAATAATCCAATTTTAATACGATTAAGACAATATTTAGATTAAGGGCCCTATCATACACCCAGCACAATAAGGCACAAGATGTGTTTGGCGTGATTCGTTGTTATGTTCAGACCAGCGGAGCCCTAATTTTTACTTTTTGCACCACACTGTTTAAATAGCAAATCCATTTGCACCACATTGTGGACTCATGGACATGCAGGTATAAAATTGAGTTATAAAATTGAGGTGTGTTAAGGCACATTGTTGGTGCATTGCTATCTTGAGGAACTAAAATAGAAGTGCTATTGACCAACTAAAAGCAGGTCTAAAGTCCAGCACAGAGCACGTTAGTTATGCGTCTATGTGGGTTTAAACGCTTTCACATTGCTTAATACTCACAGCAATACGCAAATATCTTTACATGAAAAAAAAATTAAGGATTAAAATGTTACAAAAATTATTATTTTTTGCATAAATATAAAAACCACTGCCTGCATGCCTTCTTCATGCCTCCATGCCTTTTTTTCAGTTCATTCTTGACAATTTGCATTTGTATAATGCTATTAATATTAGCAGTATTATTTATTATATGCATATTTATATTTGTTTTAATAAAAACAGGCTTAGATTTGCCCACCTGTCAGGTTTTCGACCATATGGGGCATAAGAACAGGACGTGTGTTTGGAAGTTTTTTGTTATTATTGTTCATTTATTTGTTTGAAATTAGAACTGAATTTAGAAAGTTTTGAAACAAATCTTTTGCTAATAGATGTTTTCAGTGGAGTGAGTTTCCACCGTTTCCTTATCCTCGAAAGTAAAGGAGTGAAGTAAAGAGTAAAAGTAAAGCAAAAAAAAAAAAGGAAAAATGTTGGAGGCTGTAGGAGGCTCATTCTTTATCCTCACACAGATTGTTTAAATGTTTTCACGCTAGTAAAGCATTCATTTTTTACAAAGTCCGCCATGTAAATAACAAATGAACCATGGCATGACGCAACTGACTATTAAAGGGAATGTAAGATGAGACTCTGATTGGTTTAATGCACGTTATGGCTCAAAACCCACCCATGACACTATAAGAGAATAAGCACAACCCTGTTGGACCAGGGCGCAGAGCATATTTTTCTGTCCTTAAAATAGCAAAAGTGGATTCGGACACACCTTTAATGCTGTTAGACTTTGCGCCTAGATTGTTAAAATAGAGCCCTAAGTGAAATGAAATGAAATGCATGAAATGTTCCTGAATGAAAGTGAAAGTGTCAAACTGCAGTTAACGTCAAAAAATGAAAAATGAAACACCCGGAATTACATGAAACTCCGGAGGAAACGTGGATAGTGTGGTGAAGAAATGACGTTAATTGAATTATGTGCTATAATATGTAAAACAGGACCATGACAGGAACACTTAAAAAGCAACTCATGTAAACACCTTAATCATATTATTGTCTTATTCAAATTAAGGCAAATCATTCAACAACTGATGTCCATGTAGACGTAGTCAGTGCTGTTGAATTGATTATTTTACGTAATAGTGCTTGTTTTGTAATTTTTACATTTTTGGCTATTGCTAAAAATACACCCATGCAACACAAGAATGCTTTTGTGTTTTTTTTGTCATATCGTCACCTTAGAGTTAGAAGCCAAGTTCTGAATGATTTTGAGATATTGAGCTTCAAAGTTTTCGCATTTCCTAGCAAACAGTATGTGTAACATTTGTTTTTTAAATAAAACATCTTAAAATGTAAACAACTCAAATGTAAAAAAACCTCCCATAATGTAAATAAGTTGTCATTTAAAAAGAATGTCAATAACTCAATTTTGTCAAAAATGTCAGATAGAACTTTGTAATTCTAAGGTGACGATATATAATAATAATAATAAAAAACTGAAAAAAAAAACTGAAAAAGCTTTCAGAACCATACATACAAAAACTCTAGCCATTGCAGTAAGCCTCTTGTGAGGAAAAATAAAATGATGAAAATCCAGGAAATACATTTTGCACCCTATTAATACTAAACCACAAATTTTTTGCATTATTAATTGCTGTAAATGTTCCAAGCAGAGCATTCAGACCAATCTGTTAAAGCATGAAATTAGAAAAGTTCACACCTAGACCTGCACAGACTGTAATTATAGCTAATATAATTTCTCATCCTAAAACCTAATTGAATTTCGCAACCATTTAACTTTAGAAATCAGCCTTGCTTGGTGTGTGCAGGACGGCTGAGAGAGCACTAGTGATGTGATCAGCAAATGAAAATGAGCGGTTTAGTATTGAGGATCCTGGTTGATTGCACTCATTAATCCACTGTTACTGGATAGGATGAATGATAGTTCCTCTGGCCCTTTACAGCTGATGGCGATGACCAATCCGTAGAGAGAGAGAGAGAGCGACCAGGGTTTCAAATCACTTTAATCTAAAACAAGCAGGACTCATACTTCCTCATCATTGGTTTCCATTAGCAGCCTGGTCCCAGCACTGCCTTCATTTGGCTTTTAAACGGGGACTATCTAATTAAAGCTGTCTCTAAAAGAGCTCCATCACTGCTGTCTGTTCAGCCAATTAGAAGGGAAGTGAGAGCACAATGCGAACAGCCGTGTCCCTTTGCTTTCGATTTAATTAAGCACAAATTTGAAATAATTTTAGCTCTGATGACTCAATCAGTATATTAAATCCTCGTCAGTGCAGGAAGAAGAGTCATGTTTTACCAACCAAACTAAAAGCCCTTAAGAGGTCAAGTTGTTTATGTCTTAGGATAACCCACCGAATCTCTTGGAGTAGAGCATCTCTCCCAGGTTGTGCGGGGCGAGGGAGTAAACAGCCAAAATGCCCTCATCAGGGAAACCCCTCTGACTGCTGGGAATGAATACAGCCAGCAGCTGCCCATCCGCTGAGATATCACAGCTCGCATCATTGTAGATCTTACAGTTGGGGACCAGAATGTTCACAGACGCTGAAAATGAAAACAGAAACAAGTTAGGGTTGTACCCTCAAGAGGTGCCTATTAATAATAATAACAACCAATAATTACTATTAAACAGCAAGTTACACAGAGACACATATACACCATACAAAATGCTGAAGGTCACCTATTTTACCCCTTTTTCAAGATTTAAGATAATTCTCTTGTGTCTGTAAAGTTTCAGCTCAAAATACCCATCAGATTATTTATTACACCTTTCTGAAACTTGGCATTTTCTGCTCTGAACACAATGTAGCTGTTTTTGTGGCCTGTGCCTTTAATGCTAGTTCTCCTAGTTGTCTTTATATCACTTTAGTATGACTGTGGACACAGTATACCTACATTCAGTTATGTCCAAACGGCTTACAAAAGATGATTTTCATCATGGGTGCCCTTTAAAATATGTGCAGCTAGACAAACTTTTTTAGAGCTAAAATGGTGGGTTAGGTGTTAGTTGGTGAATCATCTTTTTCCATTATCTTTAAATTTGATAATCTGTACATAATCTGTAAATTTTGCCAGTTCAAACATTCAAGCAATTATAAACATTTAAGCACAACAAGATGTGAAACAATTCAGTACTCTGCTACTTTGTTTCCTCTTGCTTTTCAAAGCAATTATCCTTGTAAGTATTCTTAAAAACAGTTGGTTATGTCTTAAGCGAAAGTGAAAAGCAGAGAAAAAAATCAGATGTGTCAAATTTTTTACATTATGTCTTGAATGTCCCAAAAATGACGTCCTAAAATGATTATTCTGTCCTGAATTATACACCCACATGTCATTTCAAACACCCAGAGACCTTCATTCATCTTCAGAACACAAATTAAAGCTAGTAACGACTAAACAATGACTTTATTCAACAGTTTATTCTCCTCAGTGTCAGTATAGGGCACGTGTTCATGAGCACTGTACACTGACATATGACAACATGAGCGTGAGTAGGGCTGCACGATACTGGAAAAATCTGACATTACTATATTTTATTTTGCTGCAATATATATTGCGATATAACTATAATTTTACCAAATGATTTAAATTGCTCTATTTGGAAAGATTTAATTAATTTTGACTGGAATGATCATGTCTTTTTGCAAGTGCATCTGCAAAAAATAAAAAAAATTACAAGCATAAATAAATACAACAGATTAAAAATAAAAGTTAAATAAAAAGCGCTTTATGGTTTTCTGTAAAGTTCAATATATTCAAGTACAGAAACTGAACAATCAAACATAAACTAACAAGGTCATCATTATTTAAAATAATATCTTTATCTTTTAATCTTTCATAAATAATCTAATCCTGTGATGTGACTATTGCAGATACACACATTGTGATATTGATGCTCAAACAATATATTGTTCAACCCCAAGCACAAGTAATTAATAATATATTTATTTTTTGCGTGAACTATCCTTTTAAACTGACAGCATTCTAAATTACCAGCTGCTGTTTGTGTTTCATGTTAACCCAAGCAAAAAGGACAGAAAAATACAGCTCTGAAACAACTGTTGGAGTTAATTATTCTTTAATTCACTTCATCATTCAATTTTATTTACCAAAGCACCTTTCATTCATTTATTCATTCATTCATTTTCTTCTGGCTTGGTCCCTTTATTTATCGGTATGAACCACCAATCCAGCATGTTTTTTATGTAGAGGATGCCTTTCCAGCTGCAACCCAGTACTGGGAAATACCCATACTCACGGTCACATTCACTCTTTTACACAACAGCTTATGTATCTTATTCAAGTCACCTATAGCGCATGTCTTTAGACTGTGAGGAAAACCGAAGCACCCGGTGGAACATGGGGAGAACATGCAAACTCCAGACAGAAATGCCAACTGACCCAGTGGGGGCTCGAACTAGTGACCTTCTTGCTGTGAGGTGACAGTGCTAACCACTAAGCCACCATGCTGCCCTATCTAAACACCTATAAACCTTAAAAGCGTCAATATATACTGACAACCTGTTTATACAAAGGCTTAACAAAATATAGGCTCTAAGTGAAAATGCATTAGACAGCACATAATGAGTGTAATAAAGTTTGTCATATTTTAAATGCGTTTTAATTTGCTTTATTTAAACTGAACATCCAGCTTCTCTTTTTAGAGCAAGGACATTTAACAAGTGCACTCATGAACTTTGCCAAAAACCGACAGCAGTGTCAGCCTCTGCATCTGCCAGATTTCCATTCCACATCCAAATCTCTATTTGCACACAAGCATTACTCTGTGTAACAATCTTTTTGCTAAATTAGCAGAAGCTGCAGAATTGCCATAAGTTGAGGTGCAATAAAAGTGATTTAGCGACTAACAGACAGTCACATCTGTTCAGCCCACACTAATGAATAAAAGCGCAGACTGGCAGGAGAGAGCGAGAGATAGAGAGAGAGAGAGAGAGAGAGAGAGAGAGAGAGAGAGAGAGACCTTATAAACCTCACATAAAATACATAGTACTACTATTCAGCCAAGCGGCAGTGTGCAGAGAGAAAATGATCCAGCTTCTGCTCTCGAAACCACATGTCAACTCCAAGATTAATTTGGATTCCTGTTTTCATTTTCGATTACACACATTTTATAATCCTTTATTGTTTCCATGGCAATCTGCATCTAGATGAAGCCATCTCTCAACACGCAGGATGGTAGTAATATTCAAAAGACAGACACCGTGTAAACATGGGGAAGACACAAATGTGAGTGAGCTGAGATGGTTGATTCACAACAATGGTTTAGATGAAGTCACTTTTTGAAAGCATTAAGAGAACAATAATGCGCTGCTCTGGTTTTATGCATCAATGTGTGTGATTGTGCAGAGGTCTCTGAATAAAGCATCAGGTGCGAGTGTGTGGGAGGTGTAATTAGGGCTATTTGTAATTGTGTGATTGAAGTGTTTGTCATTTTGCTGGCGTGTGAGTGTGTGCACGGACGGTGCTGGGAAGAAAAAAATTTAAGGGCACAGAAGCTAAACAAGGGCAGGTGAGTTTTGGCAGGTGACTGAGTCATTATGCACATTTATAAAGATGGATTTGTTTTAATCACCCAGTGTGTGTTTGTGTGCATGTGTTCGGTGAGTGAGGTCAAGAGAGTCTGAGAGGACAGGAAGGGAGATTTAAGCAGGAGTGTGTTAATTGAACAGGGCAATAATTTAGTGCAATGATGAGGCTGCTGCTCGACTGAACCTGCATTTCACTCTCTGACACACACACACTTGTCAATCCACCCACCGTCACTCATGCCCACTCATTCACTGCAGGCCAACTAGAGCAGTAGAACAAAGATAAAGATCAGTTCATGAAAAAAGAACAATAAAAGGGACGAGGAAGCTGGCCAATTTCAGTTCTAAATGTGAAAGCTGCATTTTATGTTGAAGTGTGCTCTTGAAAGAAATCAATCAAACAAAACATAAAAAAGCTTTTTAAAATTATATCACCCTTATTTTTTTAATTTACACATAATTATTGAGCAGATAATTACAATTGAGGAGGCAGTTACTTACAATTAAAGAGGCATGTAAATGATCTGGGCTGTAAAAGATATGGGTGTTATATTAGACAGCAACTTAACTTTAAATCATAGCTCCCATGTCCCAAAAACCGCCTTCTTTCATCTGAGAAATATTGCTAAGTTACGAAGTATGCTATCCATATCAGATGCAGAAAAACTAGTTCATGCTTTCATGACTTCTAGGCTGGATTACTGTAATGCTCTGTTGGCTGGTTTCTCTATAAATTCTCTATAGCATCCTCTATTAATAACCTTCAGTTAGTGCGAAATGGAGCTGCCAGAGTTCTTACCAGGTCTAGAAAATATGATCATATCACCCCAATTTTATCCTCCTTACATTGGCTGCCTGTTAAGTCTCATAATGATTATTAAATATTGCTTCTTACCTATAAATCTTTAAATAATCTAGCTCCTATTTATTTAACCTATCTTCTGTCTAGCTACAATGCAAACCGCTCTTTAAGATCTCAAAACTCAGGGCTTCTGGTAGTACCCAGAATAGCAGTCTACTAAAGGAGGTCGGGCCTTCTCATAAATGGCTCCTAAACTCTGGAATAACCTTCCTGAATAACTCTGATAATGTCCGAGGCTCAGACACACTCTCTCAGTACAAAAGTAGATAAATGACATATCTTTTTAGTAAATACACACATAACAGTATGATGCATGAGTGTACTCCACACAGTTGAGTGGGCTTGACAAACCACCTGCAGGACACACTCCTCCTGTCTTAATGCACCACACATTTTGTTAGAAACTTTCATATGCTTAACATGTTTGTTTCTATGTCTTCTATGTTTATACAACTATTATTTTCATTTATAGCCCTTAATTTTTGCATTTCGTGTTTCAATACACTATGAACAGCAGCTACGCTAATTATTTTCTCTATTCTCTATTTCCACCTGGGGATACTCATCCTGAGGCCTCTAGAGATTATGCAGCACCATTGATGGGATCCAAAACCTGTGAAAAAATGATGCCAAGCTATCCATAATCCTGGACCAGATATCCTGAGCAGATGCTGTGGCGGTCATGAAGAAGCGGAGAGCATGAGACTGATTCTTGAAAGACCACAGTGACAGACGAGTCTTTGCATTGATCTCGTGGGTCAGCCTGAAGACACACCGGTGACCTACTCACACCTGCAGATCCCCACAAAGGACGTCCAGTGTTTTCAAGTCCCTGGCGCCTAGACTGCAGCTCTGCACAGGACGTTTGACCAGAGGAGAAATAATAGTCGTGCCCAACTAAGCCTGGTTTCAGTCATGTTTTTTTTCATCTTCACATTCGTCAATTGGTGAAGTTTTGTTTCTCACCACTGTCACCACTGGCTTGTTTTGGTTTGGGACTTGTGGATGTAATGAAGTTCACGGCCACCTGGCCGCCGGGAAGAAGGAGGCGGAGAACCGACGCTGTTTTAAATAAATATTTATTAATAAAAGGGGACGGCAGCTCCTCACGGAGACTGCCGTCTAAATCAAAACAAACGGACGGCAGCTCCTCACGGAGACTGCCGTCAAACTGAAAGCAAAAGTAAAACATGTCCGGGCCCGGTCCTCTCTCTCCGTCCTCTGCCATCGTTCCTCCTCTTATAGTCCAGAGCTCCTTCCGTGGGATTGAAGGCAGGTGCGCGCCACAGGTGCATCTCATCTGTGGCGGGCCTCGTTTCGCTCCCACGGCTCTCGGCCACGCCCCCTCGCAACAGTGGAGATGTGCATTGATGGATTTGCTCTTCAGTGCTTGGACTTCCAGCAGTGAAATTTAAACCACACTGAACTAACCTGAACTTCAACTCTGAAAACTGGACTGACAGTTTTAATTTACTAGAACTTCTATGTTAAGCTGCTTTGACACAATCTACATTGTAAAATCGCTATAGAAATAAACATGAATTGAATTGAATTAATAGCCAATATTGTTAATATTTAATATGCTAGTAACAATCACTTATGAATATGTCCCCCAATCTAAAGTATTACCAAAATAATGCATCTTGACCTTCAGTTAGTGCTTTTATTATTAGCTAAATTAATTGCATTACATTTATTTCCATTTAACAGTAATAAAGCACACAAACAAATGAAATCACACACACTCTTGCCTCTAACTCTGAAGCCAAATGAAATTAAAACTCTTGTCTTGTAGCAGGACAGGGTCAGAAGGGCAGGTTGTGTAACATTGCCCATACTGCTGAAGATGAATAAGTGGCTCAGGGCCTCAGCAGACAGAGCTCCCTGCTGGACCTGAGTAATGAATTTGCCGGGGTAAAGTGACGGCTATTCCGGTGGCACTCGGAGGAAAGCCCAGACCATTGCTACACAAGCTAAAGTGTGTTTTAATCATCTATTTTTGTGAAAGCATGGGTGTTTCTTTAGGGTTTCGATTGGGTCTGTGGCTGATGCTGAATGATAAACGGTGCTCAGGACTCCAGCTGCTGTGTGGACTGAAAGCATCTGGACAACCGAAATAAATCACGCTTTTACAGGAATATTTATACTGGATTCATTCCATCGCCTGAGCCAATGGGGCCCAGACTAAGTCAGTCATGAATTACTCACTGCCATTACACTCTCTGTGATCTGCAGAGCCACTCTGTCTGAAACTAAAGTACAAAGTCTAAATAGCAGTGACAGGGATTTCCTGGACATGCTTTTTGTAGAGCAGTTTGGGAAATGTGTCTCGTTATACAGAGATTAATAAGCAGAAATGAAGGATAGGGATGAGGAGCAGACAGAAAGAATCCGTGGATTAACGCATCTTTGAAAAACAGCCATGCAGAAAACCAGATTCAAGGTCAATAAACAGAGAGCGCACAAACATTCATAAAAGCATAATCATCGCTCATCCACACACACACACAAACACACCCTTCAGATAACAGAGGAGAAATACCATTGCAATAAAGATGCTCATAAATGACTCTAAACCACAGACACCTGATGACAGATCAAGTGTCTATTAATTTAAAGACACCTCTCACAACTTATTTGTCTTTTAGCTGAGGTTTTTGCTCAGTGTGACTTCTAGTACATTTCTTATAGGGAAAATCATAGTTTGTGGCGACCCCTGATAAAGAAGGGAATAATTCAACCTAAACAAAATTTGCCTATTATACAGTGCATTCGAAAAGTATTCATAGCGCTTGACTTTTTCACATGTTTTTATGTTACAGCCTTATTCCAAAATGGATTAAATTCTTTTTTTCCCCTCAAAATTCTACACACAATACCCCATTATGACAATGTAAAAAAATTTTTTTTTTTTTTGTTGCAAATTTATTAAAAATAAAAACCTGAAAAATCACATGTACAACAGTATTCACAGCTCTTGCCGTGAAGCTCTAAATTGAGCTCAGGTACATTCTGTTTCCACTGATAATTCTTAACATATTTCAGCAGCTTAATTGGAGATCACCTGTGGTAAATTCAGTTGATTGGACACTATTTGAAAAGGCATACACCTGTCTATATAAGGTCCCAGGGTTGACAGTGCATGTCAAAGCACAAACCAAGCATGATGATAAAGGAATTGTCTGTAGACCTCCAAGACAGGATTGTCTCGAGGCACAAGGCAAGGCAAGTTTATTTATAGCACATTTCATACACAGTAGCAATTCAAAGTGCTTTACATAAACAGGAATAAAAAGACAAGTATAAGAAAGAAAAGAAATGATAATAACAGATTAAAATGTGGTAAAACAGGTTATAAAGGAATGAAAAAGAAGAAAAAGACGCAATAGTGCAATCTGTGCTCATTCAGTAAAGGCACAGCTAAACAGATGAGTTTTCTTGATTTAAATGTGCCTAATGTTGGAGCACATCTGATCATTTCTGGAAGATGATTTCAGCAGTGAGGGGCGTAATAGCTGAAGGCAGATTCACCTTGCTTTGACTGAACTCTTGGAATTTCTAGTTTATATGATCCTAAAAATCTGAGTGATCTATTGGGCTTGTATTCAGTGAGCATATCTGTAGTGTATTGAGGTCCTAGGCCATTTAGTGATTTAAAGACAAGTAATAATACTTTAAAATCTATTCTGAATGTAAATGGGAGCCAGCGTAAAGACCTGAGGACAGGTGTGATGTGCTCAGATTTTCTGGTTCTGGTCAGAATCCTGGCCGCAGCGTTCTGAGTTAGCTGCAACTGTCTGACTGTCTTTTTGAGAAGGCCCATAAGGAAGCCGTTACAGTAATCCACCTTGCTGCTGATGAAAGCATGAACAAGTTTCTCCAAGTCTTCACTGGAAACAAAGCATCTACTTCTTGCAATGTTTTTGAGATTATAGTATACTGATTTACTAACTGCTTTGACATAACTATTGAAACTCATATCTGACTCCAGGCTGGGGAAAGTTACAGAAACATTTCTGCTGCTCTGAAAGCTCCAATGAGCACAGTGGCCTCCAACCTGATAGAGCTTGAGAGGTACTGCAAAAAGGAATGGGCAAAAATTTTTAAAGACAGGTGTGCCAAGCTTGTGGCATCATATTCAAAAAGACTTGAGGCTGTAATTGCTGTCGAAGGTGCATCAACAAAGTATTGAGCAAAGGCTGTGAATACTTATGTACATGTGATTTTTCTGGGTTTTTATTTTTAATAAATTTGCAAAAATAAAAAAAAACTTTTCACATTGTCATTATGGGGTATTGTGTGTAGAATTTTGAGAAAATTAATAAATTTAATCCATTTTGCAATAAAGCTCTGACATAAAAAATGTGGAAAAAGTGGAGCGCTATGAATACTTTCCGGATGCACCGGATGCTCTCAAAATAACCCAACAATTAGTTATGTCCATATTTTAACCAAATTTAGGTTCAAATGATCCAGTATTTGTAGCTATTAAATGGAACTGAAAGCACTGAGAGCAATTAAATGCGACCCAAAGATGCTTCTTTATTACTCAACATGTAAGATTTGATTTAAGTGAATGTACTGTAGTTTTCCAGCTGTACATTATATGTTTGTTTTGATATATGAAAACATATGGTTTTATTAGTCTCAGATTTAAACTTCGGCAGCAAAAAAATGTAGTAACACAGAAGTAGTAATCAATGTAGTAACAAAGAACACTGTTAAAAGTCCACGAATCATTGATTTGAACATTTGTGTTAGTTAAATATTAACAGGATTAAATCGCACTGAAAAATTGTTCATGGACCAATGCATATTTTATCATGGATGCTAAAGTACAGACAATAAGCGGTAAGGGGCAAAAATTAAATGGATAGTTCAGGCAGAACTCCTACTCCTAAGTGCTTCCAGACCTTGAATGAGTTTCTTTCTTCTGTTGAACACAAAAGAAGGTATTTTAAAGAAAGCTGAAAAATGCTAAACATTTACATCCACAGTCAAAAACAAATACTATTGAAGTCAATAGTTACAGGTTTCCAGCTTTTTTCAAATGATCTTCCTTTGTGTTCTTCAGAAGAAAGAAACTCTTTAAAGGTCTGTAACATTCATTCATTTTCTTATCGGCTTAGTCCCTTTATTAATCTGGGGTCGCCACAGTGGAATGAACCGCCAGGTTTGAAACAAGTAAATGCAAATGATGACTTTTTGACGAATGATGTTCCATTTTTGGGTGAACTATTCATTTTGGGTATACATTAGTCAACATTTGAAGTGGATCAAAACCTTTTATCAAAATTGTCGTAAAACAACCATTCTTGTCTTAGGAAAAAAGACAAGTCTTTTCTTGTCTTTTTTGATCTCCTGTAGGCCATAAATTAGTCACCATCAAACCATCGCAGATTTACTTTTCTCATTTCAGATGAACATGACTGGAGTTAGACTAAAGCCCTGGTCAGATCACATGATTTTTATTGTTGGTTACAAATGTCAGATTATGGAATTTTGTCTTGACAAATCCTGGCTTGTCATGGGTAACAAATGTGCCAGACTACAAGTTACTTCACAATCAGTCATCCCGTGAGGTCTACGACAAGCTTTATTTACCAAAGCAGTCACAAGTGTTGCTATAACAATATTTCTTATGTTATTAATTTCAATGTTTGTTTTTTTATCTTATGTCAACCTCAATAAACACTAATGTTTGCTGACAACTAGGCTACATTATTTAAGGACATTCGTTGTGACATTGATGGTATCAAACGTATATTTCCTTTTTAATATTATGATGTTTTCTTTTAAATCTAAATGTATATTTTCCAGCCAATTATTAAACACTCCCTCGTCTGAACTTGCCGCAAGTGAGACGGAGAAAATGAAAGCACATCAGCACCACAGAAAAATCATGCTCAAGAGAAAATAATGACATATAAAAAATATATGACAGAGGTTTGTGAAAACAATTATAGTGAAGCAATAAATAAATCCTTATTTTCCATTGAGCAAAACACATTATCCACCCGCACAGTTGAGTGGTGGACGGGCACAAACAAAAAAAAATATTTTTTGTCTCGTATAAAATATCTTTTTGAAACTAATTTTGTTCAGTATAATTTCTATCTTAATTTTAATGTATTTTTTTGTTGGACAGTTATCTTCTAGATAAACAAGAATAACGAATAACATCTGAGGTGAAGTGCTTCGAGACCAGAAACTGCAGCACCCGCAGATATAACTGAGAAATTATGCGCTCTATTGTCCAGTGTCACCCACATGACGGAACTTATCGTGAAGATCGGGGGAAAAATTAAACATGCTAGACTTTCTGCGATGGTGTCGTGAAGCGTCACAGACAGTTGTCATGACATGAACTATGCAACATTATACGAGAAGAAATGATTGAATCTTGTGTCACAACGCCCATTTGTCATTTATGATCCCCACTACACCCTTTGTCAAGGAAATCATGCCGAAATCATGTGATCTGTCCAGGGCTTTAACAATACTAAAGCTCTTTCCAGTTTTGTAATATTGGTGAATTTATTTGACACTGGCTATCACTGATGAGACATTAAAGAGGTTGTGCTTATTTTTATTAAATGTAGACATACTATTGGGGAAATAATTGCATGAAATTGCTTCTGCAAGCATTTTGCACACTATATGGGCATACTTTAATATACAAATGCACCTTATTTTACTGCCTTTACTACAAATGCTGATGCATATTTACATAAAATCAGAAAAATTTATATTCATAAACTTGGTGCAGTTTTTACATCAATGGATCTGGTATGTGTGTATAGTACCTATTACAATCTCAAAGCTGGAGCTCTACAACCATTGGAAAAGCCCTCCAGCTCTGAGAATTTACAGATAGATAAAACACATCTGCCCTGCAGGGATTGTCAGAATTTCATTTGGGATTTTACTTTCCAATGTCACAAAAATCCTCTTGGTGCACTAAAACCCAATGAGCTTGCATTTATGAGAAGCACGTGAAACCAAACCTGCACAAACAAAATAAGAAATTAAAATAGAGAAGGGAAAGCATAGAAGGGGGGCAAAAATCATACATATCTTATACAAAGAATGATGACTTGCTACACCTTCTTTGCTCTAACAAGAAAGGACTGTGATAAAAAAAGAACTAGAGCGGTGCAGTTAATTTAATTTGACTCATAGCCCACTTAATTAAAATAAAACTAATACTGTATGTGCTGCTATCCCAGAAAAAAAGCCCTTAGCAATGCATTGATTTTTAAGTTAAGGCAACTCAATAGGCAGCTCTTTGATTTCAGGAACTGCAAAATAATAGGGCTTGGTCCTCTGTTTTGAACAAAAAATACACTGCGCTTCTTTTATCTAACATTATTATTTGCCTTCTGTTAAAGGCCACCAACAAATTCTGACAACTATTCCATTCCTAATTACACATTTAATTAACTGGGTGGTGTTAAATGCTAAATCAGTTGTGATGGTTTATATTTAGCTGGAGTTACAATTACTCTGATTTATGAAGCCCAGCAGATTCCTGACATTATTGACTTGGGATGGATAATGTTAATGGTTTCTCAAAACAAGCTCCCAGAGCCCTCAGCTTTATGAGCTAGATTTGTCCACTGTCTCTGCTGGTAACTGAAAATCCCAAAACAACTCTCCACTGTGACAATCATTTCTCTGAAAAACCTTGTTGTCCTCTTTAAATGGTTCTGAAAATCAGATATTTTATATTGATGCATGTAACACTATCATCAAAGCAGCACTATTTTCAATCAACACTGATGATAAAGAATATTTACTAAACACCAAATCTGCATATTAAAATGATTTCTGAAGGATCATGGACCATGGCGGAGAGGTGTCGCGGACAACAGTGAAGAGGGTTGGGGAGTCGCGGAAGAAAGTGAAGAGGGTTGGGGAGTCGCGGAAGAAAGTGAAGAGGGTTGGGGAGTCGTGGAAGAAAGTGAAAGTGAACAGCAGACAGGGAGGAGGACGATTGAGTAGGATGGTCAGCACACATCATGCTGTGTATGTGAGACTGAGAGCTGCACGATATGCCCCATTCAGTAGGGTGTCAGTGTCAACTTAATTGTGGATCCATCAGAGCCGCTTTAGAGGTCGCTGTAGAAGTTCTCAACTTTTCAAGCAACAACAGAAGCGTCAGCCAATTAGATAGTTTTTTTGCAAATACCCCAAGACAGTAGCTGATTGCAGACTAATTTCATTGGCTTGATCGCGTCAGCTTCAACATCAGACCAACCCTCTGTCAAGTGTTGCCGCTGAAGCTCCATGTAAATCGGGCAATAGAGCAGAGCTCATTTATATTCATGTCCAATCCAAATATAGTCAATTATGGAACTTCTGATTTTAGGGGCATTTTATGGAGGAATAAATTAGCATATAAAACAGTTTCTGAAGATTTCTTGAACTTACCTTAGCTATATACCAACTATGTAGATATCAGAGAACAAATTAACTTACTATACCAATGCAATACTATGTAATACTAAGAGGTTCACACACTTGCGCCACAATTTGGCATTTGTTTGTGTTGCTTAGCGATGTATAAAAACCAATGTTAAGACCACATCTATACTTTGCACATTTACAATGTCCCCTGCAAAAAAAAACTCATTAAATGTAGACATTCACTCTTTCACTGGGGACTGAGATGGCTGGTGTGGAGAGGTAAGCCTTTCCTAAACCAGAGAACAGTGTGTACAGCTATAATTAATATGTCCTCTGATCCAGGGTACTGGCCACTGGCATAAAAAAAAACAAGTATAATTTATAATTAATTTTAATTTATATGATTATAAAATTACTAATTATATAGTAGGATAGATACAGGAGTTGAACATGATTATGAAGGTGAATATTTATTATTACTTGAGATAATCTTGAACATTATTCAACATTTAATAATAAGAAAATTATTAAAATATACATAAACTAATTTGAAAAAGAGAGAGTAAAATAATCTAATACCTGGATCTGTAACAAAACAACTTTCTCTTTCAGTCAGAAAAACATCTCCATAGCACTTGTCAGAGCAAGGGAAGCTGCAAATCATCTGGTCCACGTGGTTTGGCTTATTAATAGTTTTTTTGCGTATAGACATCTGTGACAGTAGTTTTTCACTGTGCTGACAGTTTATGTGCATCATATTCGTTGTTCTGTTAGTGCAAGTAAACGTCTTTTTGCAGTATTTGCACACAGTTTGTGTTTTGTCTGACGCACTTTACCGCAGTTATTTTACTCTGCTGCCCCGCCTCTTGCTCACTGCTGATGTGCAGGCAAAGCGAATCTCCTTTCCTAGAACATCTCCAGTCCTAGAACTGACCTCATGAAACAAGCATTTGTCTTGTTGTTCAACTTTGAATTTAGTCTCACAAAGTCAAACAGTCAGACTCATGACGTGAAGTCTGGACTCTACAACAACTTCACTACCCAAAAACTACCCAGAAGCAACCTGAATGGCATGTACAGCAACCAATCACAGTTCGATTGTTCAGCATTTTGTTTATGGACAACGCTGAAGTCCCTACAATGCTGGTGTGTGAAATAAATCACCCATTTTCAAGAATCAATGCCACTAACTACACATCTTACCAACTGACACCAGTGAAACTGATATCCACTCACTTTGGAACAGATGTTAGATTACATGAATATACTGACAATTAGTAGAGTTTGCTTGCCATCAAACATGCAGTTATACATCTACATTGGTTCTTTGTATGACTACTAGCTACATTTCTTGTCCCTATTAAAATAATGGCTAACTTCAGTGTAGAGCATTTCCATATTCAGAACTTGAGATGCTTTGTTAATTTCTGCTTCTTGAAGCCATATATTATGAGGAAGTAAATGCATCAGAGAGCATGGAAACATCTTAGCTCATTAATACTTCTGCTCTTTGGCTGAGCTGGCCAGAAAGAAGACTTCTGAGGAAAGGGTTGTTAATAAGAGAATTAAAGTTCAAGTAAGATAATGAGCTTGCTCAGCTAAAGGCCCACCAAGCTCGGTTGTCTTTGCCAAAGAACAGATTTGTAAAACCCCCAACATATTCCTCCATCTCTGTAGCATCTAATGAGTCCTAGGTTGTCTTTGTGAAATGGAACAGTTCCTGTTTTGTTCCAGAGTTGCCAAGAATCCCAAGAGGAAACTGCTGTCTTCTCAGGGGATTCATAGGCTATGGATGGCTGGTAGCTGTCCAGGGCTACTGAGTAGGTTGACTGCTCCGAGATATCAGTCAACGTGCAGGCCAATGATTCGGCTGTCGTGCCTCCTGCTGCTGAACAATGTCATTATCGGCTCTTGGAGGTGGCTGTCTCTGCTCTGTCAGCTGATAGGGTGCAGAGCTTTAATTGTGTGCTGGTTGAGGAAGGGAGGCAGGTGGGAAGGAAGGACTCAGGTGGACAGGTAAGAGACGCATCTTTCTTATTGCTGGCTCTCTGACAAGGTGAGACAAGTAAAGCATGTACTGAAACATATGGAATGGATTAGACTGTTAAATGGATGGTTGTTTAATCGAATTGGAACTAAAAGCCATCTACCCTGAATTTCTTACAAAAAGGTTGGTAAGATTATAAAATCTAACTAATCAATTTGGTGGTGGATTATCTGTTTTCGCCTCAATTAGCTGTCTGGGGCAGGATATTTTTGTACAGTATAAACTATAAAATAGTGTTTTTCAGGACTTGTCCTATAGTTTATTAGAGTTGAACATGGTTATAAGGGAAAATACTTCTGCTACTTTAGTTTTATATTTTAGTTTAATAATCTATGCTCTAATTTTTACTAGTAGATAAATTAAGGCAGGAGATTTTTACAAAAAGACAAGAAGAATTTCCACTTGTGACTAATAAGACGTATGTAAAAAAAAATGTTCAGTCCTAAACCAGGTCTTGCACTCTTGAACTGTGTATCCTGAAGATCAGCTTTGCAAATTACACAGCCATTTTTGTTTCCATTACCATTACTGAGAGTAAACCTTGAACTACACTAAATTAATACCAGTGCTGGTCTAATCCATTCACAAAGGTAAACATCAATGGCAATAAAAGTCAGCATGTTAAGAAAAATTATATCAGGGAGAAAATAATTTTTTAAAATATGAATTAAACTTGGGGCGACTTGGTGGATCAGTGGTTAGAACTGTCGCCTCACAGTAAGGTCGCTGGTTCGATTCCCGGCTCGGTCAGTTGGCATTTCTGTGTGGAGTTTGCATGTTCTCCCAGTGTTGGCGTGGGTTTGCTACCGCTGCTCCGGTTTCCCCCACAGTCCAAAAACATGAGGTATAGGTGAATTGAATATACTAAATTGGCTGTAGTGTCTGTGAATAGGGGGGAAACAGATCACAAACGCACGGAACGCACAAACGTTCGGAATGCACGTGACCCATGAATTAATAACTTATTTTGAACTTGTAGGTTAATCCAACATTTATTACAATTGTGGAGAGATTGCCTCTGGCGTCATTAAAATCACAAGTATGAAAGCATTTTGGCTTCCCTGTAAAATATAATAATGACAGAAAAAGTTTTGGTGGGATCACCAGCTTTCTGACAGATAGACAACAGTTAGTCAGAATGGGCAAAATCACATACGACAGCCGCACCATCAGCACTGGTGACCCCCAGGGATGTGTTCTCTCCCCACTGCTCTTCTCCCTGTACACAA
>CAIGQZ010001108.1:24195929-24236592 GCA_903798205.1 Danio tinwini
AGAGAGAGGGATAGAGAGAGAGAGAGAGAGAGAGAGAAAGAGAGAGAGAGAGAGTAGTGAAAGCATCATTCCATTAAAGATAATCGCAACTGTGCTGCAGTTTTTCATGCTCTGAAAAGTCCATATAAAATGGGTTTCTCTTGGACAATAACAGCCTGAGGGATCCGTCAGGCCTGCAGCACTGGGTGGAGCAGGACTGAATGGATCAGAGCCGGGCTGAATTAGAGAGGCCCACTGTTCTCCATCACTACACCTTCATTCATTACAGACTCGATTCCGAGACCCTCTATATTATTCATATGCACTACTGGTTAAACTTATGTTGGAATGTTTTTGTATTTTAAAAGATATCTTTTCAGGGGTTCTGCAGGTTTCAACAAGTCAAATTTACAACTTTTAAGACCTTTTTAAGACCATCAAGAATTAAATTTTAAGACTTCTAAAGGGCTAAACAGTAAAGATTTAGAAAAATCGCCAGGTAGAAATTTGTATCTGCCCAATCAAAAAGCTAATTCAAATTAGAGTTTTGCCAAAAGTTTTATTGAGATTTATTGTTGGTGTTTGGATGTGTGTTGGAGCAATTGGGTATAATTTTTCATATTAATTTACAATTACATAATTAAAGAAAAATTAAGATCCATTTTAAATGATTTAAGACCTAAGAAACAATATTTCAGTGAATTCAAGACTTTCAAAAATTTTGTTTTTGAAATTGTAGACATTTTAAGACTTTAAGACCCCACAGACACCCTGCTTTTACTCACAAACTTTAAAAATAAAATGTTAATACATTTTAATATATATACACACACACACACACACACACACACAGGTGCACTGTAAAATAAATAATAAATATTAGTTAGATAGTTTAAAGTCAATTGACCATCACAGTGATCAAATTCTCATCAAATTCTCAAAAATCAATAAAACAAGATACACTGACAGTCAGAGAAGGAAGATGAGAGTCAAAAACAGGGTTTGCCAACTAAGTGGCCCATGAGCCAAAAACAGTCTGCCAATCATTTTTAACAGGCCTTTGGTTGTTTTAAATATCACAGACCTGGCTGATACATGAGAAAGCTCTCTGTGCCAAACGCTGCGGTGAAATCAAAAGCACTCTGTATATTCAGAGCACATCCTATGGTCATAGTTCCATTGCTCCTCAAACATGCCCCAGCGCACCATACGCATTCATATTTTATCCTAGTCAACCAGATGTATTATGCAAATAAACTGACTGTCGCGATTAAGCATTAAGCTGCTAATTTTTTCCATGAGTGAGTGCTTAACGTACATAGAAGTACATGGAGAGATATATTGGGGTTATTTTAATGTTGACAGAATTTCTGCAGGTTAAAAGACACTTTTATGACCACTTTGAATGGAATTTTAGACTCATAAAGGAATTCCTCAAATGACCCAAATGGAAAAGATTTTTTTATTTGCCCTATCAAAAAAAAAAGAAAAAAAAACATATACATATATATATATATATATATATATAATTTAACACATTTAATAATACAATAATAAATAAATAACAAAAATTTAAAAGTTTAAACATTTTAGATATTTCTTAGCAAAATATTTTAAATATTTTGTAAAAACAAGCAAGCTCTACTTGTATCCATACACTTTTTTTCCAAAATAAAATTTTAATAAAAAATATATAAAAATGAACAAATGTTTTAAAAGTTAAAAGCTATAATAAACCAAATACATGCACAACAATCTGTGCAGGTCAGTGTCCTCAGCAGTAAATACAATGAGCAGTTTTAAACAGTTTTAAATGTTATTGTAAGGAAAATATTCAAACCATTATGATAAATAAAGTTAAAAATTACCTTTTTAAATAAAAAGCTTAAATTTTATTGAGATGGATTGTTGATGATTGTATGTGTGTTGGCCAGATTGGGTAGCAATTTAAGACTTACAACCTTAAAAGATTTAAGACCTACAAGACAATATTTCAGTAAATCTAAGACTTTAAGGCCTTTGTGTGTGTGTGTGTGTGTGTGTGTGTGTGTGTGTGTGTGTGTGTGTGTCGCGCGCTGAGGGGCTTGAACAAGGTTGTCTGTGAGCAGTCAGGGAAGGAGAACACTGTGAGGGAATGTGTGCTGGTAATTGCCGCCAGTTTGGAAATTTGCCCTGGAGTCCTCCTCTCTCATCTCAAAATAAGGGCCAATAGCACCTCATGGCAATACAACGAACTTCAGCAACACAACATTATAGAAGCTCACAAAACAACCCCTATTACTGAACTTTAATCCCCAAGAGTGATTATAGGATGCTGGATAAAATAATTCTCTATTTAAAATATTAAAAAATCTAATATGATTTGTTCAACCCCAGTGCGCCTGACAATTACTAATACAAGGTAAAGTACAAATTTAACAATAATTTAAAGTTAATTTATGCACATAATTCATCTTGCCTAAGAAAAAGCTGACAGATGACCATAATTACTGTTCCAACACTGACAGCTGAATGAGATATAAAAAAAAAAATTTTGAATCTTTTTTTCTCACACAGATTTTTAAAAGATAAGTAGGGTCCAAAAACACTGGGCACCCATTGGCTTTCATTTCACAGAGAAAAAGAAAGGGCAAATGAAATATTCAAAGTATCTTTTTGCAGAATGAAGTTTGGAATGACATGGGTGTATATTTAATCACAGAATTTTCATTTTTGAGGGAACTATGCCTTTAACAATATAGAAAAAGAGAAGAGAAGAAGAGGGACTGAAAGACTACTGCTCTCTAAAGTGAAGCCATAGCGCTGTTTTCTATGTAAGCTGGAGAGGGTTTGGAGAGGGGCATTTCTGAACCTCATATCACACACTGCAATTAGTGTGGGCTGAAGTTGCCTCTCTGTGTGGGAGAGAAAGAGAGATAGAATACTGGTGTGCAAAAGAGAGAAAGCATTTTGTGGACATTTGTTTTGTGTTGAACTGGTGCAGGAAATTTGAGGAGTGGGATCCGGGGTTGTCCACCCATGAAAACACTCAAAAGATGGCTGTTAAAAGTAGTAACTATGTCCCTGAATTTTTTTTCCCTCCATAGCCCACATCTAGTAATTTACTATTCATTCCTAACATCTGTTTGCTTCTTCCGCACTTCTGGAAGTTGTTGACTATATGTAGGAAAGATGTTTAGCGGCATATCCGATGCAGCTGGCAGCTGCTTTCATAACTTTTTTTTCTAAATATCCTGCAAGAAGGGCATACAGGTGTGCCAAGATATATATTTCATGGTTATAGTTGTTAAAGTTGCCTAAGAGTGTGTTGACAGTCAATATACACAGGCAGTGCGCATGTGAAATGTTGCACTGTATAAAATATATCCTAAACTGTATAAAATAAATCCTAAACTTTCTGCATTAAAGATCTCCTGTTATGCTGGTTTATGCTTTGGAGGTATTGAAAAATTGGTTTACATGCATCCAAGGTAAAATAAATAAATAAAAATGTAATATAAGTTTATTTTAATATAACCTAATTTAAATAGATTGCCTTTCTAACGCCCTCTTTTTTAAGAACTTGCTCGTGCTCTCCTCTCATTGGTAAAATTATCCAGTCTGTTCTGATTGGTCTGGTAGGGGTGTGCAATAAGACTCATTTTTGATCAATTAAAATGTCTCCACAAACATTGCAGTATCGCATACAGCGCACATTGTATCAATTGCAATTCTGGTGCCTCAGTGTCAATATACAATGTCAATTAGACATACATTAACATCAATTATTACCTCAGTGGTAGAGTTACACTCACGTGACACATCACTTATACATAATGACAAAAGTACTTTTGTTTCATGCACTTTTAAAGCCTTGCCTGTAAAACATTTCATCTGCATGCAGCTCCGCACTTTAGCTTCCCGAGAGCATACACCTGAGGAGAACGTTATGTATGCGCACACATACATGAGGAGCTGCCGTCCCTTTTATAAATAAATATTTATTTAAAACCGCGTCGGTTCTCCGCCTCCTTCTTCCCGGCGGCCAGGTGGCCGTGAACTTCATTACAGTGCTGTATGTAAGTTTTTGACTCTAAAGCATAAAAACACCATAATATGTTTGCAGAAACATGTCAAGTGAACATTCTTGTTTATCTGAAAAACAATGCTGAAGTCAGATATTCTGCTTTAAAAATGTCTGTTATGTGCCGGAATATCTGTCTTTGTTTTGGTCCCTTTAACCCACTCAATGCCAGTTTTCATTCTTTCAGAAAAGCTCTGAAAACATGCGTCCACAACCAAAATGTGACCTCCAGTGGACAGTAGCAGCCTTTTGAGAAGCGGTTTCAGAGTTCCACATGAGGTTATTAATTAGCAAATAATATAAATATTACTAGTGTAAACATTAGGTGAGCAGGTTACATTGTAACCAAGTGTCCTAACAACAAGCTATATGAGATTTGCAGTGATGAGCAATTTGGCTGTTTGTACCAGATGAAACACGGCAAAAATTTAAATACAGCCTTTCATGAAGCACAGAATATGCACTGACTCATGAAATGGTAAGGTTTACAATCAAGTTAATACATATTAAACCACTCATATGTGTTTG
Organism: Danio tinwini; assembly: GCA_903798205.1. Classification (NCBI taxonomy): domain Eukaryota; kingdom Metazoa; phylum Chordata; class Actinopteri; order Cypriniformes; family Danionidae; genus Danio; species Danio tinwini. The sequence goes on from CAIGQZ010001108.1 coordinate 24,200,500, forward strand.
TTTTGAGTCACAGATCTAAAGTGCAATTTCAAACGATTTATTTTATTTTCAAGATCTGAGGTGAACTATCTGCTACTGCTTTCAGTAGTATGGCAATAAATGTCATGTAAAATGGCATTCAAACTCACATTATTAGCATTTAACACTGAATAAAGCACATGAGGTGTACCTGAGGTGATCACTGTCCATTTTCTTTTATTTACCTGTGAGAAATAGAAGCCATTTCTAATATATCAATTTGAATTGTTGGTTAAAACAAAAGGCCCTTTTAATATGGAAAATCTATTCATTCTATTGCGTGCCGTTGCTTTTTTATAGAACACGGTTTAAATCAGCCTTTAGGCTCGATCTTCAGACTCGCTTCCTGTTGGTCCTCAATCTGGCAACCTGCGCTTGCGTTTGTTTTGATCCAGGAATGCAATACTTAGTTCAACCACTGCATGTCAAACTTAGTGTATGCATGTGATTCCTGTGTGCATGTGTAAATAAAGTTTGACTTTAGCCCTACTTGGATACTCTTGCTCACTAATTATCTCATCGTAAACAACAAAGTGCAATTATAATAATGCCATTAGGAGGTTCATTTTGCAGCTTTGGGTCACACTAGAAAAAAAATCTAGTCTCAAGCATTAATGCTTTCTCTCAGCATGATGATAATAACACATAGCAGCGTTTGTAACTGTTTGAGAGCAGGTCAAAATAGATGTAGTTCTTGAGCAGCCAATAAGGAGGACAGGCTGGCATTATGCAAATGTGTTACAGATAGGCATAGGATGATAACAATTTTCAAGGTATACCGCGATTTGGAAAAGTCAAGGTTTTAAAACTGCCAAAATGTTCTGCTATACCATACATGTAAGATTTTTTTATTTATTTATCTTTTTTTAGGACAATTATCTCCAGCAGAAAAGATATCCAAAGATGCCATTTTAAATAGTAAAGAAATCTGTGTTTTTGACACTAATGAAGACAGCAGAAGTCAATGAATTATTATTATTTAACTTGACATGTTTACTGCTCCAAAATACTTTAAATGTTTCTCAAAATTAAATATATTGTGTTCAAAGGGGGAAAAAGTTTAAGTTTTTTTTACCAAGACATTTTAAAAAACTTAATTTAGAGCAGTAATCATGATACTGTGAAAACATGACATTTTTATCCAAGGTTATCATACCATCAGAATCCTACACCAGCCCATGTCTAGTTACAGATTTCCATTGATCAGTTCCTGAAATATAACTGGAATTCCTGACTGCTTGTTTCAGCAGTTCAGAATCGATTCTTTATTTTAGAAGACAATTAACTTTATCAAGCACTTTTTAGATCTGTACAACTTTTTAGACCTTCTACATCCATAAAGAACTACATTAGACGTTAGTTAAAATAAAATATTCAAAAAAGTATAATTGAACCACCAACAAGGGTAAAAGACCCATAGCAAAAAGACAAATAAGTACTCAATACAACTTATAATATGACTTTAGATGTCTTACAGTAACTTTGCACTGCTAATTATACGCTCTGGGGCAACATGAGAGTAAACAAATGATGACAGATTTTTTTTTTTCAGCTGAACTACCCCTTTAAAGAGAAAAGTCGAATCTAATATAACTGCTGTTAAAAAGCCCAGCTGAGAGTCCTCCTCGCCAAAATAGCAGGGAGAGTGGGCGCATTAGCACTCGTCATTGACCTGACACATGACATTATAAAAACATTTTTGGAAAGTTTCATCCCTGACAAAGCCTTTAGTGAGTACCCAGCCCATCTAATATTAGAAAACTCCTGCAGCTTTAGAGGGCGAACATACCTGCGAGGACCCTATTGACGGATGAGTGCGTTGCCAGGCCCGGCTGCCCTCGCTCATGGAAGATTCCAGCATACGGCAAAAACTCCGGCAGGAGGAAGCGCCTGGGAGAGACGAGGTGAAACAGGCAGTTTGAGAGAGAATGACAGCACATGCAAACTTATGATCTGATGGATTTAATGCTGTACATAACACATATTAGAATTGTATGCACAATTCACAGAGAACACAATTTCATAAAACTTTAGGACAAACTCAATCAAACTTTCTAGTCTGTAAAGTATAGATTAAACAATCATTCTCCAAAATGCTTTTCCCCCTAAAAGAGTTTTATTCAGCAAAGGCACATTAAATAGATCAAAAGTGGCAGAAAAGAGGTTTACATTGTTGCAATTTAAATATTTCTATTTCAAATAAGTGCTGTTCAGCTAAATTTATTCATTAAAGTGGTTTAAAATGTAATACGAAAAAGTGATGCAAAAAATGTACCAGTTTTTAAAAAAGTATTGAACAGCACACAATAAGTAGTAATGTTTGGTGAGAACAAAATTTGCATATTAGAGTGACTCCGAAGGATTGTGAGACTGAATATTCAGATTTGCCATTAAATAATTTTTTTTTTTTTACATTAACATTTTTACATTTTCACATTTAAAAAATACATAAAAAAGAATAGTAATTTAAAAATGTAATACAATTTGCCAAGACTTTATTACTATTCTTTAAAAAAAGTAATCTTGTTAAACAAAACCAAAAAAACAACAACTTACAAACCTAACTTTTGAATAATAGTGAATATTTACTTTTATTTTTAGAGTGTTGTGTCATTTCTCACATCACTAGTTTTGAAATCATCTGTGAGTCAAGATTTGCCTGCAGAGTGCATGACTATGACGCATTACAAACTCTCTGAAAGAAGCTGCCCATGATGGTGGTAGGCTGCGAAACAGCTTACTTTGTTTTGTTGTTGCAGTTACAATGTATTTCTGGGTTTTTTGGCATAAACAAACTAAACATGTTCCTACCTGGTTCCAACAAAGCGACCAAGAGAGGGGGCAGACATGCGTGCATTACGAGGAGTCCTATATCTGCTTCCATTTTCCCTGTACACACACACAATCAACTTGTCAGTAATAAGAAAAAAATTTATCACTATCTCAATAACATCTTGTATAAAATCAGGTCTTTTGCAATTTCGCGAAGTGGAGATAAAGTGTTAAAATACTTAAATAAATTTTTATTAATAAATCAGTCACAAGTGTTCCAAGCATCTCTTCAATCACTTTTTTTTATAGAACATCAGATTTAGTACGCTTACAAGGTAAGAGTGGGAATGATTGATAAAGAAGTGAAAGAGAAGATAAAGTTTATGAAAGAAAAATTATGGCAGGCATAAATATTAATATGAAGGCTAACTGAAAGACTGATGGGTTTCATAAGTATTCTGATGAATATGGATCTGTGGTCTCAGACTGTAGCGAACGCTGAACTCTCCAGCCAGCGGGTGGAATTATTCATCAGCTCAGACGAGGGCATCTAATCCGTGCCAAAAAAAGAAGGGAAAAAAGAGAGAGAGAAAGAGAAAGAGAGAGGAAGAAGAGCTGCGTGGTTTGTAGTGGAGAGAAGCACTGATATTCAGCTAATGGAGGGGTTGGAGAGAAGGAAAAAAAATACATTTTTGGACCATTAATGGCTCCATACAAAGACAAATAAATTAAGCACAGACTACTTGGCTGTTTCCAAAAACACATTTGCAAACAAATTAAAAGAGCACTTGCATTTCTAGTAAACACACAAATTAGAATTTTTATAACCACGTCTAACTAAGAGATTGAAAGTGGCTTGTGATTTTTAAAAAATCTGCTTATCTAAAAAAAAATAACATTGTCATTTTGAGTTTTTTTAATAAATGATCATTGTTTTCAAAGAACACATATTTTAAAAAGCACATAAAAATAATATAAACTGAACTCAAAACACTTTGGACAAAAATAATAGCATTTAATAACATTATAATTAGATGTGATTAAGAATCAGGGTAATTTCACAAAGTATTAACTCTTCTGAAGTTAAAACACTTGCATTATGTTGTGCAAAAAAGAGAAATAAATATATAAATGTAAATGTTATAAAGAAATAATGTCTGTAAATATATATATTTTTCCCAGTGATAGGTTGCGGCTGGAAGTGCATCTGTTGCGTAAAACATATACTGGATAAGTTGGTAGTTCATTCCGCTGTGGCAATCCCTGATTAATAAAGGGACTAAGCCAAAAATAAAATGAATGAATATATCTTTCTTTATTCCCACACTTGTACTCAATCTGCCTTTGTATTGTAGGAGTTTTCCAAAGTGGTTGCCTTTAGCTTGATCACTGTAGGATACTTAGAACACCTGCTTTCAAGCATTATACATTGGTAAAAGCACATAGCAAATCATTTACATGTAACTCAAAGCACAATGGATAAACATTCTAACACTTCTGTAAAATCAAAATATTAAGATTTCATAGTTGTCCAGGGGCTAGTTGCATAAACTGCTGACTGGATTTCTTTTTCTTCCTCAAGGCTGACCAATCCATTTTAAAATCACTTAAAAACCCAAACCTTCATGAGATTCAACAGAAATAAAAAAATATCAAGAATGTTGTAAACAAGTAGACATTCACATTCATAATGCTATTGAAGTCAAAGGCTACAGGTTTCCAACATTGTTCAGAATATAACAGAATTCTTTGGGCTCAACAGAAGAAATGTGGAGGGTGAGTAAATAATGACAGAATTTTTATTTTTGGGTAAACTACGCCTTTAACATGGGGGCTATGTTTATGCAATGGCCCCAGCAGATGAAAAAAGAACAGCAAGCTCACAGCAGTACATCACCGTCCCATCGGAATGAGTCAAAGTGCACTGCAAGCAGAGTTCAATGTTAATGCTAAACACTATAAGAAGAGACGCCATGGGCAACTCTGGTAGAATCGTTGGCAAGCTCAGTAAGTCAGATGAACAGCAAAAGTGATAAGATTCTGCCGTTCAGATCCTGCCTTGTGTGTTTGTTGGGTTGCCTAGCAACAATTCAGGGAATTAAATCCATAGAGATTTTTACAAGCAATTACTTGGCATAGGCTTTGTATGTCTGTACAATTGTTTACTTACTCAAACTCCTCAAAGTCAACTTCACTGTTCTCTGTGTTAGGGGCAGGGCTTGGGGAAAGACTGCTGGGATTAGAGGAGAGGGGTCGAGGTCTGCTAAGGGGACGGTGGGAGTGCTGCCGAACGCTGTCGCGTCGAGACAGATACTGGATCATACGCTGTGCATAATATGCTGCAGGGGACAACCTGCAATCACAACAAACACATAAAAAAAACATAGCGATGTTGGATGTTCACTATAGATAACAGATCAAACATGTCAGCCACTCATTTCTATACCAATAACAAATGAATCAAACAAATATTTTATAGGAATTGCACCAATAACAAAGGTGGTAGCCAATATTGCTATCTTATTATTTAAAATTAATTTTAAATGACATATGTCAATACTTTGAGATCTTTTAGCTCTTAAAATAGTTCATTTTTTATTTTGGTAACTGCAGAAGCATACTGTCCTATGGCCAATCAAAATCATTCAAGTAAATCCATTAAACATCAGCAAACACAAACAAAACAATACAAATGACAGTGGTATGCACATGTGACCAACATTTAAAGACAAACTAGTGAGAGAGTGTAATCCTACAGGAGTGCAGATGGGAAATGTGAAAATTAAAGAACACAAACATAGCAGCTCATTTCTTTATGTGCCAACACAATCTTCGAAGAGTAGCACAAATTAGGTCACAAACAAGCACAGGTTATGGAGATTGAGAGAGCGTAACACAAGACAACATGGGCACATAAATAGGGTAAGTCAATCATTAGTCAAATTACTGGTATTTACACCGCTATTTAGCACCTAAAAAAAAGCATGACTAAATAAATCATGATTCGTGTTAGGGCTGCACAATATATCATTTCAGCATTAATAACGCAATGTGATCATTTGCAATCGTTACATCTTGAGTATGTGAAGTGTGGATTATATATATTATTTAACAAATAATTTATAATTTTGCAAGTGTTCGTTGAGGCCTGTGACTCTGATTTTAAAGGCATTTAGGCATGATAAATTGCACTGTTTGTAACTTTGAAAGATGATTGAATTTATTTTATTGAATTGCTTATAAAACAAAGATTGTGCAGTATTATTTTACATTTAATTTTTCAATCACTGTAAGTGGTGTAAAGTAACTAATTACAAATACTCAAATTACTGTAATTGAGTAGTTTTTTCTCAGAAATTGTAATTTACCAAGTAGTTTTGAAAATGTGTACTTTTACCTTCCCCTGAGTACATTTTTAGTGCAGTATCTGTACTTTTACTCCACTACTTTCCTTCAACCTGCAGTCACACTACTTAATTTTTTCTTGTCTATGGGGATTAGAAAATCAATCCTGTGATTCCTGTTCAATCTAATCGCACATAGAAAATAAATCACATCATAATGAACTATTTCGAGATGGGGGTGATTTATAATTGCAGGAATTAAGAAGATGTACAAAATCTTTACACGCATTGACCAAGAGACTGTTAGATGCATGTCACTGATCAGAAGATGACGGACGTTTACTGTATGATGACCGAAATGTTGCGTTTTGTTTGGAAATAAAAATTGGTTTGACGTCAGAACTCAATGTCAGGCCGATGTCAAAGTCCAATGTCCAACCTAAAATCAACTGTTTACTGATGTTAGAGCTTGACGTTGTGTGGATGTTACCACTATGAAGTCTATCAGATGTTGGATTTTGGTTGCCATACCTGACAATTAAATGTCAGTTTTTATGTCAAAATGATTTAAGACATTGGCTCGACGTTGGATTTTGGTCACTTTACAACACAACCTAAAATCAACCAAATATCAACGTCATTTGGCGACGTCAAATTAACGTTGTCCTTAGACACTGGCTAGACATTGAATTTTGGTCACCTGACATCACAACCTAAATCTAACCTAATATTAACGTCTTATGATGTTGTGTGCCTGCTGGACAATAACTAAATGCACTACAGAATGTTCCATTTACTCACATCTACAAATTAGATGTAAATGCATCAGCTTTTTACAGCGTAATGCTCACTACTCAGTACTCTTGAGTACTTTTTTAAAGGTCTTTTTACTCATACTCTACTCTTTTAACAGATACTCTATTTTACACTACTTGCACTGCATTTTTAAGCAAGTACTTTTACTTAAAATTAAGTATGAAGCCCATTTTGCTGTCTGATCATGGAGATCAGCTCAGCTGCAAAAACAATTGTGTCCATATTCATCGCTATTTTTCCAGTTTTTAAGCAAATCCTGACAGCAGGTTTTTTTTCTGTGAAAAGTGGATTTGAGATGATGTAAGCAATTTGTAAATCTGACCCTGGATGTTTAACCTTGGTTAACTGAATTAGTACCATTTACTGTAAATGTTTGCAACCATCCAGTCCTTTCCACTAGGCAAGAGCCTCTGATGAATCACCACTGGCTTGCTTGGTTTGGGACTTGTGGAGCTGTGCATCAATGGATTTGCTCTTCAGTGTCTGGACTTCCCCACTGAACTGAACTAAACTTCAACTCTGAAAACCGGACTGACACATTTTCACACATAGAACTTCTATGTTAAGCTGCTTTGACACAATCTACATCAAAAAAGTAGATAATAAACATGAACAAAAAAGAAATAAACATGAATTGAATGAACCGCTGTTTTTAAACAACCTTCATGCTTTTTTTGATAAACATAGATAATAACTTTTTGTATCCACTTGACAAAATCTGCATCTATTCTCATTTAAATCAGATGCAGATTCATTAGTTAGCTTTTTGGCAGAGGGACCTGCTGAACGAAGCCCTTAAAACTAAAATCTTTCACACAGCTCAGAGTGAAAGAGCATCTGGAGTTTCGTTCAGTCTTGGACTAGCTGAGCAAGGAGCATCTGCCACCAGCATGGACCAGATGAGCTTGAACACAGAGAACAAACAGAGCTAAACTCCTAAGTAAACCTCGGGCAGAGACAACTGTCACATATCCTCAACCAGTCACAAAAAGAATTTCTGTAATTATAAATCAAACCAATATAATGAATATTCATCCCCACAAACAAAGGCACAAAATCGCAAGGAGAGAAACTTGGCAGAACTTTTTCACAACACCTGAAAAACTGACAATCAATAAAATCTGTCTGACAGAGCCTAAACACATCACATTGTTTATCAGTGTGTGTTTGAGAATGTGTTTTAGACCAATACACAAGCAGACAGAGAAGGATGGGGGAAACAACAGTGTCATATAGCAGCAATTACTCCTGCCGGAGTTCTGCTTTGGGGGAAATGAGTCTGTTGTGGTAATTCACAGGTTAGAGGTGCGCGTCAGTCCGTGTGTTTGTGCGAACCAGCCAGCGGGAGTCCGCGCTAACAATCTGTCTTGATCCCGAACCACAGCTGATTCCCCAGAGCTCAACAATGACTCACTAGCCATGAACTCGCGTTATTATGAGCCTTACACACAAAGTCCGAGGATGCTGACAGTCTGTGTGCACATGTTTGAATTAGGGGGACACAGGGGTGTTGGTAAGTCTGAAATGTCACACTACTGTCCGGCAGCATCACACACACACTCCTTCTCATTACCCAGACCTCACTGGCCAAGCAGCATGATGGTGAAATGCTGTTCACACACATACACAAACACACCGCTTCACCTGGCCGGGTCAGGATAGATGGGGTGGTCTCGTGACCCAGAGGCGCCATTTCTGGAAAGAGACATCATGGACGACTCCAGCAGCCTCCTACAAAACAGAATTGCATTGCTTTTGTTTGTTTTGAAGTTGCAAAGCACTTCCTGTCCAGAATAAGAATCTTTGGAGAGGACGCCACACAAAAATGAAGACACATTTCTTCCAATTTCCACCATTCGGTTTCTACAGTAACACTCCCCACTGAGCACCATCACAATCATTAAAAATCTCATTAAAGTGCACAAGGACATTAGTATGCTCATTACCGACTGTTATGTGAAGGCTAAATGAATATAATGTGTAAGTAATGATGTGAGCTCTGCCAGACTTGGCCAGGAATTGGTTAATAACCCATTAAATTGGGGCATTTGTTAAGTCCGGGTTCGTGCTGCTCCTCATACAACGGAGAGTTTGCTGAAGGCCATTAAGAGAAGTGGCCAAGTCCCACAGACCAAAACATGCCTTCCAGGGCACAAAGCTGGACGGACAGTTGGGCAGTGACCAGGGCATTTTTATTCAGCATGAGTCAGTGTGATGTGTGTGTGTGTGTGTGTGTATACGTGAATGCATCTGGTGTGGGTGTGCTCGGCGCTTCATTAGAATGCCATCTTCTGCCCTTTGACTCACAGCAAAAACAGAACGGATCGATTCTGACTCCTTTTCACGCAGTTGGCTTTGTTTGCTCACTTAAAAAGATCAAGATCTGCATGTTAACAGAGTTGAAGCAAACGTAGCTCTAAAAAAACACACAAAACAGTTCCGAAATGTGCAGTTCTGTTAATGCTGGGGGTATTTTTAACTTGTTTAGTCTATAATCACTCTTAAAAGTGCACAATGTGTACCACGATACATTTTTAACCCGATGGAATGCAGATGATGGTGCTTCAGTTTCAAGCCTTTTGTTTTGCGCTTCTGCATACTGTAATAAGGCAGCTTATTATCTGACCAATAATGGGGTAACTTTCTATATATTTCATAAGCTCTTGTTTCAGGTATGGCATTATAGCAGGTAGTGATGAGAGTTCACGCTGAAACTTTGCTCCACGCTCAAAGCTGTGAGTCAGTAATGCTGAACTGGAGTGGGACTCCCGGGACAATGTAAAATGAAGAGTATTAATTATTGCTCTTCTCTATAAGTGAATTGCAATACTGTTTTCCGTTGCACAGCATTGGCCTTAAAACAAAACTGATTCACAGCATGGCCACGGACATAGGACATGCTGTTCAGCAACATGAGAAGAGGAGGACTGTGTGTTAGAGTACATAATCAGAACAAAAAACCCACTGGCTATTTAGTGTTGAAGATACATGTGGAAAGTTACCACCAAAAATGTGCAGTGTGATGAGCTACTGCCCCCTAATGGAGTAAAGCTGGCATTTCAAGACCCTTGAGGGGAGCAATCTGCAAAGATCGGCCCATATTTTAGGTCAGATTCCATACAAAAGTGCCAGTGTGACTGAAAATTAGAAAAGTGGGTCGGTTTACTTAACAGCAAAATTCAAAGTTAGACTTCTCACTTTATAAGCCACATGTGTCATTGTCTTGTGTCACTAAGGGTTTGCATGACTACAAATTTTAACCACACTGTCAAAAAGGCAGGGTTCCACACATTTTCTTCATGCTGTCCCAACACAAATCATTTAAGCTGACTTACTCGTTTTTACTTTAAATTAATTAAACATAAAACAATCAGGTTGTCCTAAAAACAACTTAAGAATTGTGTTGTTTCAACTCATAAATTAGTTAGAACAAAACATCATAATAATTTTTGACTGTAGTTGAATGTGACAGCATAAAAAAAAATACAGTTGAACAATAGTGTGTAATAATTGTTCACCTTAATACCAGTGTCTAGTCATCATGCAGCATCAGTCACTTGCCCATCAGGCATGGGACCTTAAAAGGACAATTCGGCTAAAAATAAAAAAAGTAGACTACTCCATTTACTCACCCTTAAGTGATTACAAAAGTAAATTTTTTTGGTGAACATAAAAGAAGAAATTTAGAAGAATGTTAGAAACCGGTAACAATTGACATCTATTGTAGGAAAAGTTTTCCAACATTTTCCCCAATGTCTTCTTTCATGTGTAACAGAAGAAAGAATCTTAAACCGGTTTATGACAAGTGATGGGTGAGTAAACAATAACAGATTTTTCAGTATTGGGAGAACTATCCCTTTAAACCCATAATACACATTAAAATAACCATACTAATTTATAAACATTTTACAGAAAACAAAATTACCATATACAATGATAAGAATAATAATAAACAATAATAATAATAACAATAACAAAATATAATAATTTCTTACATTTTTATATCGCTTTTATGGACACTCAAAGCGCTTTGCACTTTTTTGGGGAGAATACCCTCATCCACTATCAGTGTGCAGCATCCACCTGGATGATGCGATGGCAGCCATATTGCGCCAGACTGCACACCACACACCAGCTTATCGGTGGAGAGGAGAGGAGACAGAGTGATGAAGCCAATTATGATATGGGGATGGTTAGGAGGTCATGATGGACAGTGGGGCAAATTTGGTGAGGATGCTGCCAGGGTTAAACCCCTACTCTTTTTCAAAGGACATCCTGGGATTTTAAACGACCAAAGACATTCGGTTTAACATCTCATCCAAAAGACAGCACTCACTGAGCAGTATAGACTCACCATCAATATACTAGGGCGTTAGGACCCCCCCCCCCCATCACGCCCCGCTGGTCTCACTTACACCACCTCCGGCAGCAACCTAGCTTTCCCATGTGGTCTCGCATCCAGATACTGAGCGGGCGCAGCTCTGCTTAGCTTCACTCGGCGACGATGTGAGAGCTAATTAAGAATAACAGGTTACAAAGTTGTACAATAGAGCCTCATATTTTCAACAGCAGATGAAAAGCTCTAAATGTGGGAACCAGTAAAACTGTTCATTAAAAAGTCTATTTAAATAAAACTGACATTATACTGGCACAATATTTACAGGCATATACTATACCATTCACTTTTTATATAAGAAATATAATGTAAATACTAATTAATTAATGATTATACTGCTCAAAAGTGAGGCATGTTGTGCAGATCTTTCTCTTCACAACAAAGCTTTTTTTTTAATTACACAATAATAAAACACTCTTGAAAATTTCAACAATCAAAGTCTTCCAGTACTTAAAGAACCCTATTGGGCCTTATAGCTGAGCTGAAAAAGTTTAGAATCTCAAATCTCTAACAACAGACTCACACTTCTCGTGCTGCTTTGAACAAACTATACTAGTTTCACTTATAATTATTTTACCTTCAGATCCTTCCATTTGCTATAGGGGTCTCAGAGACGTTCAAAGCAAAAATTTGACTAGCATGAAAGCTCCACACAAACACAATATCAGAAGTCTGTCATGCACTTCACTAATGACATGCTTGGTGACAACAACACGCTCTTGTGAAATCCACATAAATCTCCACAATAAAAACAACGGCATGCAGATTGGTCGGTCTCTATGTATATGAATCCTGCTTAGGAGACATCTATAATTTAGGTAGCAGAATGGAAAAAGACATTTTGTTTGTCACCTCAATCAACTCTTAATATTTATTCATATGTGCTGTCAGGACTGGAGAGTGTTGATATACAGATAAGCACCTCATTAATACCAGGCCCATCTCTGGATGGCACACTCTGCAGTGAAGGCTAATAGAGTGCACACAGACAGGCACTAGGTCAGATCAGACTGATTTCTGTGTCAGACGCTTTCCTTGAAGCCCAAGCCAAGGTCCCTGATCGTTTTACTCTAATAAGAGTTTATGTGAGGAATCACAGTACAGACTGCACTTTATTATGCAGGCTTTGCACAAAAGCTATTTCTGAAGACTAAGGGAGTTAAAATGATATTTGACATGACAGCACACTCAGAGTCAGTGTATTAACACCTGAGTGCTTCATGAAGAGCTGTTAATCATTTCACATGTGGATCATTGTCGACTGCTGTGCCAGTGTCTTCACACTTGCATGCAGACTTTAAGCTTACCATTATGTTCAGTATAGTTTGCTCTACCAAAAGAAATTTTGCACAGCCTCTGTTATATTGACATGATCACAAAACAGCTCACAGTGCGATGAGTCGCTGTTCATGTGCTACAAACAGCCAGGAACAACAGGATTTGACAAATAGTAGAAAACAATACTACTAGACTCTAAATAGTCATCTAACCGAGGGCCTGTGTGAAAGTTTAGACCAACTGGGGAAAAAAAAAACTGCCACACAGAGGTTTTTTTGTCTTGTATGTCTCTTGAGCGACGATATTGCAATGTGTTTATCCACACTAGTCACATTGCAGGATTATATTATTTATTAAAGATTAACAGACAGAGATATTATTATATAAAATTATTTATATAATGATGATCATTTTATTTTATGTTTGAAATTTTTTGCATTTGAATACTGTTTAACTCTCCAAAAAACAATCAAGGATTGTTTAACTTTTATTTTTGCTCTGTCATATTTATGCTTGTAATTTATTACATTTTATGCAGATGCACTACATAGAAAAAGACATGATCACCCCCAGTCAATCTAAATTCATGAAATCTTTCCTAATAGAGCTATTTAAATCATCTAGTGAAATTATATTCCTATCACAATATACATTGCAGCAAAACAAAATATTGCAATATCAGATTTTTCAAAATCGTGCAGCCCTAATTGGTACACACATTTTTGTTTGATTTACTGAAATGTAGATTGAACTGTGAATCGAAAAAAAGAAAACCTTAAATGGTGTTTAAATATGAATTACTCCAGTTGAGAGGATCCTTTAGAAATAAATGTTAAAATATGGCAATTTTAGAACTCAATAAATATTTCTTATTATTATACATGCTGGAAAAACAGTGGTGCAGCTTTGTTTGTGGAAACAGTGATACATTGTTAATAACTCTTGAAATGATTTACTGCTGCTTTGGAATGGCAGTGCAAATATGGCCTTATTTTTGTGGTGCTTCCAGTGAAAATGTTGAATCTTGACAACCAACTGGCCAACATAAAAAATGACCTCATTGTGACTGATTGGGCAAAGTTTCTAAACAGCAGTAATCACTGCTGTTATTTATATGCAAAAGGCCATGAGCATCATCTGACATCAATAAGTTGTGGAACTACAAGCTAGTTCAGGGGTGCCCAAACTTGGTCCTGGCAGAAAAGAGTCATGCAAAGTTTAGTTCCAACCAGGGCTCTGAACCGGTTCAAGGAACGGAAACGAAAAACGGAAACAAATGACATTTTGCAGGAACAGAAACGAAAAAAAGAAAACTTTAATCGTTCTGAACAGAAACGTTTAAAGTCAACAGGTTAATAACGTTATTTTATCGTTCTCTTTATTATATGAATTTGGGAGACAAACAGCATTCATTTAAAGCACGTCTACAAATGCGACAGTGAAGCATACAACATGAAATGCCCGCGAAGCAGACGTCATAAGCGAGAGTCGTTTCTGATGCGATGAGCTGGTCTTAAAGGTTACCGAGAACCTGCTCTTTCATGTACAAAGATATGTTTGGGTTTAAGTTATTGTTAACTTGTATTAGTACTAAATTAATTATTAATTGTCAATTGTTTTTAGATGGGTCTCCATAAAAAAATCATTTTGTTAATGTTTCCCTTATGACAAATCATCTGACAAATTGATCTGTAATAGCCTATTGAAGGATGAGGGGCAGATCAAAAACATGATAGATAAAGTTTTGAATGATATGATATATTATCAAACCACCCAATCATTTTCAATTCGGAGAATTACAGTAATTAATAGCTTAGTCCTTATAAACAATCCATTAATAAAATACATTATTTACAAGGCTACTGAAGAATTAAACGAATATGCAATATGATCCACAAAATGATCACAGTGAAATGAGGTAAGCGCTCGTTTTTATATAAACTATAAATGTCTGGCCGTGATGCTTATTTAGGCATATGCCAGTCCATAAAAATATAATATAGCTTGAAACACTTTCATAATAATAATAATATTTTAGAGGAAGTATATGTAAAGTTTGCACAACCAATGTTTGGTCTTCTTAACCCATAATTAAACTTCATAGCCTACTTTTTGATTACTTGACTCGCGGATTAACGGCAGCACCAGCGGACATCAATGAGATCTGTGCATAACAGGGTTTTATGTCTCCCCAATATGCAAAGTCAAGAGAGTGCACGACTCCATAAGGTAATTATGTAATTATGTAATGTGTGAAATCGGGGACGCGTCTTACAGCTCAAAGCATAACTTTTAAAATGCCCATGCTTAATCGATAAGATCGATCGGTTTTGGGTTAGGCCTAACGACAATAAATGATCGAGTAATCGTTAGCATCCCTAGTTTAATCAATCGTAACAGTATAGTGTCAATGTTATTAAAATGCACACACAATCTATCAGTTAATCTATCCAGATTAGACGCTAGATGTGTTGCCTTGGTGCGCCTTTTTTTCTTGGGTGCACTACGCATTGCATTGTAAGCACTTTTATATTTATATTAAAGATAAATAAGACAAGAATATGAGAATGATACTTTTTTATATTTTTACACCAACAAAAATATCTTGTGGTATGCACTTATTTAATAAAAATCTTTGTAATTGTGACATTCAACATGCAATAAAGTACCATAAAAAAAACTAAACCGCAAAATCTTTTGTATTTAAGTAAAATTATGTTTTATACTCGGCCTATGCCTAAATCCAAAAAGCATATATTTATTACACCAATTAAACTAAATAACTATATATTACGCCAAATAGGCTAACTAAAATAGGCTATACAATTTTATTTTCTGATTAAAACAAGATATTTAGCAATGCCGCACCACTGATAACCACGAAAATGGCGGAAACCGCAGCTAGTGAGCACTTTTTCCGAAGTTATGCTTTTCTTTTTTACTCTTAATTACTGTACGCTTAATGTTAAATAAATCAAAAAATAAATAGGCCTAAGTTTCATTATTGAAACAGCTTTCTTCCAAAACCAAAAGTTACTTCGTCTCTCTGGCAATATTTCGGCTTTCAATCGAATGAAAAACCAATTTAGATGAGCCTATAGTCAAAATTTTCAGAAATTGTGCAGCCGCACATTAAATCTGGTCTTATCTCATCTTGCTCTTGCTGTCATCCAGACATCGATACCTACCCCACATAAACGTCAAGTCTCGAAACTGAGGTCGGGACTAGCTGAAGCCCTTGCGAAATGTCAAAACAGCATTGAAATGAACAAATTATTATGCTATAACTAACTTGTAAAACACCCATAATGACGCTTTAAACGGGGTGGAGTAACAACTATAGAGAAGAACCTCATAATTTCTTTGTGCAAATTATATTGTTTTACACAAACACGCATTTAAAATAAAATCCAACATTAGTTTTGGTAAAAACATGCACTCGCTTTCCATATTAATTCAAATATATGTAAATGGCACATATAGAGCCTGTGTTTGCTTTACTAATATTGTTGAGAAGTTGAACATTACATATTATATTCTAAAACATAAAATCACTTACAAAAGCTAACACTATTTTAATATCATATATAAATCACATAAATAAATAATGAGGCTTTATTATAAATATATTCACTTTAATAATAGTATTAATAATATTATTGATTATTATTATAATCATTATAATCAAATAAAACTGTGTCGCGTGTTTCAGCAGCCTGTCAATCAACTGCTGCTGGTGCGGGAGAGCGTGCATAAGTGCGCAAAGCCGGTATACCTAGATATAACCAAAAGCAAGTTCATATTATAAATGTTTCTTTAACGATACTTATCGAAAATTCATTTAACTTTACCCCTCGAATAGAATTTTTAGTTGCACCATTAAGAAATCAGGGCACTCTAGAGCCCTGCAATACTATAATAAAATAACGTTCTAACCGTTTTTTTTCCTAGAAAACCGTTTTCGGGATTTTTGTTTAATAAGAAACGCAAGAACAGAAACGAAAAAAATATCAATTCTGCTCGGAGTGAACTGATTGAATTTTTTTCGTTTTTAAGCCCTGGTTCCAACCCCAATGAGACACACCTGGGCTAGCTTATCAAGCTCTAACTAAGGCCGCGGTCACACTTTTTTTGCCCCATTCATATGAGAATGCAGCAGACTGGAAACACAAGCTCGTGCGACATTTCACAGTTTGCTGCATTGAAAAGGTCAAGCTTGGTGAACTCTGACCTGTGAAATCGCATCACCTGATTGCGTGAGACCAATCAATGATCAAAACATGATCTCTCAGTACAGAAATTTAAAGGGTGCAGTGTGTAAGTTTGACACCCAGAGTTTGAACCAGGTATTGCATCCCTGGATCAAAACACAGGAAATCATAGGCTGCAAGATTGAGGACCAACAGAGAGACTATTGAACCTAAAGGCTGATTTAAACCGTGTTCTATATAAAAGCAATAGCACGTGAAAAAAATAATATTTTCCGTATTAAAATAAGTTTTTGTTCTAATCTATTTTTCACAGGTGAACAACCGGATAAACTGATCATCTCAGGTACACCTCATATGCTTTATTCAGTGTTAAATGCTAATAATGTGAGTTTGAATGCCATTTTACATGACATTTATTGCCATACTACTGAAAGCAGCAGCGGATAGTTCACCTCAGATCTTGAAAATACAATAAACTTTAGAGCTTTGACTCACTATCAGTGATTCAGCAAGTACATTTAATAATGTTAAAGTGGTTTAATATGTATTAATTGGATTGTAAACCTTACCATTTTGTGAGTGAGTGCATATTCTGTGCTTCCAAATGGCTATATTTAAATTTCTGCCATGTTTTGTCTGGTGAAAACAGCCAAATTGCTGATCAATGCAAATCTCGTCATGTAGTATGTTGTTAAGACACGGGGTTACAATGTAACCTACTTGCCTAATGTTTACGTATGTAATATTTATATTATTTGCCAATTAATAACCTCATGTGGAACTTTGAAACTGCATCTCATTTCGGAGTCTGCTACTGTACACCGGAAGTCACATTTTGGTCGCGGACACATGCTTTGATAGTCTTCCTGACTGAATGAATGAAATACGCGGTTTTCCAACAAGGCAACCTGGGGTGCTGAATTATAATTGGGTAAGCTGGCATTGGGCAGGTTAAAAAAAAACAAAAAACAAGACAGTCGTTACAGCATGTAACAGACAAATTTTAAAGCAGAATATCTGACTTCAGCATTGTTTTTTAGATAAACAAAACATTTTCACTTGGCATGTTTCTTAAATATCTGCAAACATAGTTAGTGTTTTTATCCTTTAGAAGAGTCAAAAACTTACATACAGCACCTTTAAAATATGGACCAATCGCTCACTTTTTTAACCTAATCAGCTTATTTAATCCTGCCTATTTTTGCAAGCACCATACGACAGAATTTTGCATGCTCAAACTCTACTGTGACCATGGCATAAGCTTTCTAGAAACATCTGTGCAGGTGTGTTGAGGCAAGTTGGAGCTAAAATCTGCAGGACAACGGCCCTTCAAGACTAAGTTTGGGCATTGTTGAGCTAGTTTTTAGTGCAGATCAATGGATTCCAATTCCATTCCTCAAGACCATCCGCCCTGCACATTTTGTATGTCTTCTTTACTAAACACACCTGATTCAGATCATCAGCTCTTTAACAGAGAGATCCATGAACTGATCCTTGTGTGACAAATAAGAGAGACATACAAAGTGTGCAGAGCAGGGGGTGCCGATGACAAGAATTGAGAACCACTGGTGTAGATTAACTTTAAGAAAAGTCATTAGACTGGTTTGGCAACTTCAAAACAGCAGAGAAACATTTTAACCTTTGGATGCTTAATTCCTCATGAAACAAGTTGTTTAAGCAATTAAAAAAGACCACTGCCTCACCTGCGCAAGTAATCATTATCTGGTGTGTCTTCAGGCATTTCCTGGTTTAAGGCTCCTTGTGATATGTTTGTAGAGCGAGAGGAGGCAGACTGTCTGTAAACACGCTCCAGTTGGCCAGTTTCCTGGTTAAAGACAAGCCCAACGGTCTGCTCCTCATGCTGACCAGTGTCAGTTCTCTGGGAAAAGGGTACATGAGGCTCTGGGGTATTTGGGGTGGACTCTATGGGTCTGTGTTCCAGTAGGTGTTCATTAGATTGTGAAACTGGAGCTACACTGTGGAAAGCAGAACTAGAAGGTTGCCATGGTGTGTTTCTCTCAATAGATGTAGGCTGACCTGTTCTGTCCCAGCGCCGACTACCCTGATTGTAGGTGAAAAGATTGTGGCAGACTCTACAGCGGTTCATGTGACTGTGGGAAGGGTTTTCACCGCTATAGGGTGACTGGTAATGAGATGGTCCTGGTTGCTCTGGGTCCATGTTGTTGTTGAGCATTTCCTGAGTCTGCTGGTCCTGTCTGCTGCCCTCTAGAGGCTGGACCGTGTCCTGTGTTCCCTCATAATCCATGAAATAGCGGTAAAGGTTACAACGCAGGACACTGTGGATGGAAGAGGAGCTGCTGTGTCCTTCTTCTT
This sequence comes from Danio tinwini, assembly GCA_903798205.1. Classification (NCBI taxonomy): domain Eukaryota; kingdom Metazoa; phylum Chordata; class Actinopteri; order Cypriniformes; family Danionidae; genus Danio; species Danio tinwini. The sequence continues at coordinate 24,219,669 of CAIGQZ010001108.1, forward strand.
CTGGAGGACGGTGCCTGCTGGAACTAGTTCCTGATGTGCTGCCACTGCTTTGAGAATAGCTCCATCTATCACTAGGAGAAGTGTAAACAGGTGATTGTGAGGAAATCCCTTGCTGTCGCAGGACAGAAAGAAGGCTAACAGAGGAAGCGCCAGTTCTGTGTGGAGTCATACTACTGCTTTGTCCATTAAGTCCACTGACTGTCCAGTCTGCTCCAGAGTGGCGTCCTCCACCTTCCCTACCTGGTGGTTGTTGTCGGAAATGCGGGACAGGTGCCATTCCAGTTACTCCCCTCCTGCCAGAGCTAGAAGAATGATTCCGCATGTTGCTGCCTCCACCATACACACTGCTGAATGCAGAGGAGCGATTTGCAGCACGAGACTCAACAGAAAACCGTGACATCTGCAGTGGCTCAGTGCGTGCAGAAGAAAAAGTGTGAGCTTGTGCCTCCAGGGATGCCGAGTCTGAAGGGTCGTCGTCAGGTGGAGATGGAACTCGTGCTGCAGAGCAACGGCTACAAAAACACACCATTCCAAGCGGCTGAACGCACAAAAGAGTGTAAGGGCCAGAAGATTCGGAGGACTCATCAGTGGAAGCAGAATGGGCACCTCCAGCTTGAGGAACGGAGTTACGGGAAGTAAGGATGTGCAAGAAATTGTGCAAGATGGGTGTGCGCCTCGCAGGCTGGGACTGCAGAAAGGAGCGCTGTCGGAGATGAGGCATCTCCACACTGTCCATTGGAATCTCAGGATCATCGTCATTCTGAAACAAACAAATACAAGCACATTTATGGTCCCAAAATCTTAAAATAAAATGGAATGTCTTAAACAACAGCAAAAAGACTAACCGGTTGGTTCGAAGGGTTTACAATGGCAGTTAGAAGATAGTGACCCAATGGATCAAATCTCACCAATCTGCAAAAAACACAGAGAAGCCTCATAAAAGCATCAGATGTACTTGCTTGTACAGTAAATGTTCATTATTAAAGATTGACACAAAATTAAAACTTTAGTTTATCTTTAAACACAAGTGAAGCTGAAGAGATTTCTGTTTATCCATTGAAAGTCTATGTACCAAAAAAGTGATAGTTCAACAGAAACTGAAAATTCTGTCATTGTTTACTCAGCCTTCACTTGTCACAAACCTGTTTTGAGTTTCTTTCTTCTGTTGAACACAAAAAAGTAATTTTAAAAAATCCTATAATCATTGACTTAAACAGAATTAGTTTTTTTCTACTATGGATGTACATAGTATGTCTAGAATGTCTAACATTCTATAGAATGTCTAACATTCTTCAGTATATCTTCTTTGGTGCTCAACAAAAAAGAAAACTTTTCAGAACCACTTTAGGGTGACTACATTTTCATTTTTGGCTGAATTATTCCTTTAATATTGTCGAATGGATCATAAAAGCAGTCCATATGAATTGAGCGGTTAATCCAAGTCTTCTGAAGATTTAGACCAGGGGTCACCAATCTCGGTCCTGGAGGGCCGGTGTCCCTACTGAGTTTAGCTCCAACTTGCCTCAACACACCTGCCTTGATGTTTCATGTATACCCAGTAAGACCTTGATTAGCTTGTTCAGGTATGTTTGATTAGGGTTTGAGCGAAAATCTGCAGGACACCGGCCCTCCAGGAACAAGTTTTGTGACCCCTGATTTAGACTTTCATTCTTGTTGAAACATTTAGCAGTGTACATTCATAGAGAGCATCAGAAACAGAAGCTAAAATGTATTTGAAGCATCAATGTGAAACATTTATATAGAAACAGAAACCTCTCATGTTTTATAAAAATATCTTCATTTGTTTTTTAAAGATAAATAAAATTAAGTGCACCAAACCTGACTCTCTCTGTCTCACTGGCAGTCTTGACCACAGTGAAGGGCTCTTTCCGACTCCAGTCCCACAGATGCACCTCATTGTTGGTGGCAATGAGCAGTAGCTGAGCCGTGGGGTGGAAAGCAAGAGATGCGATTGCAGAGTTACTCTCTGTAAGCCAGCTCTCACTGCCCCCCTGGAACAAAAAAAGTCCTTTTCTTTGGTGCAAAAGTTGCCATGATATATCTACAGAAAAAGTATTAAGAACAAATTGACAGCACTCCTTCAATATTAGTAAAGTCAATACTTACATGTAGGTCCCAGATTCTGACCTCTCCGTCCAGGCAGCCAGAAGCAATAAGCCCAGGGATGCTAGGGTGAAAAGTTAGACACCAGGGTGTCCTGCGATGGCCCACCAGTGAATGAACACACTTTCCTGTTTTAACCTCAGTGATGTAGATGTTATGGTTCACATGTGTGGAAGCCATTAAAGACCTAGAAAAACACAAATGACAAAAACCCTTTATTAGCTTGATGACAAGCCCTGCCCAGAAAGGCCTGATTAGAGGGACAGTTTGATTAAATTAGTACTGAAGAGTCCTTTACATACTGTAGATTATTTTGGCCAAGCCTGAGTATGAAAGTGTAGTCAAAGTGGTCTTACCTGTCTGGACTGAAAGTTAGCAGAAAAGTTGAGCGGGGACTGTCTGGTAACTCCACTTTCTGTGATACCAAAAATGTTTTACCTCAGTCACATTCTTACTATAATAATATTTGATCACAAAAAAGACAATGACTATTATCAGGGCTTCAGCTCTAACCATAAAGTTTCAATACTCATTTTAATTCTGCAAAAATAGGGAAGTTCAAACCACAGTGAACTTTATTACTTAAATCACTTTCATAACCATGTGAAAGCCTCATTGTCACACATTATTGCTGCAGCATGAGCTTTTAATAAACACATTATCATTCATTGGTTTGGATGTTAACAGTTATCTGTAAAATTAATTACAGTTAAAATTATGGTTCTTGGTGGAAGCAAGTCTTTCTGATAAGGGTTTCATTTATAAACGTGACATACACACAAAACAAGTGGAAACGTACATACAACTATTCCCACGCAAAAGTTGTAATCTATAAAAACAAACTTGACAGGAAATTGTGTGCAGTTGTAAGTAAACATATTTATGTTAAATATTGGACCATTTGAAATCCTCACAAGTCATAATCATTAAAGAGCCCCTATTACACATTGAAAAGGGTAATATTTCGGCTTTATGGGTCTCCAACAACATACTAATATGTATGCAAGGTCAAAAAACACGTTCATGGTCTTATAATCTGCATTTATTTTTACCTAATTATCCCAGCGACTCCCATATGAATCGTTCAGCGATTCATTTGTTCCCAAACCCCTGCTTAGCGTGAAGCTAATCTGTGCTGATTGGACCGATAACAGCCTGTTGCGATTGGTCGACAGCGTTCAGCGCAAGACCGTAAAATGCCCAGCTCGATTTATCAAGCCCCCGGGTCGCCAACATTTGTATAGGATCCGATCGCAGCGGACGCCCGAAACACGCTTCAAAGTAATCTTACTAACACCACAGTAAACAGTACCCGGTTCTCAACAGTGTTATTCAGACACCTCAGCGCCGAAAGCAGTGCAGTTAAACACCAGCATATTGCTCTATGACACACATTCAGTTTTAATCCACAAAGCAGCAAAAGCTGAACTATTCTGAACCTTGACCACTGCAGGTGCGCAGGATCAGCTATTGGTGGCCATAGCAATGACAAACGGCAGTGGAACAAGCTAAGGAAAGCATTTAAATCTGTAAACAAAGCAGCACGCGTCGCGTTTACAACATGGCATTAGACGCGATATGAGAATATAAAGAGTTAACCTGATACAGTACACGCGGTTACTAGTAACAAAACATGTAGATCATTTTTATTTGCAATCATTGCTGTGGCACCTCGTCCGTGAACTGCTATATGTTCTAAGGGCTTACCTGTACTCTGCTTTTCTAAACAATCACATCCCCGGCCGGGAGGTTGTAGAAGCTGTAGCATCCTCTGTCCTCTGACAAGCTATCTCTGCGGGCTCCTGCTCTCCATTCGCAAGCCTTTTGCTTTTCCAGCCCGAAGCCCAGCATTCAGCAGCTTGCCGGTGTACCTAATAATTTGTCCTTATTTTGCCCGAACCCCTGGTGTCTTGTCTTTCCATTACAAGATGGAGGAAGAAACTAATGCATGAGCTGTGTAGTGATAGATCGCCCATTGTAAGCGTGCAGATTTCTGAACGACTCCTTTCCCTCACACTTCCAATAATATCCAGGTAAACACAGCGTCTTCATGAGCATCTTGCTGCTGTGTTAGTGGGCGGGGCCGCAGGTTTGAATTTTGCCGGGTCTGCGCGCACAACCATTATGTTTCGTAACGACGTCACGCCGAAATGGCTGAAGATTCGTTATTAAGACAATTCATTTAAACCACTATGAGTCGACTCTTTTATAGATGAATCAATAGTTTTAAAAACCGTCCTCTTTCAGATTTAAGCTTTAGCTGGATATTTCACTTCACTAAGAGCTGTGTTACACACTACATGGAAGGTCATTTCCAAAAACCCATAATAGGGGCTCTTTAATAAATAAATTACAATTTATTCTGGTGTATGTTCAATTATAGGAGGGTTTTTATGCAGTTTTATAAAATAAGGCCCCAGGTCATTTTTTTAAACGAAATAATGAAAGAATAAATGTTATATGACTACATTCTTTTTATAATTTATCTTTTAAAATTATCAAATAATTTAGTTTATTTAGAACCTAAAATGGTAAAGATCTTAAATTTACAAACAAATTAATACTAAATAAATCACTAACTGTGATACAAGGCTGTGTTTTGCTTCTGACACATTGCACTGAGAGTTCTAAGCATAGAGTCCACTAGGAATCTGTAGAAATTGTATGGATGGATCATTTACCTGACTTTGCCATTTCATTCGTTGTGTCTTCTCTTCTACAAGCTGCTGCAGGACCCTGTGAGATGCAAGACCCTGTGCTCCACGCTCTCGACTGGACAGAATACATACTGAGTTCCTCTGTCCCAGCTTCATCTCCACACACTCTTCCTCACTCCCTCCCTCTTACACCAGACTTAGAGCCGTCCACCGGCCCACACACAAAAGACTACCACAGCTGCTACCACGCCATCATTCTGAGGGAGAAAAAGATTATAATGCATCAAAAACTGAACAAATTGACATAACATGACTTGATTTCAATATAAATTTCTCATTCGCATCCTTGGGGAGGAGTTATCTAAATGCAATGTCAAATCTTCCAGCATTGTGCATCGTCATAAACTTTCTCTAAATTGCATCTCTGCACATTGGCACAGGTGTCAAAGGAGATTACAGGGTGCGACAGAATGTTTTTACAGCATATCAAATTAAACCTACAAAGCCAAATGATGGTGTATTCAGGTTGTCACATGAATAGAAAAGACATGAAATAGTAGTAAGAAAATTTTATTTCAGACAAGCAAGGAATCAGCATCAGTCTACTTTTCCATCTAATAATGAATCAGTCAACTATGGAGGACAAAATATGCAAAAGCAATAAATAAATAAATAAATAAATATGCAACTATATAAATAAATGAGTAAATAAATGCATAAATTCCTGCATAAAAAAATAAGCAAAAAAATAAATAAAAATGTATATATAAAATCCACAAATTCCTGCACAAATAAATATATAAATAACTAATAGTGCAGTCAATCATCAGAAGCCAGTAAAATATATAATATATTTAATATAATAATATAATATATTTTAATAAATGCTAATTTTTTATAACGATCAACCAATGATGGCATAAAAAACACTTTCTGATGATTGACAGACACACTCTCATTAGCATGTTGACCTGAGGAAAAGTAAATACAAAACTATGTTGAATAATGAATAAATATTTGAAGGGATGGGAGGGGGTTCTTTCAGTTAAGCATTTTCTTATTCCCCCAACATTCATGTAGTTTATTAAATTATTTACCTGCCTGATTTATTTATGCTGGAATTTGTGGATTTGTATATGCATTTATTTATTTATTTGCATATTTATTTATTTATGCAGGAATTTTTGGATTTATTTACTTGTTTATTTATATATTTGTGTATTTATTCATTTATTGTTTTTGGAGGATTCATCCTCCATAGTCAACACCCTCAGAGACAAAAAAATGTAAAATTAACAAATTAAAAAAAAAAGTTAACTTTTTCTTTTATAAGTTTTTCACACACAGGCTTGAAATCGACGTACAATATGTCAAGTTAATTACTGTAATTTATATTTAGTAAATTTTTCAGCTATGCAAAAGTAACATTGCTTACATTTGAAATGTACTTTTAATTCAAGGTTTCATTTTACGGTTTATTTTTTCTTCAAACATAATACTGAACAAAAGCATGATTTTAAAGTGTATGCTTCAGTTAAAACATTGAAATAGTAACAACATATGTACACAGATATGTACACAACAAAGATAAAAAGATAGACCTCAATACTTAAGTTAATACACAATACACAATGACGAGTCTAACTACAATACAAGCTAACTACATAAGCATTTCAGTTCTACTAAGCCAAGAATGAAATTAAGCAGTAAATAACAATAAATAATAAAAATAATAATTCAACTAAAAACTCTTACATTGGCTAAAAATGAATACTTTAACTATCAAAAAGACAAAGACTACTATAAATATGCTTCTTGTTTACATTAATACAATTTACTATTTTTGTGCATCAAAATAACGGGGTAAAAACACGTGGATAAGCTTTACACGTTTTGTGACACTTTAGCACATCAAGTCGAAGATAGCTCATGTTTGACTCCAGCTGGACAAGTTTACCCTGCTAGAAAAGGAGTGTCACTTACTACAGTAAATTCATGGTCACAGAATAAAGCAACTAGTGAAGGTTTTACCGTTAAATTACACTATTTATTTTGAATGATGAAATTAACTTTAAAGCTTTAACATTTAGCAGTTAGCAAGCTAGTTTACGGGCGAGGCAAAGTATCAATACACACAATTACATTGGGTTTAAATTAGGAGTCTTTTGTTCAGAATAAATTTAAAACAACACCTCTCATGGTCTCAGGTTCGGCCTACCTTTTCCTCTTATTTTTGTACGATTTTACTCCATGAAATCGTAGATATGTAGCAGCGCAAGTATGTTGAGGGAAACTTTAGCAATATTTCAGATTTTCTTTTAGGAATATTTTAGTAATGTTTTTATTTTCCCCCCAAAAGTGGGTCGTGTGTACTTTAGATTTGTTGCTGTGTGTGTCCTGCCAAAACGAGTCCAGACAAAGCCAGTAGAGCACAGATCCTTCATAATCAATTACCGAAAACATCGTTCATGCGGCATCCAATCACGTTGATCTGTCAAAAAACATACATCAGTAAAGATGAAATCCTGTGCAAAATAGTCAAGTGATATTTACATTTATATTTCATTGTCCTATATTTATATTTTCTGATGAGCAGTTAAGTGATCAAATAACAGTTTGTTCACATATTCAGTTATGCTAGATGTTAGACTATACATACACTCAGTTAAAATATATACTAGTTGTTTAACAAAAGAGGGGACTTTCAATCAGATTTTTTTTTCAAATCACGGAGAAGTCACGCACCCTAAACAAAGAAAACAATCTACTTTTGTTTGCCGTTTTGTCCCAAGTCTTTCTCCGTTCTTGAGAGCCAATCACTGCGCGTTTTTTTAAAGCTGCTGAACACATTGACCAATGGCAGCCCTCCGTTACCCGGAAAAGCTTGCAGCTCGTCTTGTGTTTATCAGCCACGACAGCCACTCAGCCAGGCAACGATCTTTCAATGAGGTTACTGTACTGTGCCTCAGCTGCTCGTCCGCAAGTATGGATTCCCGTTGTGTGATTGTTGCCTTTATCTTTGCTTTCAGTCTTTCCAGTGGAGAGAGGACGCTGAAATTTGTCACTGTGGTGAGTTTAATAATACATCACTGTCCTTTAAAAACCACTGTCAGTATGTAACAGTCACTGAAAGACCGAAGCCTGAAACTGTTTACAAAACCTTTCCTTTTAAAACATGTTTAAAACGGCACGTTAATTGTCACTTAGACATTTTATTATGTGCCTCGTGTGTTCTGTAGGGGTGTCATATTTCTATGTAATTCACCTGTGCGTTTTGTGTAATTACCTGTTAGTTAATCTCTAAATTCTCTTTTTCTCTTTCACATGTTTTACTTTCAACCATTTTTAGTTTTCGACTTGATCTTTGAAATTTCCTCATAAAAGATAAGATTGAGCAATCCGAAAAGCAGACCGTCACATGATGAGACATTTTGTTTTTGTTTAATTTCACCTCCCATTTCCGTCAAAGCAATCAAACACCTTTGTAGGTTTAAAGTCACTTCATTTTTTGTGAGGGTAACATTATTGCTTGGCTTTTAGGTGAGAATGATCTCTTAAATAAGTAATGCAACTGCAAGCATATTACAGAATGTCTGACAAATGAACGAATTGTTAAACCAAAGAGTAAATTGTACTGAATTCATTTGTAATGAATGACGATAGAAGAAAAGTGTCTGCAAGGTCACGTGTGGAACAATTCCATGCAAATATCAAACATGCCATGGAAAAATTAAGTTTTCACCAAAAGAACAAAACCCTTTCTAGGTTTTTTAGGCTTATAGTTTACAGTACTGTAAAAATGCTCGAAAATATTTTTGTCTATGTTTTCAAACAATTAAATTTGATTACCAAAGTCACACAAGTGGCAGTTTCACATCTTCCACATCCATAACAGAGAGGTGTCGCATCCATATCCAAGCTTTTTCCTCATAAATGCAAAAAACATAAAAAAAAATAAAAATTTTGTTCTATAATGAACCAACTTTGATCTTTTTGATTAGCATTATTTCTTTTGGGTTGTGCAGTTTGATTTTACAAAGTACGTTGAATACTGTAAACTCTTAGACTTTTTTGGGCACATCCAAAACGCATGTTTATTTTTACTCATTTAAAATATAAAAAAACGTTTACAGATTAATATTTTTCTGATCCCATAACTCTGTGGCTAGTTCTTTTGGAAAATATAAACAAATGTTTTAATACAATGTTAACATGTGTATTTATGTTTTAAGTTTTTACTGAAAATGCAGAATGCTGGAACTGCTGTGGTCATTTTAAAGTCTTGAAATCTCCCCTAGTTTATACGTTTAAAAAAAAATAGTTACTTTGAAATGATTTTCACTAAGAAACCAACAATCCTCAAAGAAACAGCAAGCAACAAATTGAATTAAATGTGGATTTATTGAAGTAGAAATACTTAAGTATTTTCTTGTAAAACTTACTTCAATGAACGTCTATATCTCTTTCAACTTTATCTCTCAGTCATAGTCACATTATTAGTACCAGTTTATTCATGTATTATGAGTATATTTAAATTAGGGCTGCATGATATTGGAAAAATTTAACATTGTGATTTTTTTTTTATTTTATTCTGAATACAATTTCGCCAGATGACTTGAATAACTATTTAGAAAGAATTTATCATTTTAGATTGATTGGGATGATTCTGTAAGGGAGTGTGTTTGCATAACATATAATAAACAATCTACAAGCATAGATAAATTGAATAAATAAAAACAGCATTTTATTGTTTTCTGAGAAGTTGAACTGTATTCAGGTAAACAGTAATTGAATAATCAAACATAAAATAATACTTGGTAGTCTTAGTTGTATAAATAATTTAATAAATTAAATCGTTATTGATTTTTCAAAAGTACAAATGGTACAATTTCTTATGCCTGCACGCTTTTAAAATCCTCACACAATCACAGGCCTCAAAAACACTTGTGAAAGTATCAATTATAATCCAGACTCAACATTGTGTATTATTATTACTATTGCAAATGATCACATTGCCATATTGATGCTGAAACAATATATTGTGCAGCCCTAAGTTAAATATATATTAATTTATCTTCTATTTGTATTAATAATTCCATGTGTTTATTCTACTCTTGTTGTTATACCGTTGTATTTGAGATGTGAGTGCTTTACCTGTACATGTTTGTAATTTTGTTCTCATTTCCCTGCTGTGCCCTCAGCTGTCCTTTTTTTTTGAGTATAGTCATATTAGATACTGAAACCTGGCTAGTGTTTAATAGGGTTTCATTTAAAGTGTGTTCTGGTTAATCACGATTCCTTGCAAATGAGGAAGTTTAAACCAGAGCTTGTGTCGTTTTAAGCACGATTGAATAACATGTCTATAAATGAAAGTGTTTACTGTAAACCTGCTTTTCGATTCATGAGACTGATTAGTGCAGTAACCGTCTCCCAGAGCTGAACACTTCTAAACGTGGCTGGTTTCTGTGAAGCCCAGAGATAAAGTTAAGGAGATAGACTGAATCTTTTTATCCAATTAGAATGTGTTTACAGACTGCTGTGGCTTGTGTCCGGGTGTCAGTGTGAGCACATGACAAGCTCAGTTTGCTGATCTAGCCACAGTTGCATCGTGTGGTTCATTATCTTGAGCACACACACAAACTCATGAAGTATTTGACTTCCTCTTCATCAGCTCTATCGACACGGTGACAGATCTCCGATCAAGGCCTATCCAAATGATCCATACAAGGAGAGTGACTGGCCTCAGGGTTTTGGACAGCTCTCCCAGGTATACACACCCAAACACACATTCCTTACTCTATTTTATTATCAGTTTCATGCTTTTGAAGGAGTATTTTTTTATTGGTGAAGTGCATGAGAGGTTGTGGTATTGTGCATTTGGTCACTTTGCCTATGATGAGCATGCTTTGCATTTTAACAGATATATGCATGTGATGTATATATGAGTGAATGTTTCATCTGTGCAAATGTTTTTTTTCTTTCATTTTTGACCTCTTGGTGAAAAATCTAAATAGCTGTGTTAAGGGCACTTTGTCCTGATCAGAATAGTGTGAATAAAGGCTGGGAGTGAATAATGCCAAAGCACATGTTTGTAATGGTGTTAATGCATTTAGGGCACCTCTGAGCAGCGTTAATTGTTCTGTGAAAGGCACCTTAAAGAGCCCTAGAGCCCTTACACTAAAAGGGGTCATATTTTGGTTTTATGGGTCTCCAACAACAGGCTGATATGCATGCAAGCTCAAAAAACACTTTCATGGTCTTATAATCTGCATTTATTTTTACCTAATAATCTCAGCGACTCCCATATGAATCGTTCAGCGATTCATTTGTTCCCAAACCCCTCCTTAGTGCGAAGCTAATCTGCGCTGATTGGACCGATGACAGCCTGTTGCGATTGGTCGACAGCGTTCAGCGCAAGACAGTAAAATGCCCAGCGCGGTTTATCAAGCCCGCGGGTCGCCAACATTGGTAAAGGATCCGATCGCAGCGGACGCCCGAAACACGCTTCAAAGTAAACTTACTAACACCACAGTAGACAGTACCCGGTTCTCAACAGTGTTATTCAGACACCTCACCACCAAAAACAGTGCAGTTAAACACCAGCATATTGCTCTATGACACACATTTTGTTTTAATCCACACAGCAGCAACAGCTGAACTATTCTGAACCTTGACCGCTGCACGTGTGCAGGATCAGCTAACGGTGGCCATAGCAACGACAAATGGCAGTGGAACAAGCTCACAAACGCATTTAAATCTGTAAACAAAGCAGCACGTGTCGCGTTTTCAACGTGGCTTTAGACGTGATATGAGAATATAAAGAGTTAACCTAATACAGTGCAAGCGGTTACAAGTAACAAAACATGTAGATCATTTCTATTTGCAATCATTGCTGTGGCACCTCTTGCATGAAGTGTTATATGATCTCAGGGCTTACCTGTACTCTGCTTTGCCCAACGATCACATCCCCAGCCGGGGGGGTTGTAGCGCCCACCAGCACTCCTCCTCTGTCCTCTGACAAGCTATCGCTGCGGGCTCCCATCGTGCTCACCCCGAGTTTTCGTAAGCCTTTCCAGTGCTGGGCACCAGCCTGAAGCCCAGCCTGCCTTTGTTTGATGTTGTACCTAAAAAACTGTCCTCATTTTGCCCGCACCCCTAAACTAATCTATGAGCTGTGTACTGATAGATCGCCCATTGTAAGCGTGCAGATTTCTGAACCACTCCTTTCCCTCACACTTCCAGTAATATCCAGGTAAGCACAGCATCTTCATGACTTATGATGACTTCAGGATCTGTTTGTCTTTGCTGCTGTGTTAGTGGGCGGGGCCGCAGGTTTAAAGTTGAGTGCAACAATTATGTTTCGTATCCACGTCACAACAAAATGGCTACAGACTTGTTATCAAGACGATTCATTTAAAACACTATGAGTCGACTCTTTTTTTTTTTTTTTTTTTTTTTTTTTTTTTTTAAGATGAATCAATAGTTTTAAAAACTCTCCACTTTCAGATTTAAGCTTTAGCTGGATATTTCACTTCACTTAGAGCTGTGTTACACTACATGGAAGGCCATTTTTTAAATGTCTCTTTAATGTCACCTCAGAAGTGCTTCTATGTCAACTTTGCTTTGTAAATTTGGCATGATAGACTGCTCTCTCAAATTGTCACCCAGAATTCAAACATGACATAATTATTAGCCTCCTGTGAAATGTGTATTCTTCTTTTTTTTTTTTTTACGTTTCTCAACTGGTGTTTAACAGATCAAGGAATTTTTCACAGTATGTCCTATATATTTTTTTTTCTGGGGAAAGTCTAAAAGTGTTTGACTGGAATAAAAACAGTTAGAAAAAAAGGAAGGTCAATATTTATGTTATTAGTCCCCTTGTTTTTTTTTTCAATTAGCTACAGAACAAACCACTGTTGTCCAATAACTTCCCTAATTATCCTTACTTGCCTAGCTAACCTAATTTACATAGGACTTTAAGCTTAATGCTATCTTGTAAGATAACTAGATATTATGATATTATAAATATTATGTTCTGTCATCATGGCAAAGACAAAAGAAATTAGTTTTAAAAAACATAGTTATTAGTTATTAAAGTATAGCTTGTTTAAAAATGTGTTTAAATCTGTTAAAATAAAACTTGGCAAATATTGTTATAAGAATTAAATTTGATAATAAAATGCTAATTTTTATTTTTTTTACTTTAACTGTACACCCAAAAAGCAACTACTGAATTCCTCACCTGTTTTCTTAGGTCCATAGACATATTCTGGTTCTCATTTTAAAACCGACACGTGAATAATTCACAATCTACAGCTATATTTGTTTATATTATACAGTAAATTAATTATATATTGTAATATTATTGCAAGTTATAGTGTGGCTTGCAGACTTTTTTTTTAATAAAGTAGCATATTAAAAAGCCATTTCAGCTTGTAGCATGCATGTTATATGTTTCTTTTGCTAAAACACTTAAACAGCGTTTTATATAGCGTTAAATAAACATATTTATCAAATAAAATATATATGATTAAAATATAATTGTTATTTTAACTTTTTTTTAAACATCTGATTTCAAATTACTGCCAACTCCCTTTAATTTTTTTTTATTATCCCTTGCTTGGTTTCCATTGCACTGTGTTTCAATGTGCATTTTGAAGTATCACATGAGTGATGGAAACACCCAATTAAAAAAAATTTAAAAACTTGATTCGCAAAAATATTTTTACACTTGCTTGTGGTGGTTTTGGACTAACACAAAAAAAAAGTGTTAATGTGAATAATGGGAGATGGAACTGCATTTGCCAAAATAATCTCGAACGTTGTGAGCATTATACCCATGTGACTTTATACCCATCATACTTGCCTGTTGTTTGTTACTAGGTTACCAATACTACAGTCAGCTGCTCTTAAAACTACACGGAATCACAAAGAAATTCACATTTAGATTTTTATTTTTTTTTATTGGCTAAACTTTGAAAAGATTTGTTTCATGTTAGGATGGAAACCCGGCTATTGAGTTCTCTAAATTAAATTACTGGATGGAACCATGTCCTGCATTGGTTTAGTTTTCTTTTTTCTCTTAGGCATGAATGCATATCATCTTTGGTTATTTTTGTTTCATCACATCTTCAACATGATGCTGTTGTTTATCAAATTGTTAAAAGATTGCACCAAGTTTATCAGGAAACTGCTAATATATGTTTCGGCCTTGCTAAGAGAAATGTCTCTTTTAGCACATGCAGCTGTAAAAACTGACTACTTGAGTGCTTTATTACTTTTATTAAACATTTTTACTACTGTAACTTGACCTTCTCAATTTTCCAGGAGGGAATGAAGCAGCACTTTGAACTGGGTCAGTTTTTAAAGAAACGCTACACAGGATTCCTGAGTGAGGACTATAACAGATATGAGGTAACAGTCGGTTTAAATTTCTCTGTTCAGTAAACATAGAGTTGCTAGATTTCTGTTGCCTTTATTGTGTTTTTTGCCACAGATATACATCAGAAGTACAGATATTGACCGGACTCTGATGAGTGCAGAAGCTAACCTGGCTGGCATGTTCCCACCTAATGGTTCTGAGGTCTTTAACCCAGATTTGAAATGGCAACCGATACCTGTTCACACCATCCCGAGTGAAGAAGAGAGGGTAAGGCATCACACTGAAGCTCTGTTTTCTCTTTTTTGCGGCATACTGTAACTTGGCCCTGACCTCTGTTTGGTGAGGAGGTCATATTTGCACAGCAGCAGCATCAATAGTTCTTCTGGGTGTTTGAACTGTTTCCATCACCTGCCTGCCTACAGCGTGTTTGGGTTTGATAGATGTATTTGTTTTTCTTTTCAGCTACTCTCATTCCCACTGGAAAACTGTCCACGTTACCAACAGCTCATGAATGAGACTGAAAAAACAGATTTTTTTCTTAACATGACTGAAACCTACAAGGTTAGTTCATCTATAGCAAATATTGTTATTATATGTTTTACAGTGATTGTACTATGGTATAAAATAAAAGGAGTCATACACTATTGCCCTGAGGGTTCAGTTGGCATATGAATATTTATCATAGTTTGCAAATATTTTAGCCAGTAGTTGTACAAATTAGTAAGGAATATTAATAGAAGAGACCTTGGCTCTCTGTATGCAGTTGAAGTCGGAATTATTAGCCCTCCTGAATTATTAGCCCCCTGTAAATTTTCCCCCAATTTCTGTTTAACAGGAAGCAGTTTTTTTCTATACACATTTCTATACATACATTTTAATAACTCATTTCTAATAACTGATTTCTTTTATCTTTGCCATGACGGCAGTACATAGTATTTTTCAAGATACTAGTATTCAGCTTAAAGTGCCATTTTAAAGGCTTAACTAGGTTAATTAGGCATGTCATTGTGTAACAGTGGTTTGTTCAGTAGACAATTGAAAAATGTTATTTAGGGGGCTAATAATATTGACCCTAAAATGTTTAAAAAAAAATAAAACAAATAAGACTTTCTCCAGAAGAAAAAATATTATAGAAAATAATGTGAAAAGTTCTTTACTCTGTTAAGCATCATTTGGGAAACATTTGAAAAATAATAAAAATGTGCAAATAATTCTTACTTGAACTGTATACTGTCTTCATTTGCTAAAACACTTCTTTATTACTGCAGTTTTTACATCTACATGTTTGGATGTTTTTATTTGACTTAATATCAATATGGTTAACACTCCTCTTTAATTGGAAGTTATTCTGTTTTTAGGAATATTCTGAATCCATAAATTTCTGACCCTGTGAACATGAATATTTTGTAAGGAATGTGCAATTGGAGAAAAGAAACACCATTTATATTTCATGGTTCTTACATTTTATGTACATCATGTTTAATGTTTGTCATATTTCTTGCAGGATTTTATAGAGATGGTGAGAAATAAAACAGGACTGGAGTTGGCCTCCATCGAGAATATTTGGAGCGTCTATGACACATTATTCTGTGAGGTAAATTTTACCTGCCATTCATGTGCACACTACTCCGCCTAGCATTAAGAACCTAATCAGTCCCAGTCATTAGTTGTTACAGTTATCATAAATTGTTTTGCTTACAACACTTTCTAATGTGCATGAGTGTTTAATCTTGGAATCTTGGTGTAAAGTAACAAATTACAAATAGTCAAACTGTAATTTCAGTGTAAAGTCACTACTGTAATTGTGTAGTTTTTCTCAGAAATTAAATTTTACTAAGTAGTTTTAAAAATGTGTACTTTTACTTTCCCTTGAGTCCATTTTTAGTGCTGTATTGGTACTTTTACTCCATACTTTCCTTCAACCTGCAGTCACTACTTATTTTTTCCTGTCTTTGGGGAATTGAAAAACCAGTCCATGTGATTCCTGTCCAATCAAATCGCACATAGAAAATAAATCGTATTATTTTGAACAACCTCAAGACATGGGCGACTTATAAATGCGACAAACTGTTTGAGAGCATTAAAAGTGTCCAAGAAGATGTCCAAAATCAGTAAACATAATTATCAAGAGACTGTTTAGATGCATGTCACTGATGAGAAGATGACGGATGTTGACTGTATGATGGGTGTTGACCGTATCATGACCAATAACTAAATGCACTACAGAATGTTACGTTCACAAACATGCACACGTTACATGTAAACACATCAGCTTTTTATAGCATAATATTCACTACTAACTATTCTTGTGTATTTTTTAAAGGGCTACTTTTTACTCCTACATTGAGTCATATTTACAACAGATACTTTTCCTCTACTTGCACTACATTTTTGGGCAAATAATGGTACTTTTACTCAAGTATGATTTTTCAGACTCTTTCCTTCACTGAACCATACAGATTTTGCAATAAGTGTAAAATGTATTGTTTCTATTAAGATAATTAACATATTTAAATGAACAGCTTTGCATTAAAATATTTTATTTCTTCCAATTCTGGAATCATTTATTCATCATTCACTTGTTCCAAACAGGTTTGAGTTTCTTTTTTTCTGTTGCACACAAAATAAGTTATACTGAAGAATATTTGATGAAAAAGCAGCCAATGACTTCCATTACATTTGGATATATATATGTATATATATATATATATATATATATGTATGTGTGTGTGTGTGTGTGTGTGTGTGTGTGTGTGTGTGT
>CAIGQZ010001108.1:24236992-24256842 GCA_903798205.1 Danio tinwini
TGTGTGTGTGTGTATATATGTATATATATATGTATGTGTGTGTGTGTATATATATATATATATATATATATGTTAATAGCTGTTTTCTTCAGATTATCTTGTTTTGTGTTCAACAGAAACAACAAGAAATTCATAAAGGTGTAGAACCGCTTTAGTGTGAGTAAATTAAAAATGTTTGGGTGAACTTTTCCTTTAAGCAGTTTTCTGTAGGCTTTGATGTAAATGTCTGCATTGATGGCCTTTTTGTCACAAGACAAATCAGTTACATTCACTTGATCCAACAGTGCTTTTATAATACAAAGAATTGTTTAAAATCAAGTGTTCAGGCAGAAAACCATCAGATCTCTCCAACTTTTTCTGTATTCTCTTTTCACAGGCACAACACGGGAAAAAGCCGCCAGATTGGGTTACCCCAGATGTCATGCAGACGCTAAAGCTGTTGAAGAACTTTGGGTTTCAGATTTTGTTTGGAGTCTACAAGAGAAAGGAGAAATGCAGACTACAGGGAGGTGAGAGCTTAGTTCATCCATGGGCTCTGCTTATCAATCAGCAATTATGTAATATTGACTAAAGATGGCACTAAATAAAATAAAGTAAATGTTTATAAACTTTATAATGAATTAAATGTTAAGTTCCTCTTGCTCTAAAACAGATCATTAAAATAATTGATCAACATCATTTAAACCTTAAGCTAAATCAATTGAAACTGAATTTAAGTATGGGTTTTTTTTTTCTTTCTTGCTGATATTGATATTATAATATTAGCTTTTCAATATAATACAAGGATTTAAAAAAAAGAAAAAAAAAAATATATATATATATATATATATACATATACATATACACTGGGTGTCCGCAGGGTCTTAAAAAGTATTAAAAGTTGATAAATCAATATAGTGAAATTTAAGGTCCTTAAAAAGTCTTAAATGCTATTTTGCAAGGTATTAAATTTTATATCAGTTTTGATTATGCAATGTATAATTGTATGCTAAAGTTTGCCTAAATTAATCTGTGAATATCAGGATGCTGTGTAGTCAATAAAATCCTTCTAGATTTGACATAATGCTGCTTTGTTTACTGCAGTAACCAAAGCAACACAATTATTTCTGCAGTTATATAGGTACCAACCTGCTGAATTAGCTAGATTTAATCGATTGAGTAAATATAGTAAAGTATTTAGTAAATAGTAAAGATTAAATTTTTTGTAAATATACTCTAAGTTCATATCTCCCCAGTGTTTCCAGTTGAAAAGTGGTTATAAGTTCTTAAAATGTATGGAAAGAGTCTTAAAAAAGGTCTTAAAAGATATTGAATTTCACTCTTTGATTCCTGTATATACTCTGATATATATTAAAAACATATAATAATATATAATAAAAACATACTCTGGAAAATACAATACATTATATTTTAGACCAAGCATAATAAAATAATTTAATAAAATAATAACTAAAAGGAAGAAAATATTTATTTGAAGCTAAACATTTTAGAGTATTTTTGTTAACACTTTACTGTAAAAAACTTTCTGGTTTTTTTTGTGCCCATCATAGACATTACTTAGGAATTCTAGTCTTCCAAATATAAAGTGTAACAGTAGATTTTAGATTTTAGTATTGTCATAGTTACACAGACAGATATGTATGTATTATAGATGCGCATGTATTTTGGAACAGGGAGAGGCTTCTGTCTGAAATTGTGTTCAATTCTTTATGCAGGGGATGATAAATGTAATGATGATAAAACACTATTCTACATTGTTTAGATTAGAAAACACAAGTGCACTAATACTGAATATGTATACATTAAAATGCTAAAACTGCTCTTGTACTCTTCATTCACAGGCCTGCTTGTAGGTCAGATTATCAAGAATCTCTCAATTGCAGCAGCTCCAGACTCTCAACACAAAGTGAAGATGGTTGTTTACTCTGCTGTAAGTCACATGGTCCTGTTTACACTTGGATTAGGATATGTTTTGGTCAATCAGATTACCAATAGAAGAGGGAAACGCATCCCTGTTTATACCTACTATTTAATTTGCACTGTCTAGTTTCATTAAGGGTGAGTGTTTTTACAGGCATTTTCTGATCTTTTAAATGAATGTTGTGAAATAATCACAAAGTAATTTGAATGAGAACATGAAAGGAGACAATAGAACAGTTGGAGCTTTTAATTCTGCTGTCAACTATACAATTTTAACATAACATAGTTTTACATTGCAAATGTTAAATCGCACTTCAACATAATTCCTCAATAAAACTTGTAATGTTTAAAAATAACATTAAAGAGATCAAATATATGATGCAGGCTCATTTATTTATATTTGTAAAACACAATACATGTATTTCTTAACACCATTGAGTTCTCACTCAAACATACTTTTTGTTTTTTGTTTTTGTAAGTCGAGTGATCCTTTACGAAGCACATTGTGTTTGCTTGCAAAGCGTTGGATTTGTTTGTGCAAGTTTGGCACAATTATCACTCCTTGTATCAAAAATCTTTTGTGGTTATTTGAAAGCATTCAAAGGGTTTCATCTGCTCAATGAAACTCGATTTTGTAGAGAAGCTCAACTATTCTGATCCCATTAACTCTTGTATTTAGCATCAACAAAACCACATCTTTATTGGGCACTCATTGAAATACTCATCGGAAAAACTCGAAGTGTTTCTGGAGCTTATTACAAGGCTTTTGAGCTTTTATGACTTGAATAAATTCTATTATAAGCAGGGTCATTGAATTTACCATATATGGTTCCTCACCAAATAAAGGATTAACAGCTGGTGTAAACAAAGCCTAAAGCTCCTAATTTTTGAACAGAGCAAAGTTTATATAATATACTCTCATTCATCTCTTTTCTCAATAGCACGACACTACAATTGTAGCCCTTCAGGAAGCTCTGAACGTCTTTAATGGTGTACAGCCGCCTTATGCCTCATGTCATATGATAGAACTTTACCAGGAAGAGAACGGGTAATGCATATATGCTATATATCATCTTTAAGAGCTTTTCCAAAAATTCATGCTTTAAAAGACATCTTTTGTCAACCAAAACATTCCTCTGTCTATGTCTTTTCAGGACGTTTTCAGTGGAGATGTTTTATCGCAATGACAGCCGCGTGTCTCCGTATGCAGTGTCTTTACCAGGATGTTTCCAGCGCTGTCCCCTGCAGGACTTTGTGAACATCACTCGTGAAGTCATTACACTGGACTGGAATAAAGAGTGTCAGCTGAGCAAAGAATCCACAGATTCAGGTTAACATATAAAAATTGATAAATGTTTGTTGAGTGTTACAGCGTTATGCTCGTTCAACTCGAAGGAGTGACGGAGGAAATTCTAATTAAACATTTATTTATAACAGATTCGCATTGGACATCTTCTCGTCTCTTTTAACACACAACTTCCAGGTGGTTAACTAAAACAACAGAAAAGAAACGTGATGACGCAACATGCGTCCTTGGCGTACTGCTTGCGCCCCACAGTGGTGTAAATCAAAAATACAACAGTCCTTCTCAGTCTGGTATAAACTAATACAGTATCAACTTGAGTACATAAAATACAATATCTTAACAATGTTATTTTAGATTTACTCTACGGAAGTCCTTGGAGGTCATGGTACAATATGTTTATTTCAAAGTCTAAAGCGCATGGTGCAAAAGCATTAAAGGCGTATCCAAATACACTTTTGCCATTTTAAGGACAGAAATATATGCTTTGTGCCCTGGCGCGTGGTCCAACAGGGTTGTGCTCATTCTCTTAATGCAGGAGTGTCCTGGAGGGCCACTGTCCTGCTGAGTTTAGCTCTAACTTACTTCAACACACCTGCAGGAAGTTTTCAGTATATCTAGAAAGAGCCTGATGAGCTGCTTCAGGTGTGTTTGATTAGGGTTGGAGCTAAACTCTCCAGGACAGAGTTTGGACACCCCTGTCTTAATGAGTTATGGGTGTGTTTTGAGCATAATCTGCATTAAACCAATCGGAGTCTAATCTCCCACCCATTTAAAAGTCAGTTGTGTCGTGCCATAGTGCTATTTACATGGCAGACTTGGCAGAGAGTGCGACGCAGTGGGTAACGCGATCGCCTCACTGCAAGAAAGTCGCTGGTTCGAGTCTCAGCTGGGTCAGTTGGCATTTCTGTGTGGAGTTTGCACGTTTTCCCCGCGTTCGCGTAGGTTTCCTCCAGGTGCTCGGCTTTCCCCCACAGTCCAAAGATATGCTGTACAGGTGAATTGGTTAAGCTAAATTGTCTGTAGTGTATGTGTGTGAATGAGTGTATGGGTGTTTCCCAGTGATGGGTTGCAGCTGGAAGAGTATGCGCTGCGTAAAACATGTGCTGGATAATTTGGCGGTTTATTTAGCTGTGGCGACCCCTGGTTAATAAAGGGACTAAGCCGAAAAGAAAATGAATGAATGAATGACTTGTCAGAGAAAATGAACGCTTCACTAGCGAGAAAATGATTAAACAGACCATCTGCAGTACAAGGATGAAGAACGAGCTCCTCCATTTGGCCTCTTTAATTTCTCTTTCTATTTACCTTTACTCTTTACTCCTTTACATGCGTGGAAAAGAAAACAGTGGAAACTCACTCCACTAAAGACATCCATTACCCTACAAATTTAATTTCTTAAGTGCAAAGATTTGTTTCCAAACTATTTCTAAATTCATACTATTCAATACTATTTCTAAATGCATATAATGAATAGTACTGTTATATAACATTAAACAAATGCAAATTGTCATAAATAAAAGAAAAACTTCACCAACAATGCGCCTTGACATACCTCTTTTATAGACCAGCATGCCTATGAGTACACAAAGCGGTGCAAATGGATTTACTATTTAAACAACTAGGCGCAAAACGTGAAAATTAGGGTTGCGCTGTTCTGAAAACAGCAACAAATCACGCCAAACTTGTGCCTTATTGTGCTGGGTGTATTAAAGGGCCCTTAAATTTGCTGTGATCTCAGCATATCAAAAGTAGTTTTTTCGAGTTTCCGATTAATTTTTTCTGCCTATACTGCTTGAAAAGGATGTCCTAGACACGCTTCAAAGTAAGCATTTCATATTGTGTTATTTGCAGGGATTCACTTTTTAAAGTAATTGTAAATAACTTGTGGAAAGGATGCATTAAAGCAAAAGCAGGATCTTCATCATTCTTCATAATCTAATTCATACATGTGTCAAAACAAGAGAGAAAAATAATTTTAATGCATGACCTTTTAGGACTTCTGTATTACTGATCATTGTATTACTGATCATTGTAGCTTTTTTTTTTGCCACACAGTTGTGTATTTGTTGTTTATCATTAATAAAAAATATCATAAAAAAATATGTTTTATGTGCAAACAAATAGTATTTGTATTATATTATAAATATATCTGAAATATGTTGCACATTTTCTTACTAAAGATCCTTTATTTTCAAGATAAACAACATGAACTAACGGGTTCTTGGCAAAAAGTTCTTTGATCTCTGATAGTGTGTGTTTGTGTGTGTTTAGAAGTCATCATCGGTCTGGCTGTGTGTGGTGTTCTGCTCCTCCTGCTGGTTCTGCTGCTTCTTCTCGTTCTGTGTCGTCACAAAGATCCCATGGCGAGTTACAGCCACATCATAAATGAGAGCGACTCCTGACAATCATATCAGCTCCTCCGCAAAGAGGACATCGAAGAAGACCTGTGAGGACACACTCTAAAACCAGCACTTTGACGACCGTTTGAACTTCCTTTGGCCACACATTTGATCATTCTGGGGAAGATGCTTTTACCACAAACTTGTAATTTCAAGCGTTTTAGAGAAAGATAAAAAGGGAATAAAGAGTTTGCGTCAGAAGCATTAATGTAACACAGACTCGATGTGTGCCTCTGTGGTTTTGTACCGAATGATTATGTACAAAATAAACAGAGGAAGTCAAAATATCTCTGAGATGTAGTGTATAGCTCCTCTGTGAAGCGCAAAGACTGTCAGCGTCCTGTTTGTGCTTCCGGTCTATTAGTTCTTGTCTACTTATGACACATCTGAAGACTCGACAAAAAGGCCAACGAAAGACTCTTGGATACCATCGAGGCCTTACCCTGCACCCATGGAGTTTTACCATTCCTTCTGAAGCGATCATCTCCTGATTTACAGCCACACAATCATTTTGTCAAGTAAATTTCAGAATAGTTACGTGCTGAAATGAACAGCAGCTTTCTCAGGATAAGCTCTGTTGAGCCGAATAGTTTTAATCTACAGCAGATTCCTTCATTTGAATGTTTTAATGTAATGATCATCAGTCTCGAGGGATAAAATTACATTTTCACTTGGTTATGGGAGATGGGTATTTTTTCTTAGAGTAATAATTCAGTTTCAGGTGCTTTAGGTTTAATATAAAATTAGTAATAGGTTCAAGACACCCTGGAGTACTTTCTTTTTTTTTTTTTTTTGAGATTTTATCACATTTGTGAGTGTTGAGCATCATTTAAGACAACGTTAGCCCCTGTCAGCTTTAATTGTGGTGAAAAATGGATCAAATAATTATTGGGGCGGGATTAAAATTTGTGATGTAGCGCGCATCTGCTAGTAGAGTGATTTTGCGTCAGTTTCTCATCATTTCTCAGCGCATGACAAGCAGTAGCCGTTCATGAAGGCATGCATGTGTTTGTTTCCATTATCCACAGAGTTTGTTGCATGGTTTTCATCCGCGATGCTGTCAGGACCACCGATACAGACAACCTGTTTGCGTGCAGCAAGCATTTTTTGTCAAGAGAGCTGTATGAGAATGGCGGACTTTGTCTTTTATCAGTTGAGTTTGTTACCATTCAGACACATCGCCTATCCATGCTGCTGTGTTCGCACATGTTTAAAATCCTGCAGATTACAGGCAGCAATAATGGTTGGAAAAGATAGGGTAAGAGACCTGCTGCACTGCTATCCACATTGTCTGCATTCAGACCCGGGATTCAGGAGGAGAGAAGTCCTCCTCATTTAGTGTTTATATAAACACGATTATCTTTATAACGATACAACAAATTGTGGTTATATATTATATGAAATTACGAACAGCCTATTGTAGATGTAACAGCATTAAACTGACCCTTCGCTAAGCCACACCCAAAAATTGGCACACACCAGTTGTGGCTTAGCAACCATAGCTACGCGCAAGGAGGTCTTTCGAGCGAGGGGAAACCAGCCAAAGTGCTGTGCATATGGATTGTGCAAATCTGATACCCGGTATCCTGAAAGTTGGGACTGGGTGGTGCCATTTTTTTCCCTTTCTAAAACCTAAAACCCAAGGGGAAAAATGCCAGCGTGGATCAAGCTCTGTGAGGGGCGCTGAAAGCGGGGTTAAGTTGGTTTAGTTTTTGATATTCCTGACACATTCAGTGTTAGACGGCAATAACTTGCACACCTCTTACCCTCTAAACTGTGTTTCCTACAAAAATACAAAGCAGGTTGTTTCCCAGCTGTCTTTTTTTTTTTCGCTTGATATTATGAGCACTGCTTCGTTTAACCCCTCGCAATAGCTGCAAGAGCGAGCACAATCCAGTCATATTTCCATCTGTTTCAAGCTACGAAAATTTTAAATTACATATCAACAAAACAGAGATGTGATCACAAACTGGGCACTTGCGATCAATTAATATTCTTCACCCGCAGCTATTTTTCAGTCATTTATATCCCTCATGTCCATGTCAGAGCTACAATTTATCTGTGTTTTCGTCAGTCTTTTAGAGATTTAGTGATTGGTCACGACGTTATAGCAGGTTAGTGTCTGCTTTTATATTTAGTGTCATATTAATATTTGCTGGTAGAGAAAAATCTATTTGTTCACTTCTGCTATTTATACTTTAATTTGCATTTCAATTTATTTATTTTTTCCACTTAGAATTAGAATTGTGTGCTGTATAAAAAGCACACAATCATTCTGACAGTTATAGGTACTGTACATTGTTATGGGTCAATGATGCAAAAATTTGGCACAGATCCGTCAATTTCCTCTTTCTGGCTGATCTTTCTATGAATGAATTATGTAGATGCACTGTCCATGCATGTTTCATTGCACAACAATTAATCTATCAGGCTTTTTAGACAAAAAAAAGAGAAATCACGGTTTAATTTGTTATTATTAGATTATTTTTAAGTTCTGCAAGAACTAAGCTGTTGAATGGTTAGTGTATGAGTCAGCTAGGCTAACATAGCTTCAATTTTGAATAAATTATTTTCTAATTGGTTGCATCTTATGTCGTGAATATACCCTATATCCTTTTTTCTCTGGCTTTCTCAGATATCTAATTTGTTTGCCAAAAATTACTATTTATATCCCTGGGAATGTCTGACAGCACAATTTTAACTTTTGCCAACTGACAAAAGCCATTCTTTCCCCTGCTCTGCTGGCCACACCCACTCCTCCCTCCTCCCTCTGCCCCGCTCTGCTGAGCATTTTTTGAAAAAATTCTGAGGTAGACTTGAACTGAAAGAGGGGGGTTTCAGGATTTTTTTAAATGATCAAACATGCCCACTAAGATTTTTGGAAAATAAAGATTACCATTTAAAATCAACTCCCAGTGTGTCCAAAATTGTGCTAACATCTCACGTTTGGTTTGTTTAATGGATGTTTCACCCTCTGGATTCATTTAAAACAAACGCTGTGATGAGTAATTGAGGGAAGTGTGAAGGTTTGGGGTGAGGTGCATTTAAAATAGACGACAGCCCATATTTCTTGATTCCTTTTTATTTTCATCAAACAGTGTTTGACAGGACAACTGTTTTAGTCTTGTACCAGCTCATTAACATCTTGTTAACAGTCAAAAAGGAGTATCATAATACATGTGTACTAGCACAGAGTATTTACTGTAGTGTCAGAAAGGAGCTTCACCTAATGTTTTAATCAATATTTTAACCAAAATTCACAATAGCTGTAAATTTGTCTTAAAAACAAAGTTGTTCACTGACCTCTGCTATAAATATCAGTGTCCCCTCAATAACCATGTTATATAATGTCCTGAAGCCTCATTTATAAATGTTAAAGATCTACAGTTTCTGAAATGTTCCAATGAAGGATTCATCAGTCTTGCTCAATCACAGTTGTTGAATCCTGTCCACCGTTTTCTGTCTCAGAGTGTCCGCTGGATCTTAAAAAGTCTAAAAATTTCTTAAATTTCAAAAACAGGCCTTAAAAATCTTAAATTCACGAAAATCAAAAAAATTGTGTTTTAGGTCTTAAATCATTTTAAATAGGTCTTAATAAAAAAAAAAAATTGTAAACTACTCAGTCCGGTCAACATTGATCTAATCACCAACAATGCATCTCATTCAATCATCCCTTTTCCTTCAGCTTAGTCCCTTTATTTATTAGGGGCCGCCACAGTGGAGTGAACGAACAACATATTCAGCATATGTTTTACACAGCGGATGCCTTTCCAGCTGCAACCCAGTACTGGGAAACATCCAAACATTTAAATTCACCTATAGAGCATGTCTTTGGACTGTGGGGGAAACCAGAGCACCCAGAGGAAACCCACGCGAACACGGTGAGAACATGCAAACTCCACACAGAAATGCCAACTGACCCAGCCGGGACTCAAACCAGTGATCTTCTTGCTGTGAGGCAACAGTGCTAACCACTGCGCCACCGTGTCACAATTTTTTTATTGCAAAGAAATACAAATCACAACAGCCATTTATTTTTACAGCAAAACCCCCAAATTCAATTCTTTGATCAGGGAAAGAAAACTACAAACAATTACAAGATTCCTCATGATAATACCGGGCCATTCGAAAAAATCCTTAGTGTTAATCCTGTATAGGTCTAAAATTGAATTCTTAATGGTCTTTCAAAAAAAGTCTTAAATTTGACTTGATGAAACCTGCAGAAACCCTGTGTCTAAACCTATATGAATCTAATTTAGGAATAACTTCTGTTCCACTGTAAATGTGTGTGTAAACGTGATGCATTGAAAACTGTAGAATGAGGTGGCTTTATTCTTCTCAGAGATCATTCATTCATTTTCCGCTTAGTCCCCACATTAATCCGGGGTCACCACAGCGGAATGAACCGCCAACTCAACCAGCATGTTTTTACACAGCGGATGCCCTTCCAGCCGCAACCCATCCCTGGGAAACATCCACACACACTTATTCACACTCATACACTACAGACAATTAAGCCTACCCAATTCACCTGTACCATGTCTTTGGACTTGGGGGGAAACCGGAGCACCGGGAGGAAACCCACGCAAACGCAAGGAGAACATGCAACCTCCACACAGAAACGCCAACTGACCCAGCCGAGGCTCGAACCAGCGACTTTCTTGCTGTGAGGCGACAGCACTACCTTCTGCGCCATTGCGTCGCCTTCTCACAGATCATCCATCTAATATTAAAAGTATGAACAAGCTACTTTCAGCAGACCACAGATAACCCCCAAAACTCAAGAGTCTATCAGCAGCAATATATGGAATATCACTACTCTTGGGAATGAATAAATATCTGGAGGAACAGAACACGGTGAACTTTTGCCACAAACATGCCCGTTATACTAATGCGACATTAAAATACCAAGTGTAACGTTATTTTCATGATGACAAAACAAAGACAAACATACCTCTCACTCATGTTCACTGTCAATACATTATTTGTAGTGAATTTTTTAGTATTCCTTTTGAATGGAAGTCTAACCCATAAAAAACGTCATTTGAAAACACATAATATCACAGTAATGACATTGTGATCTCAAATGTATCTACATATTCAGTGATGGATTTTTATTATTATTAAATATACATGAGAACAAAATGCTAAAAAGATGTCTAATGTGTTGCTCACTTTTGACGCAAGATGGAATTAGCATTTTATAAATGAGGCTTTACATGCTTTACATCTAAGTTTTAGGAACAACAAATAATAACTTGACTTTTAGTTGATCATTTGGTATAAAAAGTGGCTTATATGAAAGGCAAAGGAAAGTGTAAAAAGATTACACTTATTTTACCAAGAAAAAAATATGATCATGCCTTTAATTAATTAGGACAGTAAGATCTGACTTTGCTTAGACAAAAGTCTTGTCACTGAACAGAAATAATGTACAGTATAGAATATAAAGTCATGGTGCAGTGGAGAAATAATTAATATCGTGTATGACTCCCATTAGCTTGGAGGACTGCATCCATACATCTCTGCAATGACTCAAATAACTTATTAATCAAGTCATCTGGAATGGCAAAGAAGGACTCCCAGAGTTCATCAAGATTCTTTAGATTCATCCTCAATGCCTCTTCCTCCATCTTACCCCAGACATGCTCAATAATGTTCATGTCGGGTGACTGGGCTGGCCAATCCTGGAGCACCTTGACCTTCTTTGCTTTCAGGAACTATGAGTATGTAAAGGATCCTGCTGAGGATTTTGCCCTCTCCTGTGGTTTGTAATGTAATGGGCAGCACAAATGTCTTGATACCTCAGGCTGTTGATGTTGCCATCCAGTCTGCAGATCTCTTGCACACCCCCATACTGAATGTAACCATAAACCATGATTTTCCCTTCACCAAACTTGACTGAATCTGTGAGAATCTTGAATCTATGTGGGTTCCAATTGGTCTTCTGCAGTATTTGTGATGATTGGGATGCAGTTCAACAGATGATTCATCAGAAAATATACCTTCTGCCACTTTTCTAAATGACCAACTAGAAGTCAAGTTATTTTTTGTTTCTTTTACAACTGGGATGGAGGACTAGACTTTTGTCAGGTTGTGTACATGTTAAAAAAAATAAAAGCATCCACAGTACAAACGTTTCCACACATACTCCTCCAAAACAACAGCTCCTTTTTTATTATTATTTTGTAAATAACATACAGTTTAGACAAGTTCATATAGAATTCATAATAGAAATGTTTGTCCACCTAGAAGCAGACCTTTATCTGGACCAGTCCAGATCAGTGCATCAGTTTGAGAACATAAAAAATTCAGTCCAAACAATCAACACAAGTTGTGAGACTTCATTTAAAAGACAACAAAACATTTTCCCTTCTTAGTCTGTAAATCATCCTTTTTTTTATATTGTACTCATTCTTTGCTATAATATTAAATACATGGTGCAACATCAGGCCGGGTTAAGTGACCCTGGACACATCTCAAGTGTTTTTTCTTCTTCTCTATCATCTGGAATGAATGTTCAGTCTGAGCAATCTTAAAGGCGGTTTAAAGTATACTAAAACACTACACAGGCTAAGCACCATTAAAAACCTTAAAGATAACACTAAACACACACACACACATACGTGCACACATTACGAAAAAAAAATGGTTCCGGCACCCCACACACAGTTAATCTTTTTT
Organism: Danio tinwini; assembly: GCA_903798205.1. Taxonomy (NCBI): domain Eukaryota; kingdom Metazoa; phylum Chordata; class Actinopteri; order Cypriniformes; family Danionidae; genus Danio; species Danio tinwini. Next base: position 24,249,302 of record CAIGQZ010001108.1, read on the forward strand.
CTTTAACGGCGCTCTGACCTTTAACCTTTAAACTCAACATTCAATAGTCAACAGTGAGATGGGTCACTGTGCAGGTTGACCATCACCATTCAAGGATCGACAGGTGTTAAGATGTTATCTGACACATAGAGAGCAAAGGAAATAGGAAGAAAGAGAGAGATGTTGATTGTCTGTTGTCAAGGTCAAAGGTTAGGAGCGTCTGAGGTAAGGCTCTGATCAGGCAATGGCTTTGGCCTCGGGCAGGAAGGCCTCCCAACACTTCACCAGCTGCTTGAACATAAACAATTCAGCAAGGCTATTCAATAGTATGTGTATAAAGTGGGGGAAATATGTATTGAACACGTTATGTTTTTTTCCTGGGAATAATATTTCTAAAGGAACTGCTGACATGGGATTGAACCAGATTTTGGAAAAAATCCAAACAATACAAACATAAAAATATAACAAAACAAAAAAAATCTAATAACAATGGAATGACACAAGGAGAAGATTTCAGCTGCTGTCTAACGCCCCATTCACACGGGGCGTCAGCTTCAACGCTTCCCATTCACTTTGAATGGGTGACGTCAGGCGTTGTGGATCCGTCGGCGCCGCTTCAGTGGCATTGCTCGCTGCAAAAGTTGGGACTTGCTCAACTTTTCAAGCGGCGACGGAAGCGTCAGCCAATAAGATCGCTGTATGCAAATGCACCAGCTCAGACAGTGGCCTATTGCTGACTAATTTCATTGGCTGACGCTGCTATGATGATCGCGTCAGCCTCAGCTTCAAACACGCCCTCTGTCAAACATTGACCCTGAAGCCCCGTGTGAATGGGGCGTAAGAGATTTCAGCTGCTGTCTGGGCTTTCACTGCATTTCTACACCCCCATTTCTTCATGTGCTCAATACTTTTCCGTGTCATTTCATTTTATTACACAGAACTTCATTTGTAAACTAATTAGTTTTGCTTTCTTTGAATATATGGATTTGTTTGATTTTTACCAACATCCAGTAGAAATTTCAAGTCAACAGCACCTTTAGAAATATGTTTTCTGAGAAAAAATGGTTACATGTTCAATACCTATTTACCCCACTGTATATGTAAGGTATATGTAAAGCAAACACACACACACACACACACACACACTTACCCGATGCTGTGTATGTAGAAGAGACTCCAGGTATTTCACTATGTGCTGTTTGAAATCTCTGGCCTTCTCTTTCTAAAAAAGATAATTAAAATAAAATCGCATAAAAATTGAACTTTATTATATTTTATATGTCACTGTCAATAAAAATTTGCTATTAGTTCTCATTTCATCCAAAATATAGGTGGTTGTTGTTTTCTTCAGAAGAACACGATATTCAGCTAAAATTCCTTGTTGATTTATAAAATGCAAATCACAAATATCAAAAACATATGTCACCCTGAACTCAAAAAAGTTGTAATTGTTAGTTCTTAGAAATTGATATGTATATATTACATGAAAGCTGAATAAATAAGCCTTCCAATATAGTGTGATTTATTACAATGGGACAATATTTGGCTGAGATAAAATTATTAGAATATGTGGAATCTGAGTGTGCAAAAAAAAAGAGAAAATCTTCTTTAAAGTTGTCTAAATAAAGTCACTGGAAATGAACATTTCTAATAGTTGTGAACTGACTTTTTTATATTTATTTATTTATATATTTACAGTAGGAAATTTTAAATATATATTTATGAAACATGATCTTTACTTACTATTCGAATGATTTTTGACATAAAAGAGGAATCAATATGTTTGCACCATACAGTGTATTTTGGGATACTGCCAAAAATATACCTATGCAACTTAAGATTGGTTTTGTGGTCCAGGATCACAAATAGGCAATGCACAATTAATATGTGTGGCTCCTGACAATGCATTTATGCTTTATGAAACTAACAATCTGTGCTATTGAATTATTTGCAATATTTTAACTAATAAAATCAAGAATTTTAGAAAACGCTCATAAGCATGGTCATGACAGTCTGTACTTCATTATGTTACAGGAAGTCCATTCTCTAGACTTTTGTGATCCTGCCAAGTACTGTTTGCAGAGACAATCATGAAGAATCGTCCTGTAAATCATTTTCAGATTCTTACGCTAAGAACTCAGAAGTCAAGTTTATCAATTTTGTTTTGCATGTATGATTTATTTTTTAACTCTTACAAAATGCCTAGAGCCTTAACATCATAACAATGATTTCAACTGTAAATCTACTTAACCCTTTCATGCATACGATCACACTGGTGTGATTAGAATGTTCAGCACACACGTCAACAACTGCTCAAATTCAAATCTGATGGTGTGCGCTAAGGCCCAAAATAAATCACAATTTATTCATGCTTTCAAACAAATAACATTTATTGTTGGTTTCAGACATTCTAATACATATAACTGCAAGCAAAACATAACATTTAAGGTTTGTAAAATACACACGGATGTCTATGGAGTCTGCAATAGTAATTATTTTTCAATATAACTGAACAATGTGCTTTGTTCATGTAAGATTTTATTATCTGTATCGATACACAATGTTAATGTTACTAGATTATTTTCTCTATTCCTCTCCCAAATAAACTGTTGTTTACCTTCATGTATTTCGGAAGAAAATTATGAATAAACATGACGTAAATACAGCAGCTTGGCGATACAGCTGCAAATGGAAGTTAAAGAGAAGTATCCTAAGCTGTATCCCATCTAGACTTCACCACATGGCAGGAGAGGTTGAAGTCTAGATGGGATACAGCTGAGGATACTCCTGTCAATATAGCATCATTTTTGTGACACTTTACAACAAATAATATTTTTACAATTTCGTGAGGGTTGGGTTTAGGGTTGAGGTAGGAGTAGATGCTATTAAAATGTAATTAATGCATTTCAGATCACAGCTGTATGCCTTCTAGCAACAACAGCGGCGCCCATTACCCATTATCTAACAAAAAATACCATCATTATTAAGCTGTTTAAACGACAAAATATATGTTCTATCACATATTTGGCAATCGGAGTATCAGAAATTTCACAATATAATTAGAACATTTGTCAATATTAAGAGAAAAGGACAAAAAAAAAATACGATATATACATAGATCATTCTGGCTGGTGAGTCACGTGATAAACTTGACGCATCACCATGGGAACTTTAAAACGCAATGAATTCTAAGTAACCATAGATATTTACATTAGATGTTGCCTGCCCTGTTGTCTATTGGAAGGAATGCGTCAATAGAGCCACCATATTAGTACAGGGTAGCTCTCCTTTGAAATGAATGCGGGACCAAGCTGTAGCGGAGGACTGTGGCCATCCAGAGCCAGAGATATACACATATATCTATGATCGGGAGTTTCCCGGTGGTCAGTACGCAATTTTTATTTATTTTTTAATACGAAAATTATAATTTTACATCACTTTTCTATATTGATGGATCAGTGACCGCACGGGCATTGCTGACAAAGAGTGTGTGTTTGTGTGCATGTAAATGTATTATCCTCCCTCCTGTTATACTTGATCTAATCCGCGTCCTGAAACACACCCCTTCTCCTGCTTCACTTCTCATTCTGACGCAGGGAGCGATTCGTTTGTGAATAAATCTCCGTTATGAAATTCTCGTTCGCTTAGCCGACAATAATACAAGTTTCTAGTACTGCAGCATCTCGTTGTCATATTTCTTTTGCATTGTTTGCTTATTTTATTCAACAAAACTAGCATAAGCCAAGTATTTAGTGCAAGTTGGTGCTACTTTGCCTTATAGTGAATGCAGTAAGTGACTGTATTATCATCAATAATGTTACTTCTTGAGCACAAAAGTTCATAACATAAAAACGAAATCTTACCTATGAAATGTTCTGCCTTTGTGCTTTGTTTTCTTTGTTTGCTCGTTACTACACCCATACATAGCGATAAAGTCCAGCATCTTCTCGTTGGCACATGTTCTTGACTAGTGCAGTTGAATGACATTTGTGCTGGGAGCACTGTACAAATGTGGCGGCGCTATTGACGCATGCTCAGGGGCCGTATGCGATATCTAGTGTATATATCTATGCTAAGTAACGATCACAAAACAAAAAACTTACACAGAACGGTCAGCTGGAGTATTTAAAACTTAAAGGGTTAATGTTCTACTGAAGAAAGAAGTCACCAACACATTGGATAATTTTCTTGAATGAAACTACTTGATAGGATAAAAAATACATCCAAATACTAAATACTGTATGATGTTTTTTTACCAAAACTGTACATAAAACAATATGTCTTACCTCAAATCGGAGCACTTCCTTACGCACAGTACAGGTGACTCTTTCAAAATCTCTCTCATACTGACTGACTTTAGATTCCCACTGTGCAAAAACACACAAAAAAGCCTCCTGTTAAAAATCAAACATCTTGAAAATCTTCTGGAATCAACAGAAACATGCAACAAGGATTTATTTTAAAGAGATAGTTCACCCAAGTCTAAATTTACTCACACTTTACTCATCCTCAAGAAGTTCTTTAAGCTTTTTTGTAGAACAAAAAAGATGTTTTGAAGAACCCTGATAACCAGTAAGCTTTTGCATCCATAGTAGGGGAGAAAACATACTATGGAAGCCAATGGCTACCAGTTTCCAACATTCTTCAAAATATCTTCTGTTGTGTTCAATAGAGGAAAAAACTTTGGTTTAGAAAAAGTGAAAATGATGACAGAATTTACTCACTATTAACTTACCCTCAGGTGGTTCCAAACATTTACGAGTTTCTTTTTTTCTATTGAGCGCAAAAGAAAATATTTTGAAGAATGTTGGAAATAGTAACCATTACTATTACATCCATACGGTAACATCCATAGTAGGAAAAACAAACACTATGGAAGTCAATGGTAGCTGGTTTCCAACATTTTTCAAAATATCTTCTTTTGTTTTCAACAGAAGAAAAAGGTTTGTGACCAATAAAGGCTTAGTAAATGATGTCATTTTGGGGTGAACTATCCCTTTAAGTGTTGCCCTACTGTATGTGTGGAGCGTTCATTCACTCTTGATGGTTTAACCTCATTTATGTCGTCTTTAGCCTGCTGCAGTTTCTCAGGTTTGTTCGCCCACAGCAATTTGGCTTCGGCCTCTCGTTTCTTCTGCAGTGTAATCTGTGCTTCCTGCAGACGCTGCCACACTTTCATTCTTTGCTCAAAACAGCACTGAGGGCAGAAAACAACACGGAGGAGTACATTATATTGTTTATATACAATGAGATCAATGAGATACAGGTTTTGAAAGTTTCTGAAGCTGTTTCATAACTATACACATTAGTACCAACAAAAACACATATTAGTTTGTTCTGCTTTCATCACAACGGTAAAAGGTTTAACAATCCAAGTTGAATCGATAGCTATGTGCTATTTTTATGCGCATTTTGGAATATCGCAAAAAAAAAAAGCTTAATGGAAATGTCAAGATGAGCATAAAAAACTAAAAACAACTGAGTAGATTGAACTTTTTTAATTCAATAAGAATTTTTTTTTGCATAAACTACAATGGAAACACATTTAATGAATAAATTCCAGCGTGTACATCAAAAAAGTCACGTGATTTTGTTTTAACATAAATTTTGAATTTAACAAGTACATTTTGAATTTAACAAGTTTTAAAAACATGGTGTTAGGACAGAATAAATGGAAAAAACAGTGGAGCGACCAATATAAAACATGTTGTAAAAATATAAAAACTGTAAAATGTTGTGTTGGACAAGACAAAATCCCTCAGCTAAAGTCCATCATCAAAGTGGATTAATATCATTACCTCCAGAACTGTTTTGAGTGTCTGCACTCAGTGTCTCATGCCTCCAAAAATTAATTAATTCATTTCTTTTTCATCTTAGTCCCTTTATTAATCAGGGGTCAACACAATGGAATGAACCGTCAACCTATCCAGCATATGTTTTATGCAGCAGATGTCCTTCCAGCTGCAACCCATCACTGGGAAAGCCTCCAAAAATGTACTATATAAAAAAAAAAAGCCAGCAGTGGCTCCTCCTGACCAGCAAATTCCATTTTTATTTTTGATATTTTGTACCAGTTTATCAGGAAGTGGCCATTTTGTTCTCCTTGACTCATTGGATGAAATCTCATTGGTTCTTTAATTGCAAATGTTTTGTGCGATATTCCAGTTTTGCGCTTTAAGTCTAATTGACATTTTTGGATGGAAACATAGCTAGTGTCAGTTAGGAATAACATAGCATAATCTTTAAAGGGCACCTATTTTACCCCTTTTACAAGATGTAATATAAGCCTTTGGTGTCTCCAGAATGTGTCTGTAAAGTTTCAGCTTAAAATACTCATTCGATTATTTATTATAGCCTTCAGAATCTGCTCATTTTGGTGTCTGACAACAGTGTAGCTGTTTTTGTAGCCTGTAGCTTTAAATGCAAATGAGCTGCTTCCTCCCACCCACTGTTCCCATGTGCGTGTCTGTTTCTCCTGCCTTACATCAGATAAACAGCAGTCAGTAACAGAGACAGATTTGGATGAAGCTGAAATACAGCTCATTAGTCAAAAATACCAAGTTTATTGATGTATTCATGGTGGAGTTTATTCAAGCCTTTCTGAAATGAGTCTCACACAAATGTCTTTTGCAGTACACAGAGACACACACACACACACATTAGCGTCTACTGACACCTTGTGGCTGTGGTGATTATAGCGGTTAAGAATTAGATATCGATTTTACTGTCTTTAATACAAACATGCTCCATTTTATAACGTGTTATACTTATAAAAAACAATGAGAGTTGTAACAGATATTTTAAGCCCAGTTTATTTGCAAAGAAAAAAGATCTGTGAACGTGTGTAAACATGTTATTATAGAAACATGGCGTCTGTCAATTCGGTGGGCGGGGAAAACCGCACTCCACCATCACATTGTAGTGGGCCTCAAAATCACTGGGATTTGTGTGCTATTTTAAAGTCAGAAAATAAAAAATAAAAAAGACTTGTTGTGTTTGTATCACTCCAATATGACAGTGCATACACTATACCTACACACAGTCCTGTCCAAACAGCTTACAATAGATAGTTTTCATAACAGGTGCTCTTTAAACAATTATTCACGCATTCTGGTTAAGTGGTTGTGCTCTCTCACCCTCACGGCCCCCAGCAGTCGGACGTAGTCGGCTAGGAGCTCTGCGAGGATGAAGAAATCGCTGAAGGCTTGTTGCTGATGCAGCTGCTCCATCTTATCCTCCACCTCTGCCAGCTGTGACAGGGCACGGGACAGGGCTGAGTTCTCCTCCACGCTGCCCAGCATAGCCACACTCTTACTGAACACCGCTGTGCTATTACACAACTCTACAGGAGGAGACAGATTCTCAATCACAGCATGAATCTGAAAGACTGGCTTTACAGTGCACCTTTTGACTCTAACCTTTCCTGTGGTTTACTAATGAGTCCACGGCTGCATGGAGCCTCCTCAGCAGCTGCTCCTCATTCTCCACCTCCTGCAGCTTACTCTCAAACCACTGACACACACACACACACACACACACACACACACACACACACACACACA
>CAIGQZ010001108.1:24256852-24268619 GCA_903798205.1 Danio tinwini
ACACACACACACACACACACACACACACACACACACACACACACACAAACTGTCAAAATACCTGGGAGATTAAGTGCTTTGGCACCAGGTAATTACATGAACTCAGTTATATTGTAGGAACTAGCCACTAGAACCAAAAACTAATTTCCCTGAATTATTTTCCTGCTCCAGATATAAGCAACATTTAACACTGTTGACTGCTAACTTGTAACACTTTAAAATATTTTGCTGGTGTTTTGTATGGCACGGCCAGTTAAGTCCAAGTTCCAGCGGTGCAAACACACCAAAAAGCTGATAATTTTATCAATAGTTCTTAGAACTGTGAAAAAGCCTCTAATGTACGCATTCAGCCTAAATTATACATATTTTTATGCATTTTTTATAATTCGTTTCCACTGAGCAGTATGGTTCAGTGCAGTATGGTAAGCACTATTCAATTTCCATTGTCACTATTCCATTATCAATGTTAGAAGAACCAAAATAATGAAGTCTACTGTACCATTTTTGGGGTCTTTTTTTATAAGGTACCTAGCACAACAGTACAGTACTAAAGGAGTAGAGCTACACTAGAGCTAGGTTTACACTTTACATTGGCACATGAACTTTTCCTGCTTGTTGTCAAACTACTTCATAACTGTAGTAGGAGACAATTCAATCATAACGTAATGTTTAAACAGCTGTCATAACATCATTTATCAATATGTTGACCTTTTTGAATTCACAGGAAATGCATTAGGACCATTGTTATTGTTTACATGCCTCAAAATGCTCTATAGAATGAAGGTGCAAAGCAATGAACCATAATCAAATGAAGCTTGTTTCTTCTTGTGACAAACAGCCTCATACCAAGAAGCAAGAACATGATTGGCTGTATGTCCTTTTTCGAGTGAGAATAACAAAGATCGCTCCTTGTCGTACATCCTACTGAGTGAGGGTGCTACTGGCAGTGGAAATGCAAGCCTGATCAATGTGACTTATACCAAATCATACTGTAATGTACTTAACTGCTCTGTACTGAACCAAAAAGCTCAGTGAAAAAGAGGCATTAGTGTGTGCAGACAGTTGAAATCATAACCTTTCAAATTTAATGACAAAGACACAACAGAAAGATTAACCCTTGTGCAGCGCCTGCGCTTATTCTCTCCACAAGTTATGAGATAATAAAAATGTATTTGTATTCTTTAAACTAGTTATTTGTCTTCAGTAGTTTGTTGTTTAGAAATAAAGCCCACATGACACCTACACATACAAATTGTGCACAAAATCAGTTTCTAAAATCACCCGCTAATGATGAACTTTTCATTACACAGGCTGTGTGCAAAAATATATTAGGGACTTTAAAAGTGAAAGAAGTGATTTCTTCTTACATTATCTGACTCATTTATTTTAATGGTCATCTTATTTACAGCATCGGATGCTCTGTTTATCATCTTAAGTAGGCCAGGTCCACTTAAAGTCTGAGTATTCACTGCTCTGGGCAACTAAAAACACAAACACAAACAAGTTTAGAAATGTAAAGTGTATTTAAAGATACTATGCAATGTGTCAAGAAACATGATAAAGGTCACCTCATCTCTTTCTAAAAATTCTCGAACATCTGGGTCCTGCAGTAGAGACGGATGGGCCACTACTCTCTGTAGATACCTACAGTAATCACACACATACAGGCAATTTAAATGTTAAAAGTAAAACAAGTGTTGTTGTGAATATGTCTATTATATGTTGGAGGTTAATAAATTTCTTTTTTCGAAACAAAGATTTCAACAAGACAAAGTGCTATTTTTTGATGAGGGTTCCACAAAATAAACATGAAACAACAGCCAACTTCTCAAAGTATGTGGTTATCTAAATACACACACTTTCATGAACAGCAGATTTAAGAACTTTCAATGACTTTGTAAAGCACCATTATTTTTAAATCAAGCTATAACAAGCTATAATAAGCAGGTTATATATTCCACAGCACATGTATCACTAAGAAAGTCCTTACTGTACTTAACATTTCACTTACACTTAATATTCACATAAAAAATGCTATCTCGCAAAACTGTTAGTCCACAAACACTACCTGTTCAATTCATTCATGTTAACCTTCCCGTTTTTCCAAAATTCTCCCGTATTTTGCCACTCTATCCCACTATCACCCTATCATTAAGCATTTTCCCATATTTCTGATATATACTTTAATCTTGAAAGCACGCTGAAATTAAGAATATAAATATAAAAACGTCTGCATTCACTTTCTTGCCATTAAAGCTGTGCGTCGATTGTCACCCTTCTTATGCAACCTTTGAATCAGCGAACGCATGAATAAGTATTGACTGACATACGCGCTCCGTATGATAAACTGATTCCAGATCAGCTTCTGTACACGCCATTTAAAGTGACACCTCTGTTATCAAACAAATGAAGAACAGCAAATGAATCTCTCGTTTTGTTTTGTTTGATAACAGAGGTGTCACTGTAAGAATGCACAGATCCATAATGAAAGCATTCAATTACTTTATTAACTGTTTATGCTCATTTAAGAGAAAATGAGTTGTGTTAAAACACGCAGGACGGACATGTTTACATATTATTACGAACAGACATGTTTACATATTATTAGGGGTTCTGCACTTTCGCTCCTCTTTATATGGTGTGTACAGAAGCTGATCTGGGATCAGTTTATCATACGGAGGGCGTCCGTCAGTTAACGCTTATTCATGCATTCCCTGAATTAAAGGTTGCATAGGAAGGGCGACGATCGACGCACAGCTTTAATGGAAAGAAAGTGAATGCAGACATTTTTATATTAATTTCAGAGTGCTTTCAAGATTAAAACATATATCAGAAATATGGGAAAATACTTAATGATAGGATGATAGTGGAATAGAATGGTAAAATGCGGGAAAATTTTGGCAAAAACGGGAGGGTTGACATGAATGAAGTGAACAGGATGTGTTTGTGGAAAAAAAGTTTTGCGAGATAACGCAAAACAGCTTTGTGAGAGAACGCAAAAACTTTTAAAAAATGTTTTCCTATCACTCTGTTTTTTTCTTCCACTTATTTTTATACCACCATCACATCCCTTCCGGTCTCAATGTTCAAATATGGTTTCTGAAATATTAATAAATGTGCATGATTTGTCACTGTTAATGTAAAAGATTTAATTTTAATTTTGAATTCTCCAATTTTTTTATTCTCTTTTTAACAATTGAGTACAGATGCTGAAATAAAACAATACATGTTACTACAAAATTAATTTAAGCACTTTCAAGGATTGATGTTTGTTTTTAAGTAATTTTCCAGGCCTTGAATCCATATGTCTGAAAGACAAGTACTTTCAAGAAGCATGGGAACCCTGTAAATATGTTGCCATCAGCAATCTATCCACATTTTTGTTCTTTAAAGTTCTTTAATTAAATTTAAGTTATTGTAGGTTACATTATTACTTTCTTTCCCACTTATTACAGTCAATTCAGTTTCTAATCTGTGTATTTTGCATTTGTTTTCTATATTTACTGTTATGACTGTATACTTCATGTGTTGTTGTTGTTTCCAGAGCAAATGGTTTCATTTTTATCCAATGTGATGTAAATTATTTTTTTAAATATCTGACTTTGACTTTATTCTGTAAAAGTCACTAAGTCACTTACTTTTCCTACATTTCCTACATTTTGGAAATCAAAATGTTGCATCATATTAAGAGTTTTTCTAAACATATCCAATATAAATCATATTTAAATATGCTAACATTCATCACTTACTCTTTCAGAAAAATGCAATTGTATGTGTATGTGTACATATGTATGTGTTCACCTCTCCAGTGCTGCTCGTCTCTTTTCAACAAACTCCGCTGAAGATGAATCCTCCTTCCCTACCTTGACTTTCGTCATTCCTGTGACACAATAAACCACTTACTCAGTCAGTAAATCAAACCAGACTGCTCAAAGAAAAATGATGCAAGTGACAGCAAACAAGTGAGAGCTCAGAATGAACATCCTTGTCACAGGCTGTCTAGGCAGGTTTAATAGAGTAACTCTACTAGACAAGAACTTCTTTACCCACTACACTCTTTTGAGGTGCAGGTGGGATGATGCAGCCAAGCAGCGAGTTTTTGGCTGACATCTTTTCATAAAGTCCCAGAAAATCACTGAAACGGCGACGCACTGTAAACGTCTTATTAGCAAACATGGGCAGTGTAGTCTAGAGAGGGAAAGAGAGACATGGAGAATGGGTATAATGCAAACATATAAATTGTTAACAATTATTTTATTTATATTTATGTACCTGAGTGGAGACTTTGTAAGACATGTAGGCAGTCATGCCATCTCCTGCAACACAACAAACACAAAAATTGTGTCACCATAGTTCTCAATTAAATATTCATAGCAAGAGGCTTAATCTAGATGAGCGGTTCTATCTCAATCTTTTTACATGTTCAAGAAAATATATTGAAAAACCACACGTAAGCAAAGATATTTCCGCTGGTACTTCTGATGCAATAAATACAAACCAGCTTGATTTCTGCTTGAGTGTTTAGAGACTAATCATTATTTTGATTGCAGAAGTTTTGAGATTTGTGTATTTTTTTATACTAACAAGGCAAATAAGAGCAGTGTAGTCTAAAACACTGGTTGGTGCATTTCTTAGTATTTACAGAATTTAGCATTTCAAAAACTCCTTCAGAATTAAGCTGAGGCTGTTTGAAAACCCCTCTTTTAGACATACTGTCACGGTTGTGGATCCATCTGTTCTTCTTACATGTGTGTGTGTGTGTGTGTGGGAAGTGGGTGTGTTTGTTTGGGTTTATCTTCACCGCGTGGTGTGTGTGTGTGTTTACATTCAACAGCTTAGTTGTCACGTGTCTTGTTACCACTCATATCTCTCAGCTGTTTTCTATCAGTCACAGCTGTCACACTTTACTGCACGCCGATATATGTTCAGTGTTTTGTAGATAGCGTTATCAGTCCGTTGTTGTTTACTCCTGTCTGCTTCCTGTTAGGCGCTCTCGCTCGATCTGGTGGTGGGTCTTCGCCATAAGTCTGTTATATTTGGACCTTATGCTCGTCTCTGTTTCATTGATGTTGTTACAACTGCCTGCTCTGCTGACAACGATATCAGTGGGAGACTTTATCCCGAATCGCTACTCTGATGAACTTTACTGTGGGTAAACTTGACGATTTCCTTGAGAGTTCCTTCATAGCGCTACCTTCCCCTTCCCTTGAAGTCTGGTGAGATATCAGTGAGACTTCTATTCGGCGCTGTTTCTCGGATGAACTTTTACTGCTGTTTAGCATGTTGTATTCCTGGTGTGAGCACCCTTGCTTCACACTATATCTGGTGGGATCAATACCAGTACTCTTTAACAAATCATCTTGCATTCACTTGCATTTGGATCTCCTGTGTATATCTTTGTGACACATACTTGATGTTGCTGTTTTTTCCCACATCATTTTTAAAAATATATAAATAAATGATTGAAACAAATAAATAAATATATATATTTTATAAGATAAACAAATATTTTATCTTTCTGCTATACATATTGCGATATGAAAACATAATAGTTTGAATAGCTCTATTTGACAATTTTCTGTGGGTCCAACAGTACTCAGATACAGAAATTGAATAAGAATTGAAAAAAAAGCTTTTCCTATTTTGCTTTGCCTCAATTCCAGTTCAATGTAATGTGTTTTTATATTTAATGCCATGCCAGCAACCAAGGCTATTTTCATGGCAAGAACATTTTAATAATAAATATACAATTAAAAACAACAAACAAATGAATACATAAATTAAATAAGATTTTTTTTTGTTTCTTTGTGCTTAAGAGAGTTTATTTAAAAAAAAAAAGTCTTCTGAAATCATTAAAAGAAGGACAGTCCAATTCTAGTTCAAATATTAAAAAATTCTTAATCAAGTAAAAATATTGTTTTGTTTTCAACTTCAGAAGTCAAAATTAAGAGTTTGTTTTTAAACAAGTTAAATTATCTGCCAGTAAAACATATGCAGCTAGTAAAATAATCTTGTTTTTCGCTTTGAAATGTAGATATTTGGACTAGAAAAATTCTAAGTAGGAATTACTTAAGTTAATTACAAAAAGTAGATTGCATAAAACATATATTCCGTATAAATAAAGTAATTAAATACAATTATGTGGCTGCTAGTCAGCTATATTTAACCAAGGCCAGCTAGTGAAGTGCTATGCAGGTAAACCTCACTCCTCTGACCTAGGTGCTCTAGCAACAGACGGTAGAGGCCATGATCTTTAGCCTCCTTATTAGAGCAACGGACTGCCATGCAAAGAATCGAAGTTTCGATCCCAGCTCAGCGCGAGTTGGGTGCAGTAGGACCGGTGGGTAACATATAATTCAGACTCAACATTGCATATTTTGCTATGCGATAATTGCGGATACGCACATTGTGATATCAATGCTAAATTGATATATTGTGCAGCTCTAGTGCAAAAATAATACTTTACTGTTAACTTTCTTATTCTACTAGCTATTCACTTAGTGCCAATCAAAGTATCGAGTACATAACCCACAAATACATTATTTCCACAAAAAAAAAGGAAGTTAACACACCTATTTTCTCTGGATTTGTAACAGCAATGTTTAACTCAAACTGGTCTCCACTTTCTTCCTCCTCCAACTGTTAAAGTCAAGAAGCATTCAGTTAAAATTAAGAATTAATATTGATATATCATTATATCAGTGCAACTGAAGGCAAGTGAAGTGTCTTTTTTCAGTACCTCCTCCATAGTCTTGGTGACAATGCTGGGTTTGAGTATGGAATTAGGGACGTGTGTAGTGTTGCAAGCCGATGCAGTCGGCCCAATGATCTCTCTCCTGCCTTGACTGGTGGTGTTGGTGAGGGTCAGTTCTACAGTGGCCTCTGGAGAACACATAAAAGAACAGAGGGTTGAATTATTTCAGCAACAGTATGTAATAATTACATTTAATATAGTACTATTTATGGGAATCTGTACTTTTATGCTTTTTTTACTCAATTACAATTATAAAGAATATTTTTTACTCTTGTTTCTAAATCACAACATAACAGAATAACTTTCCTCAATATTTGAAAATTGTCCTCATGTGAGGATATCCTCATACTGCATATAAACTATTGCTTTCAGACACTTGCTTAGTTTTATGATAACCACTAGACAAAATCATTATATACAACTGCCTGTAAAATCATCTGCTCATAAATGTAGCTGAAATTATTTAGTCAACAAGTTTAAGGATACTGGTTTCAGTTTAACATTTGCAGTGAGTCTTACATAATCAAAACAATGAACAAATTAGATATCTTTACAAAGATTTTCCATCAAAACTTATAAAAGGAGAATATATATTAGGTGTGTAACAGATCACGGTTGATCCGTGATTCTTACGGATCACAACCCACAGTTCGGAACACACGTGGCCCCGGATTAATACTTTTTTTTTACTAATAGATTAATCCTAAATTTGTAACGATCACAGAGAGATTGCCTCTTGCTTCATTCATATTGCATGTATGAAAGCAATTAGGCTTTCCTGTAAAATATAATGATGACGGAAGAAGTCATGGTAAGTTATTCGGGATGTGGTGGGTTTCTTATGTTATTAAAGGTGTTTTCTGTCACTACTTGTTTAGCCTGCATGAATGCATTCAGTGTAAGCTGCACGATTAATCATTAAAAGTTTAGGATCTCAACAACCACACAACATTAATTATAAATGATGGTGATTTGTATATGTTTATTATCCTTCGATTCGCTGCATTCAAATCTGAAAATGCAAAAATCAAGAAAGAGATTCAGTCTTTAGTCTTTTGAGTTAGTTATGAAGTTACAAACAGTCAAATAACACAGAAGTACTGGGAGCCACCAATAGGTGGCGACAACCAGCCATTAAAAATATGCCACTGAATAATTATTCAAAAATGACACCATCTAGCAATGAAACATGAAGCTTTATGAGTGAATAACTGAATCATTTAATGTGATCCAAACCGTGAGGTCTGTGATCCGTTACATCACTAATATATATACTGTCTGTTAAAAGTTTGTACTGATTACCTTTTAATTTATTATATACAAATATTTAATGTTTAAATAGGTCTTCTCAACAAAACTTTTACTATTGTTTCTGAACACAGTAAAAAAAACGTCAAGGAAGCTGGTGTTTTTACACAGTACTTTTGTTTTGTTTCCAGTGCAAATATCTAAAAAGTTCTTATAAACTGATAAATTGTCCATAGTGTATGAGTGTGAATGAGTGTGTGTGGATGTTTCCCAGAGATGGGTTGTGGCTGGAAGGGCATCCGCTGCGTAAAAACGTGCTGGATAAGTTGGCGGTTCATTCTGCTGTGCCGACCCCGGATTAATAAAGGGACTAAGCCGAAAAGAAAATGAATGAACGTGTTGAGAAGACTCGTTCATTTGTTTTTCAAACACCTGCCAATTTCCACCCATTAGCTGAATTTAAATGAAAAAGTAATGTCCATAATACACTGACAGATATTTGTTCATACGTTAAGTAAAACATTTATTTAACATTACATTAAGAGGTCTTTACTGTTATGTACTGACATTAAATTTAATAAAAAAATTATATTAGATAAAAAGTACAATGTACTTACTGTGTTCATTCTGTACTGCACAACAATTAGAAAGTTAAAATTCTGTCAACATTTACTCACACTTCGCTTGTTCCAAAATGGTTTGACTTTCTTCTGTTGTATACAAAACAAGATAGTCTGTAGCCATAGACTCCCATAGTGTTTGTTCTTCCTACTATTGAAGTTGATGGTTACAGGTTTTCAGCTTTCTTCTCAACATCTTCTTTTGTGGTTTGGAACGATTTAGGGTGTATAAATAGTGAATAAATTTTCATTTTTGGTTGAACTATCCCTTTGAGATGTAAGCGATGGGCCAATGGTGTAATTATAAATGTAAGTACAGACATTAATTAAGGATTAATTTAAATGTAATTACAAAGTAATTAAGGCCCCTTAATATAAAGTGTGAACAATCTGAATTTTGCATCCAGCATTTAAATTGTATCAGAAAAACATAACAGCAGAAGAATATATTCATTCAATGGCGTTAAAATGATTTATTTTGAAAAATATGTAAACAACATCTGTAAATTAAGTTGAATACATGTCTCAGTGTTGTTTACAGCTCAGATAAAGCATCTTTTCATGAGCTGTCGCCCTACTTTTAAAGACAAAGGCGGTATTCATTTTATGCTCTCAAGTAAACTCATTACGTATTTATCGGCTCATTATGAGCAATAGTGCAGGGAGAAATACCAGTGAACAGATCCAGCTCTTCATCAGAGTGCAGGCCATTAGTGGTGTGATGGACATCGCTCCTGATGTACGAGCCCTCCTCGCTGAAGATATCGCCCTCATCGGGAACAGATGTCGGTGTGGTCGGTTTACTCTGGAAAAACACATCAACACGTAATGACAACATGACAGCCCATAAAATAACTGCAGTCTGTGAGGAGGCGGAACAGCATAATGAGTCAAAACGCTGCAGACATGTAACATTAGACTTAACGTTATGTCTTATATCAAATGACACATTTCTCCATATATCGATTCAATTAGATGTTGAAACTAGCACGATATTGATTGAAAAACAGGTGTCTTACTCTGGCGCCTGTGAATATGTCCTCTCCTTCATCCTCCTCCTCGTCGCTGTCCAGCACTCGGGCGTCTAGTTCAGCCTCCAGATCTTCGTTATCCGGGAATGGAGGAGGATTCCGCCCGCAGCTGCCTGACATCGCTTGGGTAGCCCGAAGAATATATGAGTAAAAAGCAATCTAACGGTAAATGTCTTGGCGTTGGCGTAAAAACTACCTGGCTGTGTGTTACAGGTATGCGCGAGGATTGAATTTCACTGCTTGGTTACCTCAGCCTACTTAAAAACATCCGCTGAGGGCTCTGCGCTCAGGCTCAGCAACAGCGCTGGAGCGACACCGCCGTCTCATGGTCTGGAGCGAGCACCGCAGATACTGTAACACAAGCAATCACTACTCCACTCACAGGGTCGTAGTATCTGAACATATTTACATTTGTCGGGAGATGAGCGAGCAGTGCATACAGTGAGCAGCGCAAACAGTATTCATTCGTCTTCGTTAACGTTAGATAATGAAACTAAAGTTTTATTGTAAACTCACAGTGCATTAACTAATATTAACAATTTAATTTTAATAATGCATTGATAATAATGATAATAAAAAGAAAACCGCCCAGATCTCTTTTCAAAACCTGGCTACGGCGATGCAAGCAAAATTTTGCTGTTCTCACATTAAAGCATACAGTGCTGAGCATAAATACACCCCTCACTGATCTCTCTTTTTAATTAATATTTTATGCAGGATGCTTTGTTTTAATATATTTGTGCATATACATTAGATTAATCAGTTTCAAAGGCAAAACTAACATTTCAAGCAAAAAAAAGAAGATCAAAAATTTGACCCAAATTAATGTGTTTGGGGGGAAAATTTAATAAAACTTTAATAAACAGGAAGAGAAAGAGAATCAAGAGAAACAAAAAAAATCATAATCATAATAAACAAAAACTGGATCAATATTTATTTAGTCACATGAACCATCTATTACTATAATTATAAAAAAAAATCAGTATTTAATAACAAAAACTATAGTACTGTACAAACATACAGCTCGTGCTGCTCTAATTGACTTAATGCTGAAATCATTGTTTACATTTAAACGACCCTTGTCATTCTGTCACCACGACAACCTGAGTTAGTTTACAAAACTGTCTATAAAGTCATCAATCCTGATCATCACTGCAGAACTCTGAACAAACCCCCCGTTGGTAACTTTCATCAGTTTGTAAAGTTGTTCATGATGACTCTGCAATGCTCAAAGAGAACCAGGACTCTCCCTGGACACCTCAAAGACTTCTAGCTGGAGCGCACCAACAGCTGCATGTCAGACACTTCCGTGGAGCAGCGACATCTGAGGAACGCGGCTGTCTTTCCTGTCTTCTGCCAGGCAGCTTCAGTCTCCTCAGTGGGTGAGTGTCCGAAGGAGGAGCAGCTCTCCATCCACGGCCGGAGTGTGCAGGAATATCAGCACATCTACCGCAGTGTGATGGACTCCACCGTGACGAGGCCTGCTGGCCGATACACCCTCCAGCAAGGATTGGAGATAAAGCAGCGGCTGTGGGAGAAGCTGGACCGGCCTGCACTGCTGGAGACCGAGCAGCCTGATGGACGTGTGTTCATCATGGAGATCAGATCCGGGTCCAGCGTCCCCTCTCATATCATGGTGGACATCAGCAAAGAGCCGCTGCCCAGGGAGCCCAGGAGGAAGAGCCCAGGCACTGAGCCATCCTGCCAGATGGAGGATCATGGGCACGTATGTAGGCTACATACTGTATATATTGTACATAGTTATAGAATAAGTTTCCAACACATTCCAACACAACCTCGTTTAGCAAGGTTTTCTAGGCGGTTTCTTGCATGTTGCTGGTCTCCTCTGAGTGCGTTTTGACACATTAGTGGTTGTTAGGGTTGTTAGTGTTGGCTGTTGGGTTAGGGTAGGTTAGGGTCCCTCACACGGTTTGCAGCTTGACGTGCTGTGAGGGCTTGTGTGCATCAGTGATGCTGAGAGCTACGCCACTGGTACTTCACAGCTACCGGTAGGGTCACCCATAGTGGACAGGTCTCAGCTGAGATGTCCGACCAAGACAAACCACCTGATTCTGGACAGCAGTAGATTGGCCTGATGCTTAAAAAAAAAGTAT
>CAIGQZ010001108.1:24268719-24282078 GCA_903798205.1 Danio tinwini
TATATATATATATATATATATATATATATATATATATATATATATATTTATTTATTTATTTTTATTTTTTTAACACTTTTCAGTGTCTTTAAACGGGTGAGACAACTTTCACTGAAACACATGAATTAAATTAATGGATTATTTCATTAAACATGTAATACTTGCGGCCCTGGGGGAAAATAAAGATAAGTGACTACTTAAAAGTTATTATTGGTTATCCTAAAAATGAGTTAATGCAAATTGTTGTGAAAATTCTATGTTTAATGTTATAAAATTGACTCAAAAATTACCACAGAAAGAAGATTTTAATTTATTATTGAGTTAAATGTGAAAAGAAGTAAGCAAGTTAATATTTATAGAAAATAATCTACAATACAAAAAATGTATGACAGATTTGAACAAAAGATACAAACAAAAGTTTGTAAATAGTGACAAAATTATTTTGTGAGTGTGAACTTTATTTTAAAGAATAATGTTTATTGTATACTTTATTGCATTTTAATATAAAAAATATGCTGAAAAAAAATCCTCATAATAAGAATCTTAATCTATCAGTAGGTGGTAGTAATGTCTAATGAGTGAGATGATTTGGCCAAACAACTGAATCATTGAACAAAGAAGCAAACCACTGTCTGTACTGTTTAAAACATGGATTCATTCAGAAAATAGACACACAACAGATCTTTTGTGGCTATTAAGGTAATGTTTTATGCAATTCTTAGTACTTCTAAATTTTTATTTGACAACATGTGTATTTCTAAAATCTCTGAGTGGCCATGAGCATAAGATAAAAATCTTGAGTTCAGAGTTTTAATTAAATAATTATTATTGACCAATATATTACTACTACTATTAGTGAGGGGCGAGGCCAGGCATTTTAAAATAAGAGGATATTAGTGAAATAGCGTTGGGCCTTAGTGCCTACTCTTAAACTAAGTGTATAATAACTAGTTTCTTATATTTATGATCTCTGATAGTAAGTGATTTATTGAGTGACATTTTTGAGTATCCAATCCTCATTTTTAAATAAATAAATAAATTGTGGGGCGACGTGGTGGTGAGGTAGGTGATGCTGTCACCTTCCAGCAAGAAGGTTGCTGGTTCAAGCCTCGGCTGGGTCAGTTGGCGGTTCTGTGTGAAGTTTACATGTTCTCCCTACGTTCACGTGGGTTTCCTCCGGGTGCTCCCGTTTCCCCCACAGTCCAAAGACATGCGGTACAGGTAAATTGAGTAGGCTAAATTGTCTGTAGTGTATGTGTGTAATTGAGTGTGTATAGATGTTTCCCAGAGATGGGTTGCAGCTGGAAGGGTTGCGTGAAACATATGCTGGATAAGTTGGCGGTTCATTCCGCTGTGGCGACCCTATATTAATAAAGGGACTAAGCCGAAAGAAAATGAATGAATGAATGAATAAATAAATAGCAAAAATGTGCAGAGAATCTGAAATCAGGCCAACTTAGTTCAACTTAGGCCAATAGAAAAGTGACCTTGTCATTTAGCAATGAATATATAAATATAAGCATTTTTTTAAACTGATTCTGATACCAAATTAGTTTTTTCTTTATTAAGCTAGAAACAATAACAACAACAAAAACACAATGGCAACATGAAAACATAAACTAGGCATTTATTTGCTTTATTTTTATTTTATTTTTTTTGCAGGCTGTGGGAAACTGATTTGTGCAGTAACAGTGATCCACACAGTGGCCATTAGCTAGCTTTAGTAATTTTTTTATTTAAAATATTCAAATTAGGTTTATTATTTCAAAATACAAAATTAAATACATAATTAAAAACATATCTTGACTTCATGAAATTAGGCTGCATTAATTACCCCTGTAGAAAACACTTTGCAGAATAAAAATGTGGAATCATTCTCTCCCAGTAGCTGGCGCATACAGATCAGTAATGAGGATGAATGAAGAATCTACACGTTTCATTAAATAAAGTAAAGTAAAAGTATATTGAATCAAGCCCATTTATATATATAAAAAAAGTTTAGATGCTTATTAATATCTGCAATTAAACAGAGGTTTATTTCTTAGACTTTTGAAACATAAAACCCAAACGATCGCCTAAACAAGATTACTACACTACACTACAACATTACAACTAAACTACCAACATAAGGCATTTAATGTAATGCTGAAAACAAGTTAAACCAGATTAATATATTGTTATACCTCTCGCATAATACTCATTTGCCATTTTATTACTTATAAAGTTCTTGACCAGCAAATCAGAATAGTCAGCTGGACAGCACTTCTAGTTTCATTTTCAAAGCTGCTGCCTCAGTCAATCAAATCAAAAGTCAAAAACAAAAGCGCTCATCAGCACAGTGCGGAGCAACAGTTGCACAGTTCCATTGTTGTGCAATAGAGGGGGACTTTAAACAAAGACTCTAGAATACACGAGACATGTCACTCGTGTCTTTTTGAATTGGGCAAAAGCGTAACTGTCAATATGGTGAATAAAGCCCCACCTACTAGTACAGGAGCCAATCATGGATTGCTATATCCTCACCTTAGATAGCATGGATTGCTATAAGATTGGTATGGATTGATATAAGGTTCTATCTGACATTTTTGTCAAAATTGAGTTATTGACATATTCTTATTAATTGACAATTTATTTACATTATGGGATGTTTTTTTATAAGTTGTTTACATTTTAAGACTTTTTATTTAAAAAAACAAATGTTACACACATACTGTTTGCTATGGAATGCAAAAACTTTGAAGCTCAATATCTCTAAATCATTCAGAACGCAAATAGAACCTTATAATTCCAAGGTGACGATATGGTGAAAAAAGCCCATCTTCTAGTACAGGAGCCAATCATCGATCGTTATAGACTGACGATACTCTAGGGCACGAGCTTGGATCGTGGACGTGAATTTCTGCAGATTTTGTGTGATTTGGACGTTTAGAAATGAAACTAAAGTGACAGTTGTTGTTTAGTTTTATTGGTGATTCCAAATATGTAATGTAATCATAAGCTTGGCAAGCAATTTTGGAGAATTTCATGTTTCCCCATTCAGACAGAATGCCCAAGCAAAAACTGCAGAGTTTCAAAGATGGCTGCTAAGTGAAATAACTTGCATTTAATGGCCTGTCTCCACTGAGTGGTACGTACGGTATGGTACGCTTTTATGGCCATTTCCACTGTCAAAAGGCGTACCGAACCGAACCATACTTTTTGGGCACCCTTTCAAAAGGGTACCAAACACGGAAAAAGGGTACCAAAAGGTGGAGCTACATGCCCAGCTGAACGCTGATTGGTTACAGAGATATCTCGTGGAGCTAGCCAGAATGAAAACAAAGGAACCGCTATGTTTTTAATACAGCTGAGACAACTATATGCATATAATATGGAGCCATGGATGACCCGAGCTTAAACAAACCTTGTCTTTGTCTTGGTGTACAGCCACAAAGCCAAGAAGAACAAAATCTGCTGTGTCCAGTTGTTGTTTTACGAGGCCGTCTAAAAGTGCGAGCGGTTTTCACTTTCTCCGGGAGCTCGCGACAAATATAATCAAATCATGGTCATAGAAAGGTTAGTAATAAACATTTATACACAAGTATTTATGTTTAAAGCATCTGTTTTGTGAGAAGTGCTTCTCATATGATTTGTGAACGACCTGTGCAGCTTTACTGTAGACATTTATTCAAGCAAGAATGACGTCGACTGAAACTCTGTTGTACAACACGCCCACCAAAAGGGTACCCTTTGTAGTGGAAACGCAAGCCTGATAAAGGTGACCCTTACCGTACCATACTGTACCAGTCAGTGGAAACGAGCCATAAGGAACTTTGCTTTAAATTTTATTGACAAACTTACAATAACTAAAGGGTACTGTTAATCATTGACATTCAATTACATTCGTATTCCACCTTACAATCGTTACATGTTTTTATTGCAAAATTGTTAAGCTTTAAACTATTTTATCTATGCGGGCCAGTCTTCAATCTGAGTGGGCCAATGCCACCCTGGCCCTTATGTAGCCTCATCACTGCTATTAGTTATTATATAGTATTATTGACCTAGTTTCTTCATAGTGAATGATATCTAGTGTTTTATAACTATTGCAATACATTTAAAAAATTCAGTTTCAGTGTCAAGCTGTCCGATTAACTGTTGTGTTAGAAACAACAGGAACTGGTTGAGAATAGATTTAGATTATTCTCTAATGAAATAAAAAAGAATTTCTCTAGATGTAGATGCCCAAAGCCATCTTACTGGTGCATGATTGTTCATGAGGCATTTATATCAGTACAACAACACAAATGCTCTTGTGCGCAGGGAGGAAGTGGAGAGCAGTACTTTGGGAAGCCCTGCTGCTGAGCTTCTAGATAATGAATCTCTGCTCACCTGCACTCAACTCTACACTGATGCAGCACCAGGTGGGTCCTCATTCACTGTCCCTCAGTGCTTTTGGCAAATAAAGCTTTTGGTTACCTTTGAATTAAGCCTGTTTACACAAAGCCTACTATATGGCATTTATCATAATGTGAAGTCAAAATGATTAGCCCTCCTGTAAGTTTGTTTTCTTTTTTAAATTTTCCCCAAAGCATGTTTAACAAAAGAAGAAAATTTTACAGTATTTGCTATATTTTTTTCTACACACACACACACACACACACACACACACACACACACACACACACATACACACATCTATATATATATATATATATAATTGATAAAATTCAGAACTTTTATATCTCTTCCAGTCTTCAGACATAAAATGTGTGAAAAAGGCAAAGAATAATGTAGAAATCAGTTTAAAATGAATAACAAGAAGCTGTTTTTCCCTTCAGGCTAAGAATAATGAATAATGCTACCCCGAAGATCAGCAAGTTTTTTTCACTTAATAAAGGTCTTTCTTCAGGTAATAATCCTGCTGTTTCCGCCATCCAGCATGTTTTAGTATGAAGTTAGATCCAGAAGTAGATTCAGTTGTTTTGTCATTGCAGATTGTGGAGGAAGCTCCTACAAGAAGCTTCAGTTTGACCCAGAATGGCTGGCCATCTTGAAATCGACAGACATCCTTTAGAAACCATCCCCCAGTTTCTGGAACCCTCCGCTGGACAACAGACTACACAGCAGATACAAAACATTACAATGATCACAGTTGTTAATTTTCTGATACCATATTCATTTCTGTTTCTAAGTATTTTAGCATCCTGTTTCTCTGCTTCTTTCAGGTGGGATTTCAGTCCATCAGACAGTCAGACATCTACATCCTGGTGGACAAAGCGGACAGATTTACAAGGAGTTTTTTCAGCTTTCTTTGATGACTAGAAATTTCAAAAGAACTGCATTTGCCAGAATTAAAAATGTAAGACCTCACTTTTGTTTAATTTAAAGTGTCCTTGTTAAATGAAACTATTAATTTTACAATGTCTTTTGACAAAAAACTTGCTTTAAGCTATTCAATGTTGTAATATAATGTCACAAAATATTTTTATTTCAGATAAATACTGGTATTTGGATATTTTTAATCACCAAAAAACTACTCAAATGTTAATAAATATTTATAATAATAATAATAATAATAATAATAATAATAATAATAATAATAATAATAATAATAATAATTGAACTGTTTTTGCTGTGCATTGGAGCAAATACAGTTAGAAAAAAAGTTGGCTTAATATATAGTTTTTCCTATACAAAAAAAAATCGATTCTTAGTGTTTAAATCAAAGAAATTGTTGAATTAGGTACACTACACTCATATTGGATATTCTCAGTAGACGATGAATATTGTTGATGAAAATTGTTCTCTGGTAATTTATAAATGCAAATTTTTCTGGTAATTAGTCATTATTCTTGTTATTTTATAAATTACTGGTGACAGTTTTTTAAAAAAAGAGAAATGCCATTTAAACATTTATTTTTATACTTAAAATAACAAGATAGTATCAAGTTTTCAGACATGCCCATTTTAGTCAACACAATACTAATGTTTAAATAGTCAATTTACCAACCCTGATTTTCAGTCACCTTTAATGTTTCTGACAGTTGCCATAAAAATGCACTAAATGACAATATTTTTATTTGAAATTTTGAAGAAATGTTATAAACTAAAGACCTTTATAGAATAAAATGCATATTAACATTTTACTCAAACCCATAAATCCAGAGAAAGAGTCCTTGGTCTCTTATTTTTTCCACCACAACTGCATTTAATTAGGATTATTATAAATAAAGTCTATTCATTGTTATCAGCATCATTAAAGATAACATCAAACCAAAATATTAAATTAAAAAAATGTAAAACAAATTATATATATATATATATAAACATTTTAAGCTAATATTTTGGGTTAAAGGGATACGACTCACAAAAAGAGTTGTGGTTCCTTTATCAAATGCTAATTTATACATTACAGAAATAATTTTCCACAAATAAAATTAAAAAGACAGAATTAAACTATGAAAAAATTTACTGCCATTGTGTGAATAATTTGTAATAATGTAATCCATAAAAACTGATAAAAATAACTCTCACTCAATGTACTCCATATTATATTTGATTAAAGAAATGAATTTTATCAATACAGATACTATATATATATATACTCAGATTTCCATTGGCAATTGGACTAAGAAAATACCATATAAACACAGGCAACACTTTTTGCAAGTATTTGGTTTAATAAAATAAATTCATAAAAATCATTTTAATCTTATATTTTAAGTGTATAGATCTCTGAACACAATTTAACTAGTATACATTAATTACTGGCTCATGATCTTTAAAACATATGTACATTCATAAAAATATGTGTAAATAATCTCATAAAAGTAAATACACACTGCAAAAAATGCTTTTCTTAAATTTTTTTTTCTTGTTTCTAGTCCAAATATCTAAACATTCTTGAATCAAGAAGAATTTTCTAGACAAGCAAAACATATTGTCTTGTTTTATGAAATAATATGCCAATATTAAGTGAGTTTTTCCTTAAAACAAGCTAAATAATCTGTCAATGGGGTAAGCAAAATAATCTTATGTTAAAAGGAAAAACAAGATTATTTTGCTTACCCCATTGGCAGATAATTTTGCTTGTTTTAAGGAAAAACTCACTTAATATTGGCATGTTATTTCTGAAAACAAGACAATATGTTTGCCTGCCAAGAAAATGTTGCTTGATATAAGAATTTTTAGATATTTGGACTAGAAACCAGACAAAAAAATCTAAGTAAGAAAAGCATTTTTTGCAGTGCACTTGTCACGTTATTATGTTCTCATGGGGCAATACTGTTGCAATGAAACTTGGATATACTTGAGAGTAGTCAATGTGCTGCTTGTATACCAGTGCAGATTTACTGTCCTCTGAAAATAACTCAACATACAGCCACCATTGTTGCAATATCTGGCAACAAACGTGAGCAAACCCTAAGTGAACATGTCGAAACTGTGTTCAAAGTGTCTTTATGTTGTGTGAGCCCCATTACCAGAGCTGCACAGGTTGCTGCTGAATGTTAGACACATGGCTCCACAAGTGCTCAGTAGAGTCAGGTCTGGATTATTACTTTGCCACTCCATCACCCTCAGCTTGAGCTTCATTAGCAAGTCAGTGGTCATCAGCAGGTTCGGCCCAGTTTCTGAAGAGAGGGCATTATTTTGTGCTTCAGAACATCCCCGTACATGCAGTGCAAAGTCCCCAGTACCAGCAGCACTCATGCAGCTCCAGAACAATGATGATTCTACTACCATGCTGGACTGTAGGCAAAACAGTGTTCTCTTGGTACTCCTTACCAAGGTGTCGCCAAACATGCGGGACGCCATCTGAGCCAAACAAGTTTATCTTAGTCTCATCAGACCACAGGGCAGGGTTTTAGTAATTCAAGCTCTTGGACAGCTTGTCTTCAGCAAAATGTTGGTGAGCAGCTTCCAAAGAGGCTTCCTTCTGGGACCACAGCCATGCAAAGCGACTTGTTGCAGTGTGCAGTGTATGGTTTGACCCTCTGCTTCTGTGATCTCTATAGTAATGCTGGCAGCACTCATGAGTCAGCTTCTGCACCTGACACACTGCAGGAGGACTCAACTTCTTTGGATGGAAGTATTGCGTACTGCAACTCAATTTCAGGGTGTTCTTAAAGCCTAGGTCATCTGACTTAAATCAACAAAAGAAAAAAGAAAAGAAAAAAGGGGGGTGTCAGCACCAATACGCTAGTGGTTAGTGTGTGGACACAAAGCACTGAGGTGCTCACGGCGACTTGAGTTTGATTCCCGACTCGAGGCCCTTTGCTGATCCTTGGATATACTTGGATATACTTGGATATTCCCCTCAATTTCCTGTCTGAAATTTCCTTGGATATACTTGGATATTCCCCTCACTTTCCTGTCTGAAATTTCTACTGTCCAGTTCATTAAAGGTGAAAATCCCAAAAAATATAAGAAAAAAGGGGGTAGCCGTAGCCTAATGGTTAGAGAGTTGGAAAGGCAGCAGTTTTGATTCTGGTCAATAGCACGGCTGAGGTGAGTCCCTTGAGCAAGTCACCAATCCCCCAGCGTTTCTGGGTGTGTGTGCTATACTGCTGTGTGTGCACTTGGATGGGTTAAACGCAGAGCACAAATTCTGGGTCACCACTTGGCCATACGCCACGACTTTCATTTCCTTCCTTCCATTGTGGAGAGCAACGACACTTATTGTGAAATCCTCAAAAGGTTCTTTACCATAAGGTGTCATGTTGAACGTCCAGTGGTCGGTAAGAGAATTGTACTCAAAGCACCAAATTTTAACTACTCCGATAAAAGCTACACAAATATGAGAAATTCTGTCAAGCAGACATGGTTATGTTTTGTAAAGTGGTCATCTTTTTATATTGTGCTCACATTTGTCATCTCTTATGGTGGGCTCACATTTGTTGCCAGCTTTTAATGACTATAATATGTCACATTATTTTCAAAAGAACACTCACTCTACAGACTATTCTAAAATTAAATCTTCCAGTTTCATTTCTATTGACCTCATTCTTCACATATGAGCGGGTGCCGCCATTGGAATCTTTTTGGCTGGAGACTTACAGTCTCATTCACTTACATAGATTTTTAGACATTAAAACCAGCTTGTTATGCAGCTTGATGTTGCAAACTGATATTTTCTTATTATATTATTCTACTTTTTTATGTATAGTCATGAACATGGTTGTTTGTAGAGCAAGTAGTTCTTGCGTTTTCTGCAGTTTATTATACCTAGTTATTATTCCTAGTCATTTTTAGTCAGTTTCTAAAACAGCTGCATAAACGAGTGGACTTCCATATTGCAGAATAAGGTCAATAGTGTTGTTCCTTGAGAACACGTTAAAATACTAATTTTTGTGAGATACTGAATACAGGAATTCTTAAAGATTCTAAGTATCCTTGCACTTGCCCGGTTATTGTTTCTGACTGATGTTAAAATTGTATAATTCTGAACTCAGTGAGAAGGGCGACGATGAGGAAGACAACATAAAAACACAGTAAAAAAATGCCATATGCTCGGCTCAGGTGAAAACACTGAAGAGGAACCAGAATGAAAGAGAGGACTAGAGAGAGACCCAGCGCTCCTGACAGAACCCAGCACAGCAATCCCTCTGGTTCCAGCTGAACACACAAAACACACAACAGACCATCACTCCTCCAATGTCATTCAACTGACTAAAAGCTTAGAACATTCTCGGGTTAACAAAAACAGAAGATTGTACAATATATAGCATGCATATTGTCGTTTATATTAAGCTGAGACATTGTATAAATCTCATGATACATACCATCACAACACTGTTATTCCGGATGAACTGCATCAGGCAGCCCAGACCCACGCCAAACAACATGTCTTTATGCAATGTTAAAGACATACTAAGAGCTTTCTGTGGTTATGGTTTATGGTAATACATTAGTATATTTACAGTCTTGTAAATAAATAATGTGACTAAAGGTGCATCTGAAATCACATATTTTCTTAGTATACAGTATGTAAACAAAACAGTATGTGAACTGTGTATTATGTCTGGATTCATGGTATTATAAAAACAGTGGGCAAGAAGTACTTGAATGGCTTTTTATGTCTGCCAAGATAGTTTGCACTAAAATAATTAAGTTTACTCATTATTTTTTACTCTGGTTCCAAACCTTTATGAGTTTTTTGAACACAAAAGAAGATATTTTGTAGAATGTTTGAAATGAGTAACCATTGACTTCCATAAAATTAGTTTTTCCCTGAATTCTTTTGAAAGAATTAGTTATATCTTTCAAAGTAACTTCTTTTGTGTTCCAATAAACAACCTCAAACAGATTTGTGACAGGTGAAGAGTGAGTAAATGTTGTCAGAATTTTCAGTTTTGGGTGAACTATGTTTTTAATGGGCACTTTAAAATCCCATGAGGCCACATGAGGAGATGAATTATAAATGGACATGATGCAATGCAACTGACAGTGGTAGGTGATGTAGTAACAACATCATGGCAGATGTAGTAAGTTCTAATTCTATAAATCCTCCTTTGTAATGGTTGTAATGTTCAAATTAAAATGTAAAACTTATTCAGACAGTATGAGATTTCAGATGCACTTACTTTAAAGGCACATGCATAAAAAAATTAAATGATCATATGTTAAAAGATACTGAAGATAATGCCACCAAAACAGGCTGAGATGGCCATCCGTGGGTATCCCTGCCGGGCAATAGTAATATCTGCAAAGCAATCTTTGAAAAAACATAACACACTGTTAAATACATAGCATGGTATTATGCTGCAAGGGTACTTTTACTAAATACAAAAATATTTATTTAGTATATATTAGAGATGTCCAGATCCAATCACGTGATCGGAAATTGGGCCTGATTACGCAATTTCAGGCTCGATTGGAATTGGACGTTACCTCCTGATCAGGACTCGAATATATATGTATATACATACAGTTGAAGTCAGAATTATTAGCCCCCCTGTTTATTTTTTCCCCAATTTCTGTTTAATGGAGCAAAGATTTTTTTCAGCACATTTCTAAACATAATAGTTTTAATAACTAATTTCTAATAACTGATTTATTTTATCTTTGTTATGATGATTGTAAATAATATTTTACTAGATATTTATCAAGACACTTCTATACAGCTTAAAGTGACTTTTAAAGGCCTAACTAGGTTAATTAGCTTAACTAGACAGGTTAGGGTAATTAGGCAAGTTATTGTATAACAGTGGTTTGTTCTATAGAATATAGAAAAAATATATAGCTTAAAGGGCCTAATAATATTGACATTAAAATGGTTCTTAAAAAAATAAAAACTGCTTTTATTCTAACTGAAATAAAACAAATAAGACTTTCCCCAGATTAAAAAAAATATTATTAGACATACTGTGATAATTTCCTTGCACTGTTAAACATAATTTGGGAAATATTTAAAAAAAAATAATAATTCAAAGGGGGGCTAATACAGGGAGTGCAGAATTAATAGGCAAATGAATTTTGACCACATCATCCTCTTTATGCATGTTGTCTTACTCCAAGCTGTATAGGCTCGAAAGCCTACTACCAATTAAGCATATTAGGTGATGTGCATCTCTGTAATGAGAAGGGGTGTGGTCTAATGACATCAACACCCTATATCAGGTGTGCATAATTATTAGGCAACTTCCTTTACTTTGGCAAAATGGGTCAAAAGAAGGACTTGACAGGCTCCTAAAAGTCAAAAATAGTGAGATATCTTGCAGAGGGATGCAGCACTCTTAAAATTGCCAAGCTTCTAAAGCGTGATCATCGAACAATCAAGCGTTTCATTCAAAATAGTCAACAGGGTCGCAAGAAGCGTTTGGAAAAACCAAGGTGCAAAATAACTGCCCACGAACTGAGAAAAGTCAAGCGTGCAGCTGCCAAGATGCCACTTGCCACCAGTTTTGCCATATTTCAGAGCTGCAACATCATTAAAGTGCCCAAAAGCACAAAGGTGTGCAATACTCAGAGATATGGCCAAGGTAAGAAAGGCTAAAAAACTACCACCACTGAACAAGACACACAAGCTGAAACGTCAAGACTGGGCCAAGAAATATCTCAAGATTGATTTTTCTAAGGTTTTATAGATTGATGAAATGAGAGTGAGTCTTGATGGGCCAGATGGATGGGCCCGTGGCTGGATCAGTAAAGGGCAGAGAGCTCCAGTCTGACTCAGACGCCAGCAAGGTGGAAGTGGAGTACTGGTTTGGGCTGGTATCATCAAAGATGAGCTTGTGGGGCCTTTTCGGGTTGAGGATGGAGTCAAGCTCAACTCCCAGTTCTACTGCCAGTTTCTGGAAGACACCTTCTTCAAGCAGTGGTACAGGAAGAAGTCTGCATCCTTCAAGAAAAACATGATTTTAATGCAGGACAATGCTCCATCACACGCGTCCAAGTACTCCACAGCGTGGCTGGCAAGAAAGGGTCTAAAAGAAGAAAACCTAAAGACATGGCCTTCTTGTTCACCTGATCTGAACCCCATAGAGAACCTGTGGTCCATCATCAAATGTGAGATTTACAAGGAGGGAATACAGTACACCTCTCTGAACAGTGTCTGGGAGGCTGTGGTTGCTGCTGCACACAATGTTGATGGTGAACAGATCAAAACACTGACAGAATCCATGGATGGCAGGCTTTTGAGTGTCATTGCAAAGAAAGGTGGCTATATTGGTCACTGATTTGTTTTTGTTTTGTTTTTAAAATGTCAAATGTATATTTGTGAATGTTGAGATGTTAAATTGGTTTCACTGGTAAAAATAAATAATTGAAATGGGTATATATTTGTTTTTTGTTAAGTTGCCTAATAATTATGCACAGTCATTTTTAACACAGTTTTTTTTGGGTTCATTGAGAACATGGTTGTTGTTCAATAATAAAATTAATCCTCAAAAACACAACTTGCCTAATAATTCTGCACACCCTGTAATTCTGACTTCAACTGTATATATTCTGATTATTTTTTAACACATCTATAGTTATGCGGTGGCACAGAGTTATACCTCTTTCTTAACTTCACACAGAAACAGCAACGCGTGCAGCATGACATCACTTTGTTGCAGAGACACATTGGTTAAATGCCGGCAAAGTAGAACATGGAACAGCTTGAAGTGGAAAGCTCAAGTATGTCTGCGGTCTGAAGGTATTATAAAGTTGATGATGACAAGATTGCCAAAGCAAACTGTAAGATATGCAAGTATTGGATCGGGTTTCGGTATCGACAGACTAAATCAAATGACTTGAACTTGAGGGCAAAAAACCTGATCAGGACATCCCTATATATATATATATAAATAATACAAATACATGCAATACATTAGTACATCATACATTATACATCATACATAGCAACTCATTACATTACATTAATAAGAGTAGCAA
>CAIGQZ010001108.1:24337078-24352256 GCA_903798205.1 Danio tinwini
GTGACCTGGAGATATGCTTTTGGAACAACGAGCTTGATGCCTTTCAGGATGCTGCTCTCTCATCTGAGGTAAGTGTGACATACAATCTCAACACTCCTTCCACCTCAACCCCGTGTGTTTATCTGTCCAGGTCCAGCACACCGGGGAAGCCGCACGCCAAGATGTCGTTCAATCCGGCACTGGGCCACTGCGGCCCCTGGTAGCAGCAGCGGCGGACACGAGCCAGGACCCAGGGCAGGGTCTCTTCTCCACTGCCATCTCCAGTGTTTGAGATCCCCATAGTGAACCCTCCATAAGACAGGACGCGACGTCGCAATCATCAGTGATTCTATCTTTTTTCATGTCCGTGCTTCTTCTGCTAAAGGTAATAATGTACGCACTCACTGCTTTCCTGGTGCTTGTGTTGATGATGTTTCTGCTAAGGTACCTGCTATCCTGAATGCTAGTGAGAACATCAGAGCTGTCGACCTGCACATGTGGACGAATGACACCAAGCTGCGGCAGACAAAGAAAGATTCCGAAGAAAAATACCCGCTTCCTACTTACCACTGAGGAATATATATATATATATATATATATACATATTAGGGCTGTCAAAATTAGCGCATTAACGCATGTGATTAATCTGAAATATTTAACGCATTAAAAACACTTAACGCATTTAACACAGTTGCAGTTTTTATTTTTTTCCCTGTTGTAGCCAACGGGTGTTCAGGGCCGATGTGTCCATAGAGGCGACCTAGGCGGCCGCCTTGGGCTTCAGAATAGTGAGCGAACCCCCTGTCCTCACTTTCATCCGCGAACCGGTCGCTTTCTATTTCACTTTCGGGTTGAGGGCGGCGTGATCGCCGTTCGCCTACAGCGTCAGTTCAGCTTGCTCCGGCCCTGCGTGTGTTTAATGTGCAAAGAAATATGGATAAGACCAAGGAAGCACTTTTAGAAGGAAAGCTTCAGTATAAAACAATTAAGGTCGCATCACCTGAGCCTGTGTATGCCGGGGTTAATTTTGTGTCTTTATTATTCAAACAAACATGAAGTTTTGCCCAAAATTTGGTACAATGCAAATAAAGAATAAAAGATTTCAAATAATAAAAAAACATTTAATTAAAAAAATGTCCTTGATAAGAAATAAATTGCACTGCAAAAAATTTTATATTACCATATTATGCAGTTACCACCAGATTAATTCATTGTGTGCTCATTAATTTTGCTTTCGGTTTTGTTTCAGTTTTTGCGGATCTAAAATCTTTGCTTTCGAGTTAAAGTTTTGCGAGTTAAACTCTGCAGCTTAGTGGGCGGTATCTTCGCTCCGGGATGAAAGACCTTATTCTATTGGTCAGTCTTGATTGAGGTCACAGGTTGGCCCCGCCCATTACGGTTTCGCGCAATTTGACTGTACTGACTCCCTTCAGTGACGAGCGAGCTATGGCTAGCAACAGGTCTCCTTCGAGGTAGGTTAAATGAAACCATAACTTGTATATTGCCATCCACATTTCCCATTTGATAATTTAACGACTGCTAGCATTAAACTTTGTTTAGTCTGGGATATTGATGCATACTCTTGATTGACTAACATTAGCTGTCGGTCCTCCCAAGACTGGGTGCAGACGCGATGGAGGATACAGTTGTGCACGTCTCGTCTCGGCTGTGTAGTACTTTTGAACACATCATGTATTCTCATAATGGCCCCCTTAGAGGTTAATAGAGGCTAACTGGTCAGCTGTGTTTCACTATGTGTGTCAAATGGTTTGAACCCCAGATTTTACTTACTGAGTCCTTGTTGACTCAATCATTGATGGGTTTGTGATGTGTTTTTTTATTTTAAAAGTTAATAGGTTACTTTACATTTAAAGCATCAATCTTTTTTAAGTGTCGCTATGTGTGTGTGGACAGAGTTGCCTACGTTAGATCATACTAAATCATTTAAACTCGTTATATTATATTCTCACATTTTAATGTATAAATTAATTTATTTAAATGACAAATTAAACAAATGCGTAAGGCTTTTATTTATACACATTAAAACATGGATTGTGTGCTGATTGCTTTGACGGTGTTTTGGCTGATGTTTAATTAAAAGCACAAGATGGCGCTGTTCTCAACACTCTTCCAAAAGAGTAAGGGGAAAGCCTCTGTCTGTACTTCATTAATGATTCTGGCGAGGGGATAGGCCTGCCGGCCAGCACTGCCAGCCCAGACCAAAAAAATTTGAATACAGAAAATTTCCACATTATCTCATATTCATTGTCTCATTTTATTTGTATTGTCTCATTAGTGTAGGGAGTAGAACTACATTAACGCAAAAGTGTTTTTGATAAAAAAAAATTAAGCAAGAAGCTTCTCATGACTCACGAATTTCAAAGTATCACGTGAGTGGTCTCGCATTAGTCTGTAATATGATAATAACATAAAATGGATTCATCGTTTGTACGTATAGAAGTCACTAACTCTCACGCAGGAAAAGAGAGATTCTTCTACATTAGGTAGGACGTTGTTATTTTATTACTTTTTCCAGTCTATCAGTTATTATTAAGTATAATTATAGCCATTATAAATGTTTAACAAGTTATATAGGCTATAAATAACCGACTTGCAAAAAGTATTGCATTTATGCTTTCAAATAAATGTCTGCGTGTGACTCGAACTTTACAGGCAGATTACAGCAGATTCATGTAAACAACAGGCATGGACGAAGAGTACAGTTCAAAATTATTAAAACAAACAACAATTGAACAAGAACACTCCGTTAAGTTTAATTGCCTTTCTAAATGAAAATTTAAAATTAATTTTAAAAGATTTACTCATTTTTTTCCCAGTGTATAGTTGGCAGCCTAAAACTATATTAACCAACAGTTTTCTTTATGAATGCAGCAAATGACTGAAGACTAAAGCTAGATATTGAGATAATACTACTTGTAAGTCTGTTTTCATCAGATATATGTGCTGTCGATTTGATAAAACATGTTTTTAAGACAGCTCTAAATGTGCATTTCTACAAAGTCTCACTGCAAAACTTTTAACAATTTAACAATTTTTTACAGATAAATGTATTGTTGAGAGCACAAAGTAATTGTGTTGTTTACACGTGATCTAAATTGTGTTAGCAGAATGTGTGATATTTCTGTGGTACAGTTGGAGTTTACACCTGTTTTATTGCTGCTGATAGAGAGCACAACAGGTGAGACAACAAACACCAATGTCAGTGATTTTAGTGGGGTTCAGTCTATCTTAAAGAATGAGATTAAACACACATGTTTGAGCACATGATTAAAAGGGATAGTTCACCCAAAATACAAATATTCTGTCAACATTTTCACATCATCCACTTATTTCAGACCAGTTTGAGTTTCTTCTGCTGAACACAAAAGAACATACTTATAAATTAATGGAAACCTGTGACCATTGACTTCCATAGTATTTTTGTTTCTAATCATGGATGTCAACAGTTACTGTTTTCCAGCATTCTTCAGTATATCGTCTTTTGTGTTCAGCATAATAAAAACCCCCACACAGTTTTGGAACCACTTGAAGGAGAGTAAATGATGAGTCAATTAAAAAAACTTTGGGTGTTATTTTACAACTTTAACTATCGCTAAAGTTATGTGTCTGTAGGTATTGGTCTGTTGGTTTAAAACACAATGTTTGGACTAAATGTCCCCCACATGAACAAATAAACTGAAATCACCACTTTGGGGCTCAGTCAATATAAAAAAAATTGATAAAATATATTTCAGAGATTGATAATTTATTGAGTTGTAGAAAGCGTCATTAGCTCTATATAATACAAACAAGCTTGCAAAAAAGCTTCCACGATATAAAGATACAAAAGCAAATGGGCAAGTGTTGATTGAGGTGGAGGGAAGCAGAGGGGGGTGTTGGGATTTGCCAGTCTCATTGGCTTAAGGAAAGATCTGTTTCCTTAAACAGAATGGATGGGAAGCCTATAAAAACCCAGTTAATGAAACGGACTGACACTCTTTCTTTCTAATCCCTCAGTACTGAACGTCCTGCTGCGCGCTGAAAGGTGAGTGTCTATTACTGTGTTTGTCTCTAGGGTTTATCACACTGCAATCAGATCATGCCACAAACATTCAGAAGATTTTACTCATGCTAAAAAGCCAAATTTAGCCTGGAAAATCCAAGCAATAAGCACGATAATCTGCTTTAATATGTAGACTGGATGACGGTCCTTGTGCATGATTGATTTAATTCTGTGACTGTCTTATATCACGCACTGAGTAGTAACTTCTACTTTTGAAACATATTATTTTACAACCTTAACACACTATGTTCTATATAAAGTAACAAGCTGTAAAGAATTTACTTTTATTTAGTTTTTTTTAGTCTTTGTTTTCCAGTGCAAAATAGTTAAATATACTTTAAAAATAATGCAGATATATGTAACTTCAGAGTCAAAATTGACTAAATAAGATATTAAGTCTCACTGTTTTTTTAAAGGATCAAAACCTAGTAGTTTTATGTTTAAAACCAGAAAAATAAGTTAACTCAAAGACAAACAAAGGGTAAATCAAGAATGTTTTTACATTTGTTTTTGTTTTAGGCCTAAACACACTAAATTCATATTTTCTTTTTCATATATCAAGTAATTTAGTTGTTTGATTGACTGTATCTACATTTAGGAATGTTTAGATATTCTTTTATTATTTAATTTATTGATAATTTTTTTTTATTAAATTAACTTTTTTCAATTAATTAATGCATTTTTTTCTGCATCGTGTGTGAATGTAATCTGAATATTCTATGTGTTATACTGTAAATATTTATATTTTTGATGTCCTCTTTAAAAAGCAGTTTTTTAAAAGCATTGTCATGCCAAATCCTACAAAAAGTTTTTATTAAGTGTCTGATTTGATATATTGTTAATAATGTTGGAATAAATCCAAGTTTACTAAATTCAGTGCAGTGTAGTGTAATAAATCTCATTTAGCAAATTCTCAAAGTTCTTCCATTTTCAACCATTCAAAGCCTATATCATCACCATTTTCAGATTTTCTTCATATATATTTTGAATATGAAGAAAACAGCTCATTTTAGATAGCAAAAGATCCAAACTCAAACTCAATCCCATCTAAAATACAAGAAAAGGTCTAATATAGTTCTTCAGAGCAGGAAGTATTTTTACAGCTGTGAAGGCTATCAGCTGTTGAGTGTTGAGGCTTAGGAGATTCTTCAAGAGGTCTGTCAGCTGTCCCACCCTCTGTATTCCTACAAAGGAACGCTAAAAAAAGAGCTCAAGACAACTGCTTCTCAAATTCAACCCTTTAAACACCGGACACTTCTGTTGGTATTGGCACTTCCAGACATCCACGTACAGCAGCCGTCTCTCTTGCACATTATCAGAAGCCAGATTTAGACCTCCAGATGACTGAATGTAAATTGTTTCCATTAGATTGAAGGCAGCAAAACTTACACCTACCCCACACAGGCGTCTTCACCTTCAGAGGGGTCGCCACAAAGACAGCCAAGATGTCTGAGTGAGTATTGACTTACAAACATCGTGATGTTGTGGTGTGATTACTGAACCCTGCAAATACATTTAGCATCAAGTAGAATTGTGTGTTAATGATAATACATGCAAGCATATGTGCCTAAATAAATCAAATACTAAAATCCATTTTGTCACTTTGGAATGAGAAGGTACACAAGAATGTACCTAAATGTACACAAGTGGACCAATCGGCATCATCTCGGAGGTCGGGATTAGTGATATAAAAAGCCATATCTAAATTCATGCCACTAGCAAATTTTTGTTGAGAAATAAAAATGAAAAAAATGCATTTTCAGATAAAAAGGTGAATCAGATATATGCACATCTCTACACTACCTGACAAAAGTCTTGTCGTCAATCCCAGTTGTAAGAGCAACAAATAATGACTTGATTTCTAGTTGATCATTTGAAAAACTGGCAGAAGGTAGATTTGTCAGATGAATCATCTGTTGAGCTGCATCCCTATCATCACGTATAATGCAGAAGACCTATAGGAACCCGCACGGACCCAAGATTCACACAGAAATCAGTCAAGCTTGGTGAAGGAAAAATCATGGTTTGGGTTACATTCAGTATGGGGGTGCGCGAGAGATCTGCAGAGTTCTTCAGCAGGATAGCGCTCCTTCTAGTACTTCAGCCTTCACATCAAAGTTACTGAAAGCAAAGCAAGTCAAGGTGCTCCAGGATTGGCCAGCCCAGTCACTAGACATGAACATTATTGAGCATGTCTGGGGTAAGATAAATGATGGGCATTGAAAATGAATCCAAAGATGAACTCTGGGAGTCCTGCAAGAACGCTTTCTTTGCCATTTCAGATGACTTTATTAATAAGTTATTTGAGTCATTGCAGAGATGTATGGATGCAGTCCTCCAAGCTCATGGGAGTCATACACAATATTAATTCTTTTTCCACTGCACCATGACTTAATATTCAATACTGTACATTATTTTTTTAAGTGACAAGACTTGTCTAAGCAAAGTCAGAGCTTACTGTCCTAATTAAATAATTAAAAATCAATGCATGATCATATTTTATTTTGGTAAAATAAGCGTAATCTAGAGGCCTTTGCCTTTCATATAAGCCACTTTTGATACCAAATGATCAACTAGAAGTGAAGTTATTATAGGCGACAAGACTTTTGTCAGATAGTGTATAGATGATTTCAAATGCCATTAACTCATAAATGTAGTACTGTGATTTTTGCTGTTGTTGAATTCAATTTAAATATATTCTATCTGCATTTGACCTGTTCCACAAGTCCTCATTTAAAATTCTGTGAGGATTTTGATATTGTACTTACAGAATAAATTTAGGTTTGTTTTTATATTTGAAAGAGTCTTGTTCTTCATACAATTTCTGCTATACGGAACGAAAAAAAGTTCACTATCTGAAAACTGCACAACAAGCAGAACCTTATAGTTCCAATGTGGCAATTTCTGGAGTTCTGGATTGCTGCCTTTAAATTAAAAACATTTGCTTTCTGATAGAAAAAAGATGACTTCCAGCCGTAGGCACCATCTGAAGGTGAGGTCATCTTTTTCTTCATGACATCTGAGCTATATGAACTTCAGTGACTTTCTCGTTGATTGCTGTCTATATGTGTTTTTGTGCTCCAGAGCTTGTTGCTCCAGATCGCTCATGGGCTTCTGGAGGAAGAAGCAGCAGCGGCAGAGGAAGAAAAACAAAGGTACATGGAGGAGAACTGCCCTGGTCTCTCACTGCCTGGAAGCATGCAGGAGCTACAGGTACACATGAATATTGAATTAAAATTACACAAAGCTTGAATGAAATGAAAATGTACCTTAAATTTATATTGACCTTCAGATTTGTGTGACTTTTTTTTCTTTAGTTGAACATTTGAGAAGATTTTAGCTTAAACAGTGGTGATTGATATACAGAAGAATATATGGTGAACTTAAGAACATTTTTGCAGATTGTATGTGTGTGTGTCATTGTTTAAAGGAACTGTGTAGGAAGATGCACCAGCAGATTGACATGGTTGATGAACAAAGATACGACATGGAGACCAAAGTGGCCAAGTCAGACAAGGAGGTAAATTTAAATTTAACAACATATACAATATGTAAACAAGTAGGTACAAAATGCATTTTTATTTGCAATTAAAATGTAGTAAGCAGAAATAATATACTATGGCTAAATTCAAGTTTACAAATGAATGACGCCTAACTAGGACAACAAAGCCAACCCAACAACAGGCCGTAAACCTAAACATAAAATTAAATTATGTACCCTTTTTATTTGCTCATTCAGTCAGTCACTCACTCGCTCACTAACTTTACTTTGGCTTATTTCCTGATTAACAGGGGTCACCACAATGAAATGTACCTCCAATTACTCTAGCATGTGTTTTACTGGCAGATAGCCTTCATGTCACAACACTCATAAACTCTCCTATTCACCCACAACGACCAACATCCAATTCACCTATACCCTATCTGGGAAACCAGAGCACCCGGAGAAATTACACACAAACACAAGGAGAACATACAAACTCCCCTTATAAAGGTCTCCTAGTCCAGCCGGGACTTGAAACAGTGACCTTCTTGCAGTAAGGCAACCGTGCTAACCACTTAGCCACTGTGCCACCCTGTGTGTTATTTATTTACATTTATTCAAACACTAAGTGCAAATATACACTCCATTTAACTTCTGACCAAAAGTTACAATCAAAACCTTTTTCTTGATGTTTTTAGATTGAGGATCTGAAGATTAAGGTTCAAGACCTGAAGGGTAAATTCAAGAAACCGGTTCTGAAGAAAGTGCGTATGTCTGCTGATGCCATGCTGCAGGCCCTGCTAGGCTCCAAACACAAAGTCTCACTGGATCTGAGAGCCAATCTTAAACAAGTAAAGAAAGAGGTCAAGGAGGAGGTGAGGGCACATCATTAACCTTGTAATAGAAACATTAATTATAAAATGTGGGCAAAACCAAATTTTCCGTTGACCTTATTCTGCAATGCGCAGGTAAGCCTTTTTCTGTGATTGTTTTTGAACTTCTGATGTATTCACCTATATGGGGAATGACTAGTAATAAATAAACATCAGTAAATGATCAATCTTTTTGCTCTACAAACAGTTGTGTGTTTGTAGATTATGACAATTATGACATTACATAAGAATAAAAATAAGTACAACTTAAGTAATAATCCAGCTTTGCATCATCAAGGTGCATAACAAGCTGGTTTTATCGCAAAAACTAGTGGAGGTTTTATGTCAGTAAGGTTCCAATGGCTTTACCCAGTCCTCTCTGAAAGAATAAGATTAATATTGGAGATTTTTACAACAACATATAAAGTCAGTTAGAGAAAATCAGTCAGCAATAGTGCATGAAGAAGAATATAATAAAATGTTCTGTCTAGATGATGAAATTGATCAGAATACAAACTACACAAAAAGGTATTTAATTATTGCACTTTTCTGCCACTCCAGGAGAAGGAGGCTGTGGGAGACTGGCGTAAAAACATCGAGGATAAGGCTGGTATGGACGGCAGGAAGAAAATGTTTGAGTCTGAGGCCTAAATTTGCTGCTCTTCAATAATTTATATTAGGTTGTCTTAATTCATGTGGTAATATTGGTAAAAATTGATAATTGGTAAAAGTGGTAATATTATCTGTAGTAA
Organism: Danio tinwini; assembly: GCA_903798205.1. Classification (NCBI taxonomy): domain Eukaryota; kingdom Metazoa; phylum Chordata; class Actinopteri; order Cypriniformes; family Danionidae; genus Danio; species Danio tinwini. The sequence continues at coordinate 24,346,229 of CAIGQZ010001108.1, forward strand.
TGAAGTTAAAGTTGGTAAAAGCAATGTGCTGTAAGAAGAAATTTTCAAGTATGTGATGTTTGGGCTTTAGTTTGTTAAAAAAATCCACTTTTGGTCTTTGAAATTCAGTAATACAGTAAAACTTATTTAATGCTCAATTTTATTGAGGTGAGTTTCCTGGAACAAAATAAACTATGAATCGAAGAATCAAAGTTTTATGACTTTCGTGGATGTCTCTCTTCTCCTATGAATGTTTCTCTTCACCTGTGGATGCACATGCTTTGATTAAGGGAAGTGACTATTATATTCTGATGATTGATGGAGGATCTCTAGTTTATCTTGTGAACTGCAATTGTAATCCACATTGTTTTGAATAAAACTACTACAGCCTTGTGGGATTGTGACAATTATACATACAGTATATGGCTGATGAGTTAAATTGAATGCCTACAGTATGTTTAAAGTAAATATTAAACTATTGATATTGCATAAAGGTAAGGCTTTGTCCTATGGTACTAAACTATGTCTATAAATACACATCACACCCTCTAATATACACCGGCATTTTATTATTTACTATATATATACACTTTATTAGGTACAACTTACTAGTAGTTGGTTGGACTCCCTTTTGCCTTCAGAACTGTCTTAATCCTTCGTGGCATAGATTCAACAAGGTACTGGAAATATTCCTCAGAGATTTTGGTCCATATTGACATGATAACATCACACAGTTGCTGGAGATTTGTCGGCTGCACATCCATGATGCAAATCACCCATTCCACCACATCCCAAAGGTGCTCTATTGGACTGAGGTCTGGTAACTATGGAGGCCATTTAGGTACAGTGAACTCATTGTTCTGTTCAAGAAATCAGTCTGAGATGATTCGCCCTTTATGAAAATCAACGATGGGTACACTGTAGTCATAAAAGGATGGACATGGTCAGCAGCAATACTCAGGTAGGCTGTGGTGTTGACCCATTGCTCAATTGGTACTAATGGGCCCAAAGTGTGCCAAGATAATATCCCCCACACCATTACACCACCACCACCATCCTTATCCATTGATACAAGGCAGGATGGATCCATACTTTCATGTTGTTGATGACAAATTCTAACCCTAACATCCGAATGTCGCAGCAAAAATCGAAACTTATCAGACCAGGCAACGTTTTTCCAAACTTCTATTGTCCAATTTTGGTGAGCCTGTGCAGATTGTAGCCTCAGTATCCTGTTCTTAGCTGACAGGAGTGGCACCCTGTGCTGCTGTAGTCCATCCTAAATGCATTGAGTTGTTGCAAAATGATTGGCTGATTAGAAATTTGTGTTTAGGAGCAGTTGGACAGGCGTACCCAAAAAAGTGGCTGGTGAGTGCACATCATATACATTAATTGGGCTCACCAATGTGCAGTAATCATCACAACTACTTTCATAATGATATTATTTTAGTTAAGCCATGATTCATTTAAATGCCCAACAATTGTGACTTGAGTGATTGTCTTCAATTATGTACTTACTGTACCTTAGCCTACCTGTTTATTATCTCAAGCAGTTAGGCAACAGGTAAACAATGCATGCTAATACATTAGTTCTGAGTCGAGTATCTGACAGCATGCAGACTATTAGCAGCCCTCCAACGCTATTGTTTTGTGTATATATGTGTGTGTGGTATCATCTTACTCTCCCAGAGGACTGTCACATGACTGGTTAGCTTTCTGCTGATTGGAAGACAGAACTGGAATAGACAGGAGCCAGAGTTTCAAAGCTCTGAATGAAAAACACATGGAGAGAGACAGAGGAAGGGAGTGAGTGGAACAGAGTGAGAGAGAGAGAGAGAGAGAAACTGAAATCCTGTTTAGTGAGAGAAGGGGAGCACATTCACACCCTTCAGAGGACTCACAGGAAAGGAGAAAGAATCAGGGAAACACAGTCAATAATCCTTTTCAGTCACAGCTGATATTTCAGAGAAACTGAAACATGTCCAGCTCAATCCTGCGACGAAATTCCAGCAAAAAGGGACTGGAGAAGCTGCAGAGGTGAGATGTTCTTCATTTGCATGTATGTGTGAATGTGTTTGTGTATTTGGTGGCCACTTGGTGGTTCAGATGTGTTTCCTTTGATCTGCTGCGGTCACACCAGTTGTGGTGTGAGATTATGGTGCTGTTCATTACATTTTTTTTTCATGATTCTTGATTTCTCCAAGATAATTCATGACTTTTTTTGAATTTTTAATTTGGGTTGATAGAGATAATCTGAAATGCTGAACAGCACAGAAGAATCATCTGGACAGAAAGGATTTATCAGGCAGAATGGGGGAAACACGGAGATTGAGATCCTTCAGCTGTTCATCAGTCCTTCAGGGTGTTTAGGGGGAAGGGGTAAAGTTCTTGTAGGTTGTTTTGAGGTCAGACAAAATCTATAGTCAAAGAATGCATGCATTTGATGTAGCGAGACTCAAATCATCAGGACTTCCAAGAAGGGGCAGATGATTGTGTTGTTGTATATAAATACTGTGTTATTTAAACCTAATTTTGGGTAAAACACTATCAAACTGAACTGCTGGGTTATTTTTTTTTAAATTCAATGTATAAACCAACTTTAACCCAACAGTTGGAACTGTCAGAAAACCCAGCATTTTATAGAGTGTAGTTATGTAGAGCGATGTCATGAAATGATAATGTGGATGTGTCTGTAGTTATGAAGTAAAAAAACCTTCCAGATGTCTGTTTTTCACACGGCGCATAGTGACTCAATTCATGACATCATAAGGAATGGCAATGACAGGCTTCAATGGCTTTTATGACTGGAATTTTCCTGGCCTTGGTGACATCATCATTATCATTATCAGATTTCCCCCTGCAGTAAATCTGCTGGATGTATGATAGGGGACAGCCTTCCTCTGCTCTGCCCTGAGGACCCGGAGCCTCCTTTAAACTGGAAAATTTGAGCCGCTCCACCACCTAAAACATTCACATTGAGTTTTAAAGAAAGAAAAGGAGTTCAGTTGTTATTGGTGACATGAATTTAGGCTTTACTTTGCTATCTAGAGAGATTTATGTGTTTTTTCTTGTTTTGTGTGTCGATAACAGAATGTGATCATGGAATTAAGTTTTACTGAACTGCTGCTTATTTGGAGAAGGATGTTCAGAATGCTTTTTGTTTGATGTATCTGTCCTATAGTCATGGACCTTATTTGCTATCAACAGTGGAATCATGATTATTATTATAATTTATTTATGCATGTTTTTGAAAGTTTCCAAATTAGATTTGTATTGTATGTATTTTGAAATGTGTTATAATAATATTACAATTCTTCAGATCTACATAATCCTTCAGAAATGATTTTTAAGACTCATTTGTAATTATCAATGTTGACACTGGTTGCCTGTGCACTATCGTGTCACCTTTGAAATTCTTCTCTTGGTTTTAAAATCACTAAATGGCTTGGTTCCTCACCTGTTAGACCTGTTGACTGAAAATCAGCCTGGAAAGTCTCTTTGGTCATCAATCCAGAGACTACTATGCATCCCAAAGTTAAGGCTGAAATGCAGGGGTGCTGTGCTTTCGCAGTAGCTGGTCCTAGATTGTGGAATGCTCTGCCCCTCTTTATTAGATCTATATCATCTCTGTCTGTTTTTACATCTAGGTTGACAACTTACCTTTTTATTTTGGCAATTTATCAGTGAGAAGTGTTTGTTAAAGCTATAATTTTATATCTTTCTCTTTGTGATTTGTATTGTGCAGCACATTGGTCAACCTTTGGTTGAGTTTTTAATAATGCTATATAAATAAAATTGACATTGACAATCGAATTTTCCTTAATCTTTGATAGTAAAAATGGATAATTATTTTGATAATAATAAAATTAAAATCTTTTGTACCATATAGATTTATTCATGATCAATAATGTAATATTGCTGAATGAATAATTAGTAAAATAATAATAATAATAATAATAATAATAATAATAATAATTAGTTGTGTTTATGATACAATGCTCTTACACCAATCTTATACTTACAGTAAATGATTTGATGGATGACTGTGTAAAACTATCATCAAGCAAACATCCTCCTCACAATTATGGTAAATATTAGGTAAAAGTATTAGTGTCAGTTGTTTTGTTTAGCTCTTGTAATGTCAGCCTGTATAAAGGAAACCAGTAAGCTATTTCCTGTCAGTGTAAACCCTGCACCATGTTTAACTTCCTGTTCATCTCTGACCCTACCTTCTGTCAGATGACCCATTGCTGTCATAGTCAAAATGATAAATGTTGTAGTATTTTTCTGAACAGACGATATATACAGTTGAAGTCAGAATTATTAGCCACCCTGAATTATTAGCCTCCCTGTTTATTTTTCCCCAATTTCTGTTTAACGGAGAGATTTTTTTAATCAACACATTTCTAAACATAATAGTTTCAATAACTCATTTCTAATAACTGATTTATTTTATCTTTGCCATGATGACAGTAAATACTATTTGACTTTATATTTTCAAGACATTCTATACAGCTTAAAATGACATTTAAAGGCTTAACTAGGTTAATTAGGTTAACTAGGCAAGTTAGGGTAATTAGGCAAGTTATTGTATAATGATGGTTTGTTCTGGAGACCATTGGAAAAAATAGAGCTTAAAGGGGCTAATAATTTTGACCTTAAAATGTTATATTTATATATATATATATATATATATATATATATATATTTTTTTTTTTATAAAAAAAACAGCTTTTATTCTAGCTAAAATAACCTATAAGACTTTCTCCAAAAGAAAAAAATATTATCAGACATACTGTGAAAATTTCCTTGCTCTGTTAAATATAATTTGGGAAATATTTAAAGGGGGGCTAATAATTCTGATTGCAACTGTACTGTGTATCTATATATATTTCTCATGTTGTATTGACCCTAATTAGTTTTTGTGTCTGAGGTTTACTTCTTAATCTCCTCATCCTAAATTCCTGTTGCTGTCGTTAATAGCAAACTAATGCAGTTATTAGTGTAATAATTAAAGGTGTTGCTAGAAAGAAAAAGAGAAAAATGTAGAGGATGTGAACATGTGGTTGTGTGGTTCTTAATAGTGTTATACAGCAGCGTATCTATTGATACCAAACTGTAAGTTCCTGTGCTTCAAGAAAAGTGCCATTATTACCTCACTAGTGAGAAATGTCACATAAAAAATTATAAAAAATTAGTTTTTTTTAATAAAATCGCAAGACATTTTGTGTGTGTATGTATGTATGTATATATATATATATATATATATATATATATATATATATATATATATATATACTTATACTTCTGTGTTCGAGCAAGTGGGTGTCTGATTGTATGGGAGAAAGAGAAGGAAAACAAGGGTTTGTGTTTTCCCAATGTAATACAAAGATATATATTGGGGGCAAACATTAAAACATTAGGAAATAGTTGTCCAAATGTCAGTTTTTAGACTTGTTTTTAATGCAGTTATTTTGGTCAGTTTTTATTAGATCTTTTGCTGTTGTAGGCTGTGAAGACCTCAGAAAAAAAACTGAAATCAATTGGTTATAAGCATGCCTTCCTAAACAAATATCTTTTTAAATTAGTTTTACATTAATTGTGTGTGTGCAGGATCACTGTTCAACGCAGTCTGGAGGATGCAGAAGAAATAGAGAGAGAACGTCGACGGCGTGCAAGAAGCAGTTCCTCTTCGGAGCCTTTTCAACCCACCGTGACCCCGCAGGACAGCCCTTGTACTGCACTGCCTCTGGACAACCAGTTAGTTTCAAATGAATGAAAAAATGAACTCTGGTCTAAATCAAGAAAAAAAAATCTGTACTGTGCTGTGTGTGTTTGTTTTGTTTCCATGGAATCTCAACCCCCAGATTCTGGCTTAAGCCAACTTTCTCTGTTTCACTCTTTGTTTAATCTGTTTGTGAATATAAATGTGTGTTTGTGTCAAGACCACACCTGCACTTTTCAATCAGTTGCCAAGGCTTCTATTCTATTCTATTCTATTCTATTCTATTCTATTCTATTCTATTCTATTCTATTCTATTCTATTCTA
>CAIGQZ010001108.1:24355780-24380735 GCA_903798205.1 Danio tinwini
TGAAACAGTCCCTTAAAAGTCACGTCTCGCTTTCAGTTTCGGGCTTAGGTACGCTTGCACTCACACTGTAAGCATACTGCGCCTGAGCCCAAGTGAACCGCGCTCTTGCCCACCTCTTCCAATCGGGCCAGGGCCGTCCAAGTGAACTGTGCCTGAGCCCAATTCAGAGCACTCACACTTCTTAAACGATCCGGGAAAGGGGCCTGTGCGCGGTTCGGATAGCATAGTGTGAGTAAGCCCTTAGACTCTGTCACAATCATCAGCAATCTAATCCTTGCAGATCGCTGGTAAACACACAGATCACATAGGACTACAAATATGCTGGTATATAGACTACAAGTTCCAGTCATGCAACACACACACCTGCTCCAAGTCTCCATTGATTACACTCCCACAGCTGATGCTGCTCATGGACTGATTACACACACACATATATAGGGCTCACTTTGACACTCTCATTGCTGAGTCTTGTAATACTGTTATCTGTTTCTGTGACATTACAATGCGTTTTCCTTACCCTGCTACCATGTTTTTGAACTTTGCTAAAACTTGGTAACTTTGTACCTAAAAAGTACAGATGTGTTCCTCTTAAAATTTGTAGGTACAAATATATACTTTTGAGGTACCAATATAGACCCTTCAAGTACAAATGTGTACCTTTTGAAAAGGTACCACCCCAGTGACAGGTCTCATACCTTTATTTCTGAGAGTGTACCTTTTGACCATCTGCCTGTAATATGACCACGACTCTGGAATTGCCCGTATACATCTGTTTACACCTGTGTTGACCATTGCTTGCCTGACCATTTCTGTTAAATAAACTGTGTTTGGATCTGCACCCCTGTTGTCCAGCGTCCACTTTCACATTACAGACACTAGCTGCTGAATCTCAGGTTCTGCAACAAATGAAACCATACACTATTATAACCGAGGTGTTTATTTGAATTTGTATTCAATACCTTTTTGTTTGTTTCTGTGCCTTGACAACTTAATTCATTTTTCTTCAGCTTAGTCTCTATTTCAGAGGTTGCCACAGCAGAACGAACCACCAACTATTCCAGCATATATTTTATACAGCGGATGCCCTTCCAACCGCAATCCAGTACTGGGAAACACCCAAACACACTTAATCACACACACACTCATACACTACGGCCAATTTAGTTTATTCAATTAATCTATAGCGCATGTCTTTGGGCCGTGGGGAAAACCGGAGCACCCGGAGGAAACCCACGTGAACACAGGGAGAACATACAAACTGCACACAGAAACTCCAACTGGTCCAGCTGAGACTCGAACCACCGACCTTACTGCTGTGAGGCGACAGTGCTAACCACTGAGTCACCGTGCCGCCCACCTTGACAACTTGAATTCTTGTAACATCCTTACATTAAATTACAAATTCAAGTTGATGAGGAGATTTAGTTTGATGAACAAACATCACACACACTGTATGGAGAAATGTCACAGCAGGGAAACAGTTTGAGAAGAATGTGCCAACTATTGAGTAGCAATAGAGTTGCCTTTGTGTTGAGAAATTACATGAGAAATCAGGTGTGTTTCGCAACTTCCTGAGGAACAAATGTCTTTCCTCAGTTCACCCTGTTTAATCTTACTCAGAGAATCGACGATAGTAACATGGACTCTACAGTCGATTCAGCAGCTCTCTGCACTCCAGAAAGGTAAAAACTGCAAGTGAAATTGAATAATTTTTTATGAAACGTTCCCCTTTCTCATTTTTGTTGCTTTTAGTGTGTCCGAGGAAGTGTTTGTGAAGAGCAGTGAGGAGAACCAGGAGCAGAGCGAAACAACAGGAGATCAGACTCATGAGGAGGTGCAGAGGATGAGAGAGGAGGAGAGAGAGAGGAAGAGGAGGGATGTGATGGAGAAGCTGAAGAGGTTGAGTATATCCAGTGGAGATCCAGAGGAGCCCTTCAGTCCTCTCAGTCCCAGAAGCCCCTCCTACATGGTATGACATCATCACCGCAAACACCTCACACCTCAAAATCATATTATTATTATTAAACATTAAGTTTGCACTGTTTTTGTACAGCAAATGTGACAGGATACATGTTAATATCCACTGCTATATAGATATCTGTTATGTTAATGTACAACATGAACCTGATTTAACGTCCACAAATCGGGATTGAAGCATCTTCTTTTATAATTGTACTGACACGCGTATGGTGCTAAAGTAAAGACGGTAAAATCGCTGTAATTCAATACGAACATGCACTGTTTTAAAAACGTTTTAAATTGGTAAAACTCATTCTTGATCACATTTAATGATGATCACAGGGAGCCGAACAGATCTTTTAATCCCAGTTGCTTTACGCACATCCTGTCTTGTTAATATGATTACATGCATTACTACAGAGAGATGTTAATACGCAGCTGTCAGTCAATTGGGTGGGTGGAGAAACCGCACTCCTATGTCACGTTGGGGTGGGCCTTAAAGAAGGACAGATTTGGATCCTATTTTAACTTCAGGAAATAAAAAAGAGACTTATTGTCTTTATATCACCCTAATATGACTGTGAACACACTATACCTACACACAGTTCTGTCCAAACAGCTCACAAAAGATAGTCATAGGCGCCCTTTAAATATAAAAAATTTAAAAAACCTACATTTTTAGAGACCTACAGTATAAAAATGCTGGGTTTTATAACTTGTAACCCAAAGCATAATTTAATTTTAATAGAAAAATTAACCAAACTTTGGGTTTGTCAATATTTCGATCAACAATGGGTTACGACAATGCATTTGAGTGTAGTTACATGGATAAAATATGTTTCTAAATTAAGTAATTATTGTTTTTTTTCACTTGTAAAATAGTAAAAGGTGTTTGTTATGGGGTGACAGTTAGGTGAGGAGTGTATTTTTCTTTTCCTAAATGTTGTCTGTTACACTTCAGCCAATGGGAAGAGGTTGAGGGTGGAGCTATGTCTGACATCTGAGTGTTTGGAAGGCTTATTTGAAAACAGCTGTTATACTTATTTGTTTGTTAGATAATTTAGGTCTTAGATCATTGAAATGACACAAATCATCTTTTTATTTTATGAACAAAAGAGGTTAGTAATAATTGTACTGTAGGTCCCCAGTCTGATATAAAACATGACTTAATGTACAAAACATGTGTTTGTGTATTGTGCTCGCTGGTGTTTTCACTCTGTAATTGGGTCTGATTATCTTCCATGTGCTGTTTGTGTGACTCTGATGTCTTTCATGTGCTGTGTGTGGTTCTGATCTTTTTCTTCCAATGCGGGTGTGGGTTGAGGGAGAAATGACAGAGCATTAAGCATCTGCTTTACATTGCTGAGGTGCATTGTGTGTGTGTGTGTGTGTGTGTGTGTGTGTGCGCCGCGTGTGTGTTGTCTCTGCTTGCTGGTTTCAGGCTGAGGGTGAGGAGTGGCAGTCAGAAGGTTCAAGCTCGGTGAGTTGCTTACTCTGTGCATGTGCATGACAGTGTGTGTGTGTGTGTGTGCTTTACATTTGCGTGATATAGCTGTGTCTATAATTTCATTGCTTTGCATTTGTTCTGTTTGTGTTTTGAACATATTCTCTTGCATATTACTGTTGGGATGTTCTGAACAAACCTGATATACAAGTTAGTCATTTAGTGAAGATTTAATGATTCTGACAACCTCAGTATACCAAACATAACAGTGAGAGATTAATATACAAATAAAAAATTTTAACATACAAATTATGAACAACATATTATGAGTTCGCTCTTAGATATTGCTTGACACTATTAGCAGGTTTGGCATGCTGTCCCAGGAGAGAACCCTGAGCTCAGAGATAATTGAGCTCAGGGCTCCAGTCTGTTTTTTTTAGCATGTAAGGGGGGGTGAGATTAGGTAGGTCTCGAGAGCTCCCCCTAGTAAAGAAGGAAAAGGAGGAGATGAGGTGGACAGGTTTTTTTTTCCAAAACGAAGACACAGCAGTATAGTGAAATCTGTCTATTTATAGTAGGTTTGGATTATTACTGATTTTGGATGAGAGACCAGCCATGATCAATCATATCACATGCTCCTCTCGAAATTAGTTTCAAAACTTTACATGTGGTTGTGTAAAAAAACACACGCATAGGAAATGGTTGAGAGGAAGACTTATTTTGGCACTGAAAGCATCACATCCTGTTGGGCAAAACTGAACTTTTAAGGCCTTGACTCTTTTTGTGAAAGAAAGAAAGAACAACAGGCTACAGGGATTTAAAGGATCAACAAAGAATATGAGCAGCCAGATAAAAGGCCCCAGGAATGACATTATGAAATGAATCTGCTTGCAACATCAATGGGCTGAACTGCCTTTCAGTATTAGCTCAAACTGATAGAGCAAAGCTTTACTTTTTGCAACCTTCATCCGTTACACAATGAAGTTGCACTGCATTTTATTTTTTTGCTCTGTACTCTGGAAACGAAATATTACACGGTGGATGACCAAACACTTACAATGTGCTGTTTATATACTGTGCTGACCCTCAGATCATTCAAAATGTAGATGATTTTTTCTTCTTCTTCTTTTTTGGTAGAGCATTAAAGAAGAGTTTGTTTGATAACGGCCTTTGGCCTTTACATTTTTTTTAAATAAAAGTCAATGGCTACCAGCACTTTGAGGATTAATACTACTTAAAGACAGACAGTTGTAGCTCATCCAAAACACTGCGGCCAGGATTCAGAGCACATCACACCTGTCCTCAGGTCTTTACACTGGCCCCCAGTTCATTCAGAATAGATTTTAAAGTATTACTACTTGTCTATAAATCACTAAATGTCCTAAAACCTCAATACACTACAGATATGCTCACTGAATACAAGCCTAACAGATCACTCAGATCTTTATGATTAAGTAAATAGGAAATTCCAAGACTTCAGTCAAAGTAGGGTAAATCTGCCTTCAGCTATTACGCCCCTCACTGCTGGAATTATCTTCCAGAAATGATCAGATGTGCTCCAACATTAGGCTTTAAAACCTGTTTAACACATTTTAATCTAAATTTAGAATTTAAATCATTTGTATTCTTAGTTTTTATTTTCTTATACTTGTTTCTTTTATTCCTGTTTATGTAAAGCATTTGAAATTACTATTGTGTATGAAATGTCCTATATAAATAAACTTGCCTTAGCTAATAAAACCTAATCGATAGCTGTGGGTTCTGGCAATGCATTGAGGTTGGTTGAAATGAAAAGATGATTCTGTGCAAGTAAGTATTATTCAGGAGTCACCGGTATTGTTTTTCTTTTGCCCAAATTTAGCTTTTTGACTTTCAGAGTTATGAATCACTTAGGACCAAGATTACAGCTAAAACGATCATTTACTTTCTTGAAGAAAAAATTAATTATTTTACATCTTGACCAGAGCGTGAGCAGATAAACAAGTTTTTATGCTCTGTATGTCCAGTTTTTCTTACTGATTTATTGTTTTACTTTTCACCTACAGATATCTGAAAGGACTGAGTCTTTAAACCGCTCCATAAAAAAAAAGTAAGTAGACTTCAGAACCACACACGCTGAGATGAATGAGTTCAAGTGATTTACTGAAGGGACTGTAAAAAAAAAAATCCCCCTCATACAAAGTGTAAGAAAAAACAAAGGCAGGAATGATGTTTTTGTGTGCTGTGGTATGACATCATGGGTTCATCAGTGTTTTCTCTTTGATCTAAACTCGACACATGAATGATTCATGAATGAACAACTGTTTGAAACATGGTTCACCTTTCCGACCGACGTGACGCGACACGTTTCATCCTTCTCCTATTCATTAAATACAAAATGATGTATTATTTAGTCGTTTTGTATTCAGATGTATCAGTCACAGAAATCCGGAATTCTTTTACACATTGTGTGTCCTGACACAAAGTGTAAACAATATACTTGATGGAGCCTTTGTTTGTGTCTTTTCCACTACTTCATGAGTCACAGCCTACTTCATGCCCATGCTTGTTCTGAGATCTTTTTCTCGGAAGAACAGCGGTGCTTTAGGTAATGTTTCATCCATTTGTGCCAACAGGAACAGCATAAAGAAGACCCAGCCTCCCACCATCATTTCCAAGTTAGATGGCAGACTGGAACAGTACAACCACGCCATTGAGGTGAATTACTCTCACATACTCTTGAATGATGCCAGTTTTAGGGTCAATCCTGCAAGCATTTTAAGTACATCTAGATTACATGCTGGTGCTTTTTAGTGAATTTCTTTGCACATGGAGATCTTACCACGCCCAGTGCTTACAAACACCTGCTATGAAGTTTACCACGATGATCTCACTGTCTGCATGCCCAGGCACTGTTTCTCTTAGTCATGCTGAATCGCTTGAACGTTTCAATACTGAGCCGGTCCTCTTTTTTCCTGTCAGGAAGTGTTGTAGATCCAGGTGTTACTGTGCTTTTGTTGCCAAGAGATAAACAGGTGTTTGATATCCTGCTGTGATTAAGATACCATAATATTTCCAGTCATGGTCTGTGATTGTGTGTGTGCAGGAGTGCAGTAAAGAGGGGAGTTTAGTCAAGGTAATGGACGTCCCAACACCACCTGAGCCTGTTTCTGCTCGAAAGACACTTTTTGAGGGGGGAGAAGCCTGGAATCAGAATTCAGCGAAGGCCATGTCCTCTAAGGTGCATACATGCATATTATCTTGATTTATTTTTTTTCTATGGCATATGACATTTTTCTCTCAATAAATATGGACCCCATTAAATTTCATTGTCTGGACAAATGTTAAAGAGGTTATAAATATTTTTGTTATTATTATTTTTGTACTGTTCTCTGAGGATCATTCACTTTGTGAACATACAAATCTGTTCCCCAACCACAATGCACTGTAAACTCCAACTGGAATGAATGCCCACTGGTTTTACAGTAGGGTAAAACCAATAAATACTTTACATCAGACAGTAGCATTGCACAACACAAGTGTGAGTAACATTTGACCAGATGGCCACAATTAGCTTGTCTGTCATTGCAAATATTTTAAGATCCAATTTAGCAAAATTGTGCCTTTTTTGTAAACAAATCTGTAGTAAAAGGTGAACAAAGTATTAAGTTTTTACTAAAGTGATCAGGATATATTTTAAGTATAAAGTTCATCCACTCTTCGGTATCAGAATTAAGGCAAGGCAAAACCGTTTTTTTTCCACAATATGGCATCTTTATTGCATTTGCTCTAATTTTTTAACATACTGCTTGCACAAATCTGTTGGCAGAGCTAAACAGTGATGCAGATGTAGTGTTGATCTTCTTCTGTAGAGGAAGTTTTGGCAGATTGGTTTTAATATAAGCTGTTTTAAGACCAGTGAGAAAGTTCAGATCCACTTACTGATTTTTTTATTTTATTTTATTACATTGGCATCTTGCATGTCAGCAGTTGGGAATTCTGATTTGTCAGTACATGCAGTTCATTACCTCTAATGTATCCTAACAGATCAGACTGCAAAACTCTTAAAGAGTTTAAATTGACTATGTGTCTTTGACTTAAAGTGAATGCATAGCCTAAATGAACAAATAAATGATGACTAGTTACTCTGCTTCAGGATACAGAGGGGATGAAGGTGGGTGTGGCAGATCTAATTAACCAATGGGTGAAGGGAAGTCCTGATACCAACGACAAGGGCTCTAAAGCTGCTGTAAGTTTATCTAAGATAACTGGTCTCTGAATGTTAATCTCATAGCTCCTTTTCTGAATCCTACTCCTGGCTAATTTCCTTCTGTATCTATTGTATCATCTTCTTTTTCACCATAGTTGTTCACAACCTTTTCGATAAGGTAAACAATTCTTGCCTTTCTTCTTCCTTGTGCTTACTTTAAAGCTGCGTAGCGGAGTTTAGGTGCTATTAATTTTCACTCTTTCAAAATGTCAGTGTGCTCCACTGGGTTAAAGTCCTCCATTGGCATGAAGCTATTGTGAAAGATTTTTAGGAAACACTAGCAATTTCAGAATTTTCTATTATCTGCTTAGTCTGTAGTCATGCATGTGTATTTTCTGGAAAGAATCTATAGAAAATAATGTAAACCAGTTGTAAGGTTAAAGTTCATGCCCTAATAGAGATGTTCACAAAACGAGCCTGATGTTCAATGACGCCATCTAGTGGTTAAAACCACAATTCAAACATCAGTGAAACTAACTTTCTGCAGTTTATTCTTAGTTAATTGATATTTTGGCCTTTTATTATTTTTCTTTCTATTTGATAGTGTCAAGATGTCAAGCCTGGTGAAGTGCGTAGCATAAAATCCATGTGGGAAAACCTTAATGAGACTTCACCACAGGACAAAACGTGTGCAAAGGTATGCATTTCATGACCTAACTGGACTAAACTACAACTTAAATGCCACATCCCATATATATATGTGGCTGTGTGTGTGTGTTCATACTGAGAAAAGTTTATTTATTAATTTTTTTTATTAAAGAATGATCAATTAAAGATTATTCAAAGGATCCAGGATGATTCTTCTGTCCTCACTGCAGAATCCCTATTTTCAAAGTTCTTAATTGTAGGAGTATGCTACGATACATTGTAATTGTGTTAAAAAAAACAACAACCAATAAACAGCATCAGTTCATCATTACAGTTCTTCTATTCACCAGAAATATACACTCTAAGAAATAAAGGTACAAAATCTGCCTTTTCAAAAGGTACACTTTTGTACTATACAGGTGGACATTAGTGCCTTGACAGTAAATTTTTGTATATTATCTTTAAGGTACTGTGAGGTACAAAAATGTCCTGCCCCATTGACAAATTTTGTACCTTTATTTCTGGGTGTAGGCTTATTCTCGTATCTGTAGTGATATTATATTTTCATCTTCTTGACTTGGCATTTGATGTAATAATATTTGATATTTACCTTTTCAGGGATTGGCTGGGAAAAGGTACAAATTTGTTGAGAACGGGCACGGAAAGTATGAGAAGGTCTTCATTAGTAATGACACAAACTGAGAAACAAAGTAAGAAAATCACTTTCTTTATTTAAATCTTTTATTCAAAATAACAAAATATAAATCCAGCATGTTCAGTATTACATAGACATAAATCATGCTTTACCAAACTAACTCAAATCTGATCATGTGCTGTACATAAGCTTGGCAATATTCATGCTGGTTATCTACTGTACAGAAATAAGCACACAGCTATATCAAAACTATTTATACTGTAGGTGTACAGAGTGTAGCATGTGTATAATGATTCATTGCTGAGTGTTTAAAGTGATTTTTTCACTATTATCTCACATAACACCAATGTGTTTATTATATGCTGGTTCTAATTGAAGTGTCTATTGAGGTTTGCCTGTTAATTAGTGTGCCAGCATTGTGATCAGCTATGTGAATGTGCAAAGAGTAAAGGGATTGACACAGCCATCTGCTGGTTTTTGCAACAGCGGCTGTACTTACAGTACCAACCCATAAATGTTTTTGACCATATTTTGTAAATGTTACATGCCTGCTGTCACACATATCAGTCTAATCATGCTCACCATTTTTCACTCTAAACTAATTTATGAAATCACTTGCAAAATTTCACAAAAAAAATTGTCATTATGAAAACATTCAACACATAGTTAAAAAAAGTGAAAATAATGCATCTATACTAGCATTTATGGGGGAATCATATTGTTTTGAAATTCATGATCAACATTTTAAGATTTTTCCTATGCCCAATGATGCTTTGAGCAAATGATGGTAGTAACTTCCAAGACGCCAAAATGGAACAGTGAGGTGAACTCATTCTCCTTACTCATAACCACTGAACATCAAAACCAAACTTAAAGTGTTGAAATATTAACAAATTAAAACTTTTTATATTACATTATAGGACCTACAGTAGATCTCTTCTCCGACAATGGCTGATTTAGAAAACTTAGAATGGGACTGTAACAGTTTTTAGCAGTTTAGAAATGTAAAACGTAGTGGAAGTGCAACAAAACCTTTCATCAAAGTTGTACTAAACCTATTAAACAACATCATTCTTGTATTAGGACAATTTTGAAAATCATTTTTGATCCACTTCAAATATTGACAACTGTAGTACAAGTCCTATAGTAACTGGTAGCTCATTACACATTTTTTGTACTATAATTTACATTACCAGTCAAGATAATATATTGTTTAAAGTGGCTAAAATAATAAATTGATAATATATAAAAGTAGCTTTTTTTTACTTTTCAACATCAATAGTTGTCAAGCAGAGATCCAGGTCCCAGAATGCAGTGAAACATTTGGATAAATAGGTTTTAAAGTGCTGTGAAAAGGTATTTAGAGCTGATCATAGAAGAGCAGCTACATTGAATTGGTCTTTTTTTATACCAATAAAGTAGAATAATGTAAAACAAGAGACGATAATCAGCTAGCAGACTGAAAATAGATTTGTAACCAATATTTTTATGGTATCCATGTCCCATTAAAATAGCAAGAATTATTATTATTTTACTGACTGATAAAAATAGAGTATGACTGAAAACATACAGCTGATTCAGTGACAGAATTATTCACAACCTTTATCTTTGAAATGTTTTGTTACAGTCATTTTATTTGGAAGTTCTGCCCATAATTCATAACTGATTAGACTTGTTCTGAAAAAAGTGCCTTTTGTTTTAAATGTTTTTTGCTACATGTTCAAGTCACACCTTTTCCACTTTTCCCTTTGACCTTTTCGAAACGAACGACCACCCCCTGTCATAACTCACCCTGAGCAAGACTCTTGACACTGCTTAAAACGTCACATTCTGAAGCTCTCTATTCTAAACGCGTCTGCTCTCACCTCCCGGATCAGCTGACACCAGCAAACTTAAACTCAGGATCCTTCCGCACTGCTCTCTGAGCCACTGTCCTTGTTTGATCATTCTCACCATTACGTTTCTTTGCTCGCTTCCTCACTCACCACATCCTGAGCAGCTGCACCCATCAGTCGCCCTCTGAATGCAGGAATGCACTAGGACTCCATTTCTGCTGACCAGCCCCTTACTGCACTGCTCAGAGTGGAGTACAGTGTGTAGCTTATATGAAGTATTGTTGAGTTCATTTAGAAAACAACATTTTAAACCCTCCGCTATTTGATCATTTTGAAGTTCAATATTTGAAAGAAGTCTGCACAATCCACCAAAAATTACGTGATAAGAGTTTACCAAAGAAACAAGGCAAACTTTTGCTCACATGTTGACCTTTTTTGACACCAAGATAGCAATATTAGTGCTGTGTCCGAAAGCTTAGTCAGCTGACTTGCTTCCTGACTGCCCTATCAGACAGCGACTCTGGAGGCATTTGTGCACCTCGTAAAACCGATTTCAGACAAACTTTTAAGACAGCATAATGATTTAATCATGTACAAACATATAAAGAGCGTTGGGGATAACTAAATGAATATTCGCTTACTCCAATACTTCTCACTTGAAATGCCATTAGAGCTTTTGACACAGCCTAGACAGGAGACATCTTGATTTTTAGGAAATCCCATAATTAGAAAGATCACACAATCAACCAGAGCAAACACTGTTCTGAAACAATTGTACAGTTGATCAAAATACTGAATTGCACTGCAAAAAAATGTTTTTCTTACTTAGATTTTTTGTCTTGTTTCTAGTCCAAATATCTAAAAATTCTTAAATTGAGAAGAATTTTCTAGACAAGCAAAACATTTTGTCTTGTTTTCAGAAATAATATGCCTAATTGAAGTGTTTTTCTTTAAAACAAGCAAAGTAATTTGCCAATGGGGTAAGCAAAATATTCTTATGTCAAAAGGAAAAACAAGATCATTTTGCTTACCCCATTGGCAGATTATTTTGCTTGTTTTAAGGAAAAACTGACTTAATATTGGCATATTATTTCTGAAAACAAGACAATATGTTTTGCTTGCCAAGAAAATGTTTCTTGATATAATAATTTTTAGATATTTGGACTAGAAACAAGACAAAAAAATCTAAGTAAGAAAAGCATTTTTTGTAGTGTGCACAAATAAATCAATAAAAGTTTACTAAAAATACAAAAAGGCAACAAAATAATTATTTGGGTCACATGCTAACTTATTTTCAATGCCAAGCTAACAATGCTCAAACAACAAGCTGTCTTGATTTAAGAAATCACATGTTGATTAGAAAGATGGCATGATCAACAAGAGCAAACACCTGTTCCAAAACAATTAAGGGGGATTTTATACAGTCGATCAAAATTGATTCATTTTCATTTAACTTAGTCCCTTATTGATCAGAGGTCAGCACAGCGAAATGAACCACCAACTATTCCAGCATTTTACTATTCTAGCATTTATTCTGTGTTTTACGCAGCGGATGCCCTTCCAGCCGTGACCCAGTACTGTGAAACACCCATACACTCTCACATTCGCTCATACACTACGGCCAATTATAATCTTATTCACCTGTACAGTGGTCCCTCGCTATAACGCGGCTCATCTTTCGTGGCCTCGCAGTTTCAATTTGACGTTCTTTCTTTTTTTTTTTTTTTTTTTTTTTTTTTACAGCGCATTGTGTTCTGTATCCGGATTGGCTGTAGACCATTGCCAATCAATCTCCTCCGTGTCTCCTGTACAGTACAGAATGCGTTCAGCTTGCCAAATTAACATAAATCTTCTATCGCTAGCAGTGTGAGTTTCAACAAGGATGCAAAAAGGGTTGCAACTGTCTCTTTACTGCAAGACCATCGTAAAGGGGATTGCACACCGTATGTGCCGCACCACACAACGCCACGCAGCGTCATGCAAACATAGTAGGTTTCTATTGGGGTAGGTTTCTGTCTGCGGTGCTCAGCTACGACTCATGACACTGTTCATATTTCTGTGCACCATCTAAATAATTCAATTTTAAATAATATGTGAATGTGCACGTACAGTGAGTGTTACTTTCAACTGTCATGTGCGCTGTGCATTTGGTGTATGACCCCATTAAGGATGGAGTCTGTATTTCCTTTCTGAATCAGTGATTGGAGGAAAAAGAACATTACGCTGGATGCCAACATTATCTGCACAAAAGCTAAAAAGCTTTATGAACCTTTTGCTGACAGCAATAAATGTTCGTGCCTGACAACAGGTTTTGATCTTTGGTTTCATTATAACACTGGACTTATTTTTTCACGAATGTTAGAGTTTTAAGAGTGTTTAAACAAGAGAAAAAAGTGTGAAAATGTTAATGCCTGTCTGAGAAAAGTGTATAAAGTGTGCAGTGAGGGGTTTTACAGCCTTAAAACATCTATAATAATCGTAAAACATAAAGCTGTCTACTATGCGTGTTATTTTTAGAACGTAACTCCTGCGATAAATGAGGGACCACTGTACTGCATGTCTTTGGACTATGGGGGAAACCAAAGCACCCAGAGGAAACCCACGTGAACACGGGAAGATTATGCAAATTCCACACATAAATGCCAACTGGCTCAGCCGGGACTCAAACCAGTAACCTTCTTCAGTGCTAACCACTGAGCCACCGTAGATCAAAATACTGAATTGTACAAATAAATAAACCAGCTTACTATATAACACTTTTTTTTTTTGGTGGAATGTGCAGACCTTTTTCTTTTTTGGGAATATTTTTGGTCTACACCCCTCACCTGCATTATTATTTTAAAGGTGTGGCGAGTCTCTGGTTGTTTTAAATAATTTCTAAATCAACTCAACACTGTACGTATATTCAAAACTCTAACAAACATCTTCTGTTTTTCCTGTAGATGAACCAAATCCTCTGGCCTTTCTGTTAAAGTCTTTTGGCTCTTCGCCTTTTTGTTTGCGATTCAGCAGCCCTCGTTCGAAGGCTGTAGCTATTTTGTTGAGAGGTTTGGCAGCTGCCTCCTTTAGCTTCCGGGCATCAAACCGTGGGCTGTAGAGAAGGATGGGCAAGCGGCTGACGAATGATGGTACTATCTGGCCATCCTTCTCCATGTTTTTCCGCTCCTCATCAGTTTTGTTACTTTGTATCTGCTTCATAATGTTCTCTTTTGTGGCGAACATATGAAAAAGTACAGCATCCCACATTTTTGTTGCCCTGGGCTCATCTTTCTTTTTTACCACATCCTGTCCACCCATCAACTCTTCTTTGGCCCCTACAGACTTGTCTTTTGCACTCATCTTTATATCATCTTTCTGAGCATTTTTGTCCACTTCAAAATCTGGAAAATCAGGGACATCAAGTTCAACCACCATGTGCTTTTTCAGCCTTGACCAGCCACTGAGTTTGGCCTTCAGGCCTTTGGGTTTTTGAGCCCCTTTAGGTTCATTTGTTTTTTTCTGATCATCTGGCATTGGATCAGTAGGAGCCTCTTTCTTTTGTTCAGTGGCTACAACCTCATTTAGTTTTTCAGTGAATGATACATCTTTTGAAGACTTGTGAGGTTTTGAGGTATCAGACTTTGAAACTTTGACATCAGCACTATGATCAACTTTACTATCCTGGGATGCTTTGTGTGGTGTCTTTACATCCATATTAGATGCTTTGGCTTCTGTCTGAGCTTTAGCAGAGCTGTCCTCAGATGAAGAGCGTGGTAGAGATTTGGCAGCTTTGAGAAGCATGGCAGCAAGACTGTTTTCTGCACTTGCAGCCTTTTGGAAAGTTTTGACATTTGAACTTGGTAAAGGCTTCTGAGTTTTAGATTTTAAGGCATTGGTCTGGACACTCTCTGTGTTTGATTTGGTGTCTTGGGGTACATCATTTGATGCTTTTAAACTTCTTTGTAGTACTGTTGAATTGCCTGATTTAGATCCTAGTGTAACATCAGCTGCAGCTTTACAATCATTATTTATTTTATTGGAGTTCTTAAAAACTGACAACAGACCTGTAGTTGGCTCTTTTGTTGCACCACTGAGGGGTTTTAAGTCTTTATTGCTTTGTAATTTTTCCATTGCCATGGGGGAGACTGGGGTTTCAGTATTAGGTGCAAATATCTGTGCATCTGGTGGAATATTAGATAATGTGTTTGTTTTGTTTGTAGCACCTGGAATATGTTTCACACTGACGTCATGCAGACCTTTGGTTTCCACCATTGTAGCTGTGGATTTCAAGAAGGGATGTGTTGAATTTGGGTTTATTAAAAATGTGTTTTTATTTGCTTCTGGATTGGTGTGAACAATAGGATTAGATGCATCTGATTTAAATGTATTTGCAATTTGAGATGACTCTGGCTTAGAGGGATATAAAGTATTGAACATGTCTGTTTTAGGTACACTTGAAGGATTAAATTTGTCTGATTTGGGAAAAACTACATGATTGCCTGCATTAGACTGACATGAGGCCTCAGGTCTGGATATTTCTGGCTTTGATGGGGCTGTAAAGATAGATGGTCCTAAACTTGAGTGCGCAGATATAGTTTCTTCTGGCTTTGTTGCAGGTTTAATATCAGGAGGAACTTTAGTGTAACTTCTGGTGTCTGCAGATGGCATTCTAGTGTCTGTGACATTGGTTGAGTTTGGGATTTTGTTTACAGTGAAACCTTCATTGCTGTTATTTACAACATTATGGAGTTCTTTACTTTTAATGGTGGTGGTAGAAGAGTCACAGACAGCAGAGTATGTCTGGTGGGTTTCTAAAGAACACCTGGATAAGCATGACATGGATTTCTGCTCTTGGTTTGCAGAAACCTGCGATTGCATTACATTCACTGATGTAGTATTACAACTTTCTGTTGGATATGTAGATCTGTGTGCATTCTCTAGCTGAGCCATTTGGTGTGGGATATTTTGAACAGACAATAAGTTCTTTGTTAACAATCCGGTTGTATTTGAGTTCAGAATATTTGACTGTACCAGGGGAAAAGGGTAAGTTGGCATTTTTTTCCCCTCCACTGCAAAAGGAGGGGTGGAGATGTCTGTAGACACAGAAATTTGTTTTCTAGGAGTCTCTACCTCAGCAGTGGTGTTTACCACCATTTGTATATGTGTATTTGGAAGCCCATGGTTGATCACATCTTCAGAATTTAAAGGTCTTGGTTTTACTCCAGCAATGGTCTCTTGCTCATTTAAACTTTGAAGTAGTATTTCTGAAAGGGGCTTAGTGATGGTTTGTGTTTCATTTTTGTCTTGTATGTTTACTTGGTTTGTTGTTGAGATTTGTGAGGGCTGTGCAGCCACTGAAGGTTGTAAAGCTTTCAAATCTCCTGAAGAGTTCTCTGCATTGAAATCAAGTACAATGCTAAACACCTCTTGAGATGAATTAGTTGAAGATTTGGATGTGAAATTTTCATATCCCACGTTTGTCAAATCTTCTGGTTGTTCAGACTTGGAAACAGAAGGAACATCATGTGAATTTACTTTGATTCCACCATGAGCAATATATTCAGCAGGTGTCAAACCATAGTATGTTGACTTTCGTTTTGGGATGTTAATATCATTTTGCAGTGGCTTTTGGTTGCCCACAAACCGCGCAGGTGGTCTTGGTGACCAGTACAGTGGAGTATTGGCCATTTGGTAGCTTCGGGAGGGTGCAGGCATGGACGTCTCCTGACTTACATCTGTTGGAACAGTCTTGGCTGGTGGCATTATACAGGTTTCTGAAGTTTCAGTTTTAGTCACTGGATACTCCTGTGGAACTGTAGATGTAAGCACCTCACATGCTCTAGAGCTTGACTTATTAGCTTCACCAAGAGCCTTCGATAAGGAAACTTCACATTTAGAAATCTTTGGCATCAAGCATTCTTCAGAATAAGCATGAGACATAACTGGTTTGTGTCCTGTGGCAAACACAATACCATTTGGAATGGAATTCCTGATTTTATCAACAGCAATTTTTTTCAGTTCATTATCATGACCAGCTGTGGCACTTTGAGCCTTTGGATTAAACCAGTGATTTTGAGGTATGGCTCCCTGATGGATTTCCGTAGAGGCTGTTTCCTCCATTGTGGAGTAAAATGTAGAATTTAATGCAAACAAGGATTGATTACTTGTTAACGTTTCAGAAGCTGGTCGTTTTGCCTCTATGACTGGGCTCCCAAGTGTACTTATTTGACTAGAAGTTGTTTGAGCTTGATACATCATACCTAAATTCTGTTTAACATCTGTCACTGGGGTTTTTGCATTAGATGGTAATTCTCCATGAAAAGTTGAACCACAAGCCCAAGAGTCCTGAATAGGGGGCTTTGATATCTCATAAAATAAGGTTTTTGCAGTATAAATCTTTGCTTGTGGAAAAGCAGCTATTTTTTCCATTGTGGATGTGTGTGACCCCGCTGTTTCCATGATGTGGCTGTTTGTGAGAGGTGTGTAAGTATTAAGTGCAGGTGCAATACTTCTATATCCTTCCCCACTGGATTGGCTCATGGGAACCTGAGAGATCGCAGGTTGAGTCTGGTAACCCGGTGGACAGGCTGTTGTCAAACTTGGAGCAGGAGGTCGAACTACAGCTAAAGGGGGAGCTTGCATTTGCACTGGGGCTTGATAGGACTGTTGTTTGCCGAATGAACCATGCATCATCCCTGCTCTTGAGCCGGACTGAAAGGTTTGGCTGAAAGCGATCTCAAAGGATGGATCTGTGTCTGCATCAGCGTCATCATCAAAAAGCATAGAGGAGCATGTGTAAAGAGGTGCTATCTGGTGCTCATGTGATCGTGCAGGGTAAGAGTGCATCTGCGCAGACAGTGTGGGCGTGGAGCAGTAGTGTGAGCTGCTGGCTGGGTATAAGTATGGAGAGGGCGAGTGGCCATAGAAAGAGCTGTTGGAGGAATATTGAGATTCGTAAGTCCTGCTGAAGAGAGGAGTTTCTGGAGTCCTTGGTGGGGTGGAGTGCTCACTGTGCTCCAGGTCAGGGCTGGCCTCATTTACTGGTGATAGATTCGACCGGAACGGGATTGGTGTCTGTGAGGAAGAGCCCACTTTCTTCTTGGCACTTTTCTTCAGGAGTTTCTGCAAGCGGGCATTGTCTCGCCCTGGTTTTGGTAGTAGAGGAGGTGGAGGGTACTGCTGTGAAAGCAGATTAGGCTGACTTCCATAACTTAAAGCCATCAGCATTTCAACACCTGCATTGAAAACAAGCCACAAATAGATTTCTGGTATTAAAAATACAACTTCAGTTCACACTGAATTCTAACTTTGGCTTTATACTTGAGTTCTTTTTTTTATTTGGATTGAACTGAGTATCATGCTTTAATGAATTCAAATGGCTGGATCCTGCTTTTTGTTATTGTAAAAAAACATTGTAAAATGACAATCCAAGTGCAATTATAGCAAAGATTATTGGAGTGTTTATTACATGAAAATACAAACCTTACAATTCAATGTTTAATTTACTTTTACATGTAATTTCTTTGACAGAATATGTGAATGTTACTAGTAATCTCTAAATGAAAATTGTTTACAATTTAACAGAGGTAACACAAATAACAATGTGATTAAAACATACATGTTTATTTAACAGAAGCTAATTTAAGGTGTGCTTGAGTTTTACCTGCAGGATGTAATTCTCATTCTCAAACAAATTGATGGGATTATGATTGATTGAGAGAATAGTTTGGTGTCTGTGTATATTGTTGAGGTTGATGTAGAACAACAGCTCTAAAAATATATATTTTTTTATGTTTTTCTCTTTCTCTTTAGCTGCCTTTATTACAGAGATGTCTGAAGACGGGATTCTGATGTGATGATTGTGCTTCAATTTTTGCACTGTACATCTTTTTTTAAACCCTCCAAAATGTAAAAACCGTTTTAATTTTCAACCTTACACTGTAAGTAAAATCAAAGTGTTGCCAATGCTATATAATCACTTCAAGTGACTTTAAGGATGAAGAAAATCAGGTTTTCGCAAAAGTGCTGTTAATATGTTGTGTGATGAAGCTTCAGATTCATGTCAAATTGTATTCAGCATTGTCCAGTCCTACTCCTGGAGAGCACCTGTCTTGCAGAGTTATGTCAGACACATCTGCTTGGACATTGTTGTCCTGAAGAGCTTGATTAACTGCTTCAGATATGTTTTAATTAGGGCTAGAGTTAACCCTACTTGAAGGTGACTCTCGAGGAACAGAACTGGACAACACCTACTTCAAATAATCAAACACAACTATTTTTTTGTGAATGCAAAAAATATTTTACGCTTGCATGTGCGTTGTCAGGATTCACTGATTGTCCGTTTAGTACAGATGGAGGAACAACCCTAATCAGTATTAAATATAGAAGTCTGAAAGAGGGTTTTAGATGTGATTTCTCATCCCAATGAAAAGCACATGTTGTCTATTAATTGGCTGAAAGTAAATTCTAAAATGTATCTTTTTTTATCTTGGTTTTTTTTTTGGACTTTTCAGCATTTTATTCAGAAAATTCATGTTTTCAACATCTTTTTCTCATTTTGTTCATTTTTTTAACCTCTTGTGAATTGTCTCCATGTAAGTGAATGCTCTTCTGTACTGTACTGTAGCTAACGCAGTCAACACATGTAAACCAATCAGTCAAATGACTGTGCAGAGGATAATGTATTTGTCACAAATAAAGCTCGTAAATTTTCTCTGAGTGTTCTGCCACTTTGTCTACACTGTTACAACAATACTTTAAAAATACTGTTAAAGTAAGTTTGTCCACCTCTGTTCATTTAATAATCAAACATATGACAGGCTTTTTCAAATTCAGATAGATCATTATGCAGAATATTAGTCGATTCTGATTAGTATTATAAAGTTCCTGCAGGTAAATGCAGTGTGTGAGTCACTGTGTATCTGGGTTACTTCAGTATCTGTGTGTATTCTAGTTTCTGTCTGCCAGTAGCGTCCCTGAAATGTGATCATGAGCTGCTCTAAGTTTTATTTTTGCTCTTTGAAAGACTGCACATCCTGCAACCACAATAAGCCTGGAAAGATAAACACCCTAGCCTCTATTCTCACAGATAACACTAATAATTACATTTTGTTAGAATGCATTTAATAACACTCTTGAGAATCACTGCATTTTTGTCTTGTTTTAATAGTTGTCAAACCTGTTAACCTCAGTGACCTGATTTCTTGTCTGATTAATGAACTGATCTGAGGACTGTGTGACTAACTGAAAACTGCACAGTGAGCAATTCTAATGCATGCGACTGCAGTATTATTTTAATGAAATCTTCTTTAAATAAACAACAGAGCAGAGACTTACAGTGATGCCAGAGAAGAGATGATGCTGATCTGCAAAGAAGCTGAACAGACATGTCCATGTCAATTATTGCAGACTGCACAGGTACAGTAAAATGTGTGTAGTACAGAAACAAGTTACACATATTCCACTGGCTATGCATACTTAATATGTTAAAAATGATAAAAGCAGCTTTCAGAGGTTTTAAGGCAAGCACTTGTGTAGTTCTAGTCAGCACGTCAAACAGAGGCCTCATACAGAGTCATGCACCAGACACACACAGTTCACACACTTCTAAACTCCATTTCTGTTGTTGTTTTTGTTACCTGTGCAAGTAATGCTGTGCAATTAAGTGTGCGTCTGCAAGGTCCAACTCCAAGTGCTCTGGGGGAATATTAGTAGAACAGAGCGACAGGACATGGTGACCTACCCCTTTTCCATGCCAAAAATAAAACTCCTTGCCCTGAATTCAAGCTGCGCTCTGACAGCCAGTGAGCTGCAACCAGGCAGGGGGTTTCCACTTCACCTGAAACGTATGACAGGCCCAGAGCGTGTGTTAGGTTATTGAAGGTTTTTGTCCAAGCAGTCGTTGCAAACATTTCTGAATGTGACAGGTCTGTTGAAGGTCACCTGGAATCCGTTTTATTGTCATTTCATTAAGATACTGTATGGTAGATTTTATTAATAGTTTCAAGTTATTTTAAATGTAGGATATTTGCTTATTTTTTTTATTTTTTCAGTAATTCAAATTTGTAATTTTATTCATTTTTGTAAAAGTTAAAGTAATGTGTCAGTTGACATTCATTTGAAGTAACATGAGTGGTTTTAGCTAAGCTTATTGTTAACCCTGCATGGAATTGTGCTGTGGTAATGTTACCTGGAATCTGTTTTATTGTTGTTTCATTAGGATAACGTGGTGTAGTTTTTATTAATAGTTTGAATTTGTTTTTAATTTTTGATTTATGTTTGATTGTAATTTCTTAAAAGTTTCAGTAATTTTTAACTTATTTTTTGTTTTGGTTTTAGCTATGACCCTGTATCATAACCCTGCATGGAATTGTTCTGTTGTGGTAATATTATTAACTGTCAAATTCTGTTAATCTGTTTTGTTTGAGGCATGTGTGTACACTCTTAGAAATAAAGGTACCAAAAGGTACATGTTTGTACCTGAAGGGTCCATAATGGTACCTTAAAGGTATTTTTTAGGTACATTTGGGTACTAATGTGCACCTTTTAGGTACCACTGTGGACTCCTTGGGTACAAATATGTATCTTTTGAAAAGGTACTGCCCCAGAGACAGCTCCTGTACCTTTATTTCTGAGAGTGTAGATTCATGTAGAAATGTTGGCAATTAAACATTCCTGAAGTCCCAGTTTTTTTTTTTTTTTATATATATATTTTTTATGTTTGTTTGTTGTTGATTTTTTCCATCACAATATGCAACCACTTGCTCTTACAAAGTCTCAAACTTAGTAATATTTTCAGTTGAACCAGCAAGTAGAGTGTAGACCACTAAATCGAGAGACATAAAATAATTATATACACTACGGTATATAGACTAAGTTTGGGGTCAGTAGGATTTTTAAATGTTTTAAAATAGGCTTATCCTGCTCACTAAAGCTGCATTTATTTAATCAAAAACACAGAATAAATTGTACAATTGTGAAATGTTATTGCACTATAAAATAACTGTTCAAAAGTAGTTTATCATTTAATTTAGTCCTTTATTCTAGTGATATTAAATATAAATTTTCAGCTTCATTACTTCAGTCTTTAGAGTCACTTATTATTATTTTTATTATTATTATTATTATTATTATTATTATTATTATTAATGGTAATAGTAATAAAAGCAGTAATGACTGGAGTAATACTTTAAATTAAAACTACACACAATTGTTTAAAATGTTAATAAATATTGAACAAATTAACATTTTATTTACATTTAATAAATGGCGCCTTGATAAAATAATAAAATTATTTTCTTTAATATATAATATATATTCTATTTTTTTTTTTACATATTATTTGAACAATTTGTTCAGTATGAAACTTCCAAATCCTTGCAAAAAATAAAAATAAAAATCTCAAGATATGTAATAGGGTAGGTAAAAATCTGTATAGTTTCAGATCACCTACCAGTTGTGCACTTTTTTTTACTTAATTGTTTCCAGGATTTACGCACAAATAATGACATACAATATATACAATAACATGAGAAGACCAGTTAGAGGCCAAATATAAGCCGTTTTATTTGACATGGAGCCGGTCGCCTCATGGGGGCAGACATGTTACAATCACATGACCAGATGAAAAATCCTGGCTTTATTTCTGTCTCTCTGTAATTGGAGCCTAACACTTAAGGATTAAATTAATTGTGTTTGACTCCAAACAGCACATTTCAACAATGACATGAGTTACTTGACTATTTAGTTTAGGTACTTTATTGTTTGTCTGTGATCCTGCATTATTAAAAACAATAATGCTCCTTTAATATCTAAGCTTAAAATTTACCCTAAATTTGTTGGAGTTTGGACCCCATTTTATATGTGATGTCTTCATTATGTACTTACATCTAAAAATAGTTTATAAAGTTTCATCCCAAATCTTTATGAGTTTATTCTTTATTTTTATCTTTATTTTGAGCACAAAAACAAATATTATGATCAGTAACATAGTAGGAAAAACAAATATTCAAATTACAATTTGGAACCAAATATTATGGTTACATATTTACAGCTTTCTTTGAAATATCTTTTTTTGTGTTTAACAGAAGAAACTCATAAAGGTTTGAAAAAAGTAAATGATGACAAATTTGTCATTTTTTGGGTGAACTATCGATTTAAAGTTATAAAAGGTTTATCGATATGGCTAGGTTTAAGGCCTGGTTAAATTTGCAGTAGGTTTGTGGTTTGGTTACCATACCTGTTAATGTAGAGCTGGTGCCCTGCATATTTTATTTTATTTTTTGTCCTGTATATAATAAGTAGTTTTAAAGTTTGGTTTAAAATTAGCAAAGGTTTAATGGTATGGATATGGGTTTGAATAAGGCTATAGGTTTACAGATTGGTTAAAGTAAGAAACATGATTAGTGGTTTGGGTATGTTTAAGAGTTCAGAAAGTTACCAGGATGGATACTGTAAGTTTAAGGACTGGTCAAAGTTAGAGACATGTTTAGTGGTATGGAAAGGGTTGGTTAAAAGGCTGGTCAACAGTGTAATTGAGCATATAACAAAAGGTAATTATAGATATAATTTCATATATATATATATATATATATATATATATATATATATATATAATTTATTTTAATATAAGTTCACAGCAGTTAATGGTATTTTATGAGAAATTATCATAAAACAAATAAAAAGATAATAACATTGCTCAGAATTGAACTGATCTGTGCACACCGCATGTCAAAGTCAGTTCCTGGAGTGCCGCAGCTCTGCACAGTTTAGCTTTAACCCCATTTAAACACACCTGATCAAACTGTTGAAACCTCCCGGTAAGTGTGTTGGAGCAGGGTTGGATAGCAGCCCTTCGGGAATTGAGTTTGTCACCAATAGTTTACACAGTGTGTAACATGTCTACTGTGATTTGTAGTTTTTAAAGTAAGTATAATTGTTTCTGTGATTAAGCATGTCACCATTGAGTCATGTACAAAAAACATGATATGGCTAAACATGGAAAAGCAACTAAGCTTTTTTTTGTGTTGTATATTATATCATCAGTCTATTATGCCATTTGTAATGTCTACCCTGTGTCCTGCTCCCTACAGCATCCACAAAGACGTCTCGTCTCCCTCTCCACAAGCAGATGTCTAAAAGAGCCTCAGACCCTTAGCATGCTCTCCCTCTTAACTTGGGCTTATTTTTGCTTGCCTTGTGCTATGACAGATATAGCGATTGGGCGCCTCAGCTTTCCAAATCTGATCGTCCTTTCATCCAGCACATTCTGTGGGTCTCCTTTTGGTCCTCCCCCCAACATCAGCTCCCCAGCCAATGAGACTCCTTAGAAGATCAAGTATCAGTATAAGTCAAGGACTTAAGAAGTTTCAAGGTTTGCAGAACCTTACAGCCCGTCTTCGCCATCAAGACACTCTCTTCTTTTCGGCTTTTCTGAGGTAAGATTTTAAAAGTTTGGTATCTTCAAAAAACACAACATGATTGGGGCGAATCTGGCAGAAAAGGTGATTATTTCTTTTAGAATTGAAAGTTAACAATAATTTCTTGTAAGTTATCATTGTCTCACACGTTTTAGTAAATTGTTGTAATTGATAAACTTGCTGAATGGGATATGCTAACAGATTTGGGCTTAGTGGATGTTCTGAATAATCATGTTGTGATTTTGAGTGTCACTTCTGTCAGTGGGACGCTTAAGTCTCAGTTTGTACATAACACACTAAGACTATTATCAACTGCACAATGCAGTTTAAGATTTACACATTGTTGGCTTGCTCTTTGTTCTATCCTGTAGATCACCACTAATGATAGCAAAGACAATAGAGGCTTAACAAAGAGCAGCTGACAACTGATAAAAGCACAAACAGGATGGAAGTATCACAACAATGCTCTAATGATTTCTAAAGCACATACTGCATAGTTGTCATTTCCATGCTTATATACAGTGCATGTGATAATTGTATGGTAAATTATTTCTGTTGTGATCCTTTGAAGATAGTGTTTAATTTCAGGAATAGAAACACATAAATAATCAGTCATTCTTTCCTTTAATGGCGCATAATAATGTAAGCAGGCAGTTATGCCCACATAAGGCAGGGCTGACAGGACTAGAGGCTCACTCTCAAAAAAAGAGAGAGAGCTGATGCTGAGAAATATGATCATGCGTTAATCTCCAAACGCGTCTGCAGCTGTGCTGGAGATATGAGTCACAGCACACACACACACACACACACACACACACACACACACAC
>CAIGQZ010001108.1:24380835-24413140 GCA_903798205.1 Danio tinwini
CACACACACACACACACACACACACACACACACACACATTTTAAAGCTATATTGGTGAGGATATTGGGTATATGCAATAGTTTTCACACAAGATCATGATATTTTATCACACATGAAAACCAAAAAACTACAATTTAGCTTTATGACAGCACAATATTTCACTGTTTTATGTTCAAATTGTAGCTTTCTTTTATAATACAGGAATAACAGCTATAGCCATATATCATTTGTTCACATATATTTGTTTTTCTATCATGACAATGTTTAATTAAAATTATTTTTTATTGAGCTACTTCTATTATACACTTATTTACCTATATTTTATTTTCTGCTTTTAAACCGTGTCCTCATATCTTTAATTCTGTCAAATTCAACAAGCCCTCCTTTGATCTTTTACAATTTCTTTGAACAACTGAAGTCGGATCAACAGTAAATGTTCAGCATATTCAGACAAGCAGCTTCAGACATTTTATAGTTGATGTCTTAAAGTGTTACAAGTATCCTAAAATATTAAGCATGCGAGGTGCCTTTTACACCTGTCAAGTCTTGTTAACACTGTCACACTGTGACAAGATTAGAGAATCGTTACAAATGACCCCTCTTTCTGTTTGGTTTAGGTCAAAAGCTCCCTGTCATCATGTCTGATACTGAGGATGTGTAAGTATTCTGACAATAGATGTTTATTTTTTTATTCTATTCAACTATTTATGTTCTTAGGTCAATCAAAAATTATGATACTTCTTTTTCCCTCTCTTTACAATCAGTGGGGTCGAGGGTAAGTTCTAAATTTGAATACATTTTCATTACTATTATTATTATTTTAGTAGAAATGCAGAGCTGCATAGTCAGAGTGTTTAAGTCTGTCTATACAGTATATTCACTCAATAAATATATTGTTTTTTATTTAAAATATTCCATATATGTATTTTCTCAGTCAGCATTCATGTTTTCTTGGTATGTCAGCTATGATTACTTTATACTTAGACAGAGAGAGCCTTGGTGATTTATCTGAGCAGGTTTGACTTTGTTCAGCATTAAGATTTTATTCATAAAAAGCAAAAAAAAAACAAAAAAAAAACAAATTCCAAATTTAATCTGCAAGAGTGGTGCCCTGAATTTGCCTGGTATTGTGCCACCTGCTGTCTGGCAGCTGTTTTCTGAATCTCATGCCAGTGTACTGCCCTCAGCCACTGCCACAGAGAGCTTTTTTTAGGAACATCGCTGGAGACTGACATGTCAAACGCGTGCAATGGCCGAAGGCAGTATTTTTGATGCTCATATTACTGGTGTTCTCTGAGGTGAATGCTCGTGTGAGGCTAGAAAGATCAGACCAAATTTACAGGAATTTTCCTTATTAAACCTATGATAATAAATGGCTGAAGAGCACTGACTCCACAGAACACCAACAAAAAAGGCTCAGCATGCTATTAAATTGACAATAATGGCAAAATAAGAAAAGAAAAAGAAAATGCATTTTGTAATTTTTGTATTCCTTTACTGCTTTCTTTTCTGGCATATGAAGAGTACGATGAGGAAGGTAAAATAAGCAACAATAAACAAATAATTAAACACTACCACTACAATAAAACAAACCAAAAACATTTTTAAAATTAACTAGTCTTTCAACCTACTAATTCAACACTGTTTCCTCTCATTCATTTAAAACTGCCTGACATTGCAGAAACGGATTAACTGAAAGCAGAAAATGAAAATGATTTGCTTCACTAATTTCGCCTAATTCAATGTGAACCTTTATCATTTAACCCGTCATAAGAAAAACCATAAGCAGACTAATCACATTCATGCTTGGCAAAC
Source organism: Danio tinwini (assembly GCA_903798205.1). Classification (NCBI taxonomy): domain Eukaryota; kingdom Metazoa; phylum Chordata; class Actinopteri; order Cypriniformes; family Danionidae; genus Danio; species Danio tinwini. The sequence goes on from CAIGQZ010001108.1 coordinate 24,382,651, forward strand.
TAACCAGTGCTAACCAGAGCATATCCTAAAGGGTGCCATGACATCTAATGACCTTTTATGCGGAATTTTATTTAAATGAATAATCATTTTTTTAAAAGACAGAATCTGAAAGCCTTTTACATTGTGTGGCTGCTAAAAGGTCATTGAACTAACCTGTTGTCTCTGTTTTTAAGAACATGTATTTTGTCTGTGCATCAGGTTTATTCTAGTTTATTTTCCTATCAAACTCAAAGCTTAGACTTTAGCTAGACTTTAGATTATTGTGGGGGAAAATGGCTTTGGCAAACAGGAAAAAAACTAAGTTATTTCCTGTGGGTATTTTATCTGGCATGTGGAATCATTTAGGTCTCATCATTTCAAGACAGGTTCTCCTGCTATTTTTTTTATTATTTTTTATACATTTCACACATGACTCTCTCACTTTAACCAATGCATAATCTCCCATTTCTGAATCCTTCCTCCTATGCAACGCATTAACTGTTGACAACCTTCCTTCCCCTGGTTGCTTGCTGCATGTTTTATTTACTGAAGAGGTAGTAGAGGTAGAGGTAGCCCCAGAGGCAGCTCCTGAACCGGAGCCTGAGCCTGAGTCTGAGCAAGAACCAGTGCCAGAGCCAGAACCAGAGCCAGAGCCAGAAAAACAGCCAGAACCAGAACCAGAGCCAGAACCAGAACAAGAGATGCATGAGGAAGGTATGTGGCATGAGTATTCATTCATCCTTCCCATTTTCCCCAAAAGAACTAAAAACAGGCAGTGCACCTCATCAATCAACCATATTAATGTAGCTCCCCAGTAGTGTCCTTGTCCCCCATCCCAACAAATCTTTAACCACTACTGGCGGTACCTCCTCTTCGTTCAGGCACACCCGTAAGACTGGTGTGGCAAAACCAGATGTTGACAGAGCTTAGATCCCCACCATTTCAGTGCCCTTGCGGTGCAATTGAATATTGTTTTCAGAATTGGACAATGTCCAGCTTTATGAAGGAATATTCTCCAATTCAAATTCACTTGCAGACCAATGGGGAGTGAGCTGGAATGATCGAGCTCTGTCAGACATGAAGCTCATCACACCTAAAATGCAGCTTTCTTGAGAGTGGATGCAGGAGGCCGGTAGTTTTGGGAAGCAAATAAAATTAGCCTATATTTTTAGCAGCAAAAGTGATAGTCCAATTGATCATATGCATGAAACATTCCTAAGCCACCAAAAAAAAAACATATCTGAAAGATGGCATGACTATATTTGTTCCTTAACTGGGTTGACAATGTAATACTATGTTTAAAATCAGAATACAGCTAGCAATAATTTAGTTGTTCAACCATAAATCGAAATGAATGCACTGCAACAGTCTACCATAATGCCCAGGATGGTTAATCTACAGTAACCTGCATAAGGTCAATGGCTCGTGTAATTAATTTAATATACTTCAAGCCAAATCAAATGACAAACTAATGTGATGTAATCTTGAACAGAATCATGCCAAATAACCTTTATTTTAATACTTTGCTTTAAATGGTTAAAAAAACCCTCAAACTACTAACTGTCTCTCATTCGTTTTCTTTGTTCGGTCCACTGCGGTGAGACATTCACAAGTAAAATTATAAACATTAGCGAGCTGCTTTACACTGAATTTGAAGTGTAATAGTAATTTCTTAAATTGTAATTTTTAAGAACCTTTTTATGTTTCATACTGTGAAGCTGCTCTAAACAGCAATATGGCAAATATAGTTCTAAACAAATAAATGTGATATGACATTACTAGTGTCGAATTGCAGAGCTTGTGCAAACAGCTACAGTTAGTATCAAATGCTTTCTTAACTGCTGTTTTCTCACTTCTGTAATTATAGTTGTGAGATTATTTTGTTATTAAAAATAAAATGTGCAGAACACAACCAAAATTTTGTGCCAAACTTATTCAAATAATCGTTTATCAAGTTTTGACTTCATTTTTAAAATTATATAAGAATTGATGTGATGTTTAAGTCAGTTATTAAGCTGAACTTTATGTGTTCATGTATTGAAAACTCCCCCAAACCACATTGTGAATGAAAAAGAACATAGCTGAGTATATAGGTGCCTTAACCATATAAATGAAAACTGGTAAAAAAATTCTGAGATACAATTAATGATTAACAATAAATCCAAGATTGAAAATCACAGTATTTTTTGCTAATATTTTATCATCAAACTAAATACTACAGTTAAAACACTGTTTAAAGTTCAGTGCTGTCAATTTAACGTTTAACGTTTCTGGTGAAAGATTTGCAATAAATAAATAAATAAACCAACAAACAAAGAAATGAATCAATGAATGAATAAATAAATTAACAAATGAATGAACAAACAAATAAATAAGTGAATGAATGAATGAATAAATAAATAAATAAGTTAATGAACAAATAAATAAATAAGTACATAAATGAATGATTGAATAAATGAATAAATAAATAAATGAATGAATGAATGAATAAATAAACAGATAAATAAATAAATGAATGAATAAATAAAAAATAAATGAATGAATAAATAAATAAATAAATAAACTGATAGATAAATAAATGAATAAATTAAAAATGAATGAATGAATAAATAAATAAATAAATGAATTAATGAATGAATTAATGATAAATAAATAAAATCATCTGTAAAAAAATTCTAATAAAAAAATACTGTGTAACAACTATTTAGTGTAGCTAACTATAGATGAACTATCATACATTATTCATCAGTAGATTCTCAGTAAATGATTTTCAAAGAAGCTTCCCAAGCACCGGGAGCTTCAGCTGATCACATCCAGCTCGTGCCAATCACACTGCAGCAATGATGCTTATCAGATAATCTCTGAAAACTCTTTGCACTCTTCTGCATTCAGTCTCTGAGTTGCCGCCAGCATAACGCTACTCTAGGCTGCATCTTGAGGAAGAAACTATTTTAATGCATGCATCATCATAATTCTCCAACAAACGCAACTGCTTTAGTTGCTATGGTGTTTCATAATATTCATGGGATACCTAAATTTTTAGTTCCACAACGACTGGTCAGTATATTTAAAGACATTTTCAAAGTGACAAAGGGGGCTGCTGTTAATATGTTTCACTGACTTAACACTGGAAAGGCTTTATTTGGCACGCAATGAAACATTAAATAAATTAAGAATTCCAAAACAATGTTATATTGAATAAATAAATACTGAATTAAAAATGCTAAAAGTGTCAAACACAATGCCATCCATTATTAAGATGCTTTTTGTCCACTTTGAAATACCAAGAAATGTTTTATGATAATGTGTATGTTAATATAAAGTGATACAAATGTTATTCAGCTAATGTGATTTTACTGACTTGCTCATATTGAGGTGTCCGTTTTAAAGTGACAAACAAACTCATTGATTTGAATACTGTTCAATTCTTTATTCCCATTTTGTAATTGTTTAAATAAATTGTGTCCTGATAGTACACCTCAATCTGAGTGTCCGCTCAGCAGAACTCTGCATCTGAGCATGCGGCCCTGCTTGGGGCAGCAACGAGCACACAAAGCGACATTAATGTTCTCTATTTTACTCTTGCTTTCAACGCTTGATGCATGCAGAGGCCTATGAAGAGGAAGGTATGTTTGTCATTTCCTTTTATTTGTTGATTTCTGATTAGAAAGAAGGCATGGGGGAGGGGTTAATGCTTGCAAGGAGCACAGTTAAATCAGGTCCAAAAGTTTACAACATACGATTCTGAATGGTAAAACCCATAAAAATGTCAGTTGAAACTGACACTGACTCACAATAAGACTATAACAAGGGTGAAAGAATATGAAATGCTGACGTTGCTCTGTGCTTTGCTTCTTTTTGCATGAATGTGCCACACCAGTGGACGAAGGAGAACAAGATGGTAGTTTTTATTTCCTTCTAGAACAATGTCTGGTCTGGATGTGCTTGTGTTTTTGGTGTGAAAGTTAAGACAAAGTTTCTGAAGAATTGCAATGGTTAAAAACATCTCATCTAGCCCACCTGCAGAGCCTAGCCAGAGGTCCAAGATGACTAGAGATTTAGATCATGTTAGTTTAAAAAAGATGGGAAAATGAATGAAGGATAACAAGTTGAATCTTTTCCACAAGGATTTGTCGTTGTGTTAATTCCTGGAAGAGTGAGAATGGTCCATTTGTCAGGAGTTTTGTGTTTGTTTTCACTCATTTACTCACTTGATCTGAGGTCTAATGCAGTGATTCTTCTGTTTTGGTTTTGATCAACTATTCTTTTCACTAACCCAGAATATTAACATTACTGAAGGGAATGCGATTAATATTTGCCTTAATAAGTTACACACATATAAGCTCAGGGTAAGATTTAGAGTTAACTCCATGTTCATGGATATGGCTAAAACAAATTCCCACTGTTTGTTGACTAAGCGTGTTTAAAACATTTCTAACCATGTTACATATCCCTCTCCCTTTTTTATTTTATTGTTCACAACAGAGGAGAAGCCAAAGTTCAAGTAAGTAGAATTGCCTATTAAATACTGTTTTACAGCTGAGCAGCCAATTTCAGTGCTGCGGTGCAATACAACATGAGTTTTCCTAAGGAGCTGGTCTGATATAATGCAAATCACATGAACGGCACTAAAATACTTTTTACTTTTATTTTCTCCAGACCAAGTGCACCAAAGATCCCTGATGGAGATAAGGTGGACTTTGATGTAAGCAAGTATTGAATAGCATTGTTGGCTACATTGAGTTATACAATGTATTTGTGGTGCGAATATATGTTTGAGGTCAAATTTGTGTACGGGCAAACAGGACATCCAGAAGAAGCGTCAGAACAAGGATCTCGTCGAGCTGCAGGCCCTGATTGATGCCCACTTTGAGCACAGGAAGAAGGAGGAGGAGGAGCTTATTGCGCTGAAAGACAGAATCGTGAGTGGCAGCCAACTGTAAAACATGCCAGAGTAAATGGTGGTTTATTCCACTGTGGTGACCCCTGATAAAAATTGAATGAGTGTTTGCTATGCTGAATGAAGGAAGAACATTATTTCACCTGTTCTAAATTAGTATTTTTACAAAAGTTGTTTGAAACTGTGAAGTTCACACTTGCATTTTTATCTTGAAAGAACTAATTACATAAGCATAAATTACAAAAGTTGAAAATGTAATCAATCTAAAATTTTAATAAATAATGCTAAAAATTATAATTTATAGTAGTAATAAAAAACCCAAAAGTCAAATATAAGTGAACATATGAACGCTTATTCACAATATTATTAATAGCATGTAAATAATACTTGCACTAAACTGAATGAATTGAATATTATACACTGTAAAACCCAACAGTCAACTTTATCAAATGAAATGAATGTAGTTACCTCAAAATTGACTGAAAGTTAATTCTACTCATTTGAAAAGAGTTTTAAACTCAGTGTTGAAGGTAATGAGTTAATTAAATACCTCATTACTTCCACTTAAATGGAGTAAGTTCACAGTACTCATATAGATTAGTTTTTAAACTCAGTTGGTTTGTAGAAGTCAGTTTCCTCAAATAGTTTGAGTTGCCTTAACTTATTGGGTCTTACAGTTCTCAGTTGGTTTGAGTTCTCTTCATTTTTTGGGTTTTACTGTGCTCAAATTGCTTCGTTAAGCTGCCTTAACTTATTGGGTTTTACAGTACTCCGTTGGTTTGAGTTCTATTGGGTTTTACTGTGCTCAAATTGCTTCGGTTATTCAAATGAATTAAGTTCACAGTAGTCGTTAGGATTAGTTTTTGAAGTTACCTTAAATTTTTGGGTTTTACAGTGTACAGCATTACTTTGAATTAAAGCCAATATGAGGAGATGTTTTGCTGTACGTAGTGACTGACCAATCAGAATAGAGTATTTCAGAAAGCTGTATCAGGATATTAGAATATATGAAGTGTATGTGTGTGTGCGTGCTTGTGCAGGAGAAACGTAGGTCTGAGAGGGCCGAGCAGCAGAGGATCCGTGCAGAGAAGGACAAGGAGCGCCAGGCAAGACGCGAGGAAGAGAGGCTGAGGAAGGAGGAGGCTGATGCTAAGAAGAAGGCAGATGAAGACGCCAAGAAGAAGTCTGCCTTGTCTAGCATGGGCTCTCAGTACAGCAGCTACCTGCAGAAGGTCATCATCAGCCCCGACTCTGATTCTGTCAATCCTCTCTCTGAGTGTATGAGTGTGTAAATAGTCCTAAGAGTTGTGTTTGTATATTGATAAAAACAGGCTGATTCAAAGAGGGGAGGCAAGAAGCAAACTGAAAGGGAGAAGAAGAAGAAGATTCTGGCAGAAAGACGCAAGCCTCTGAATGTTGACCATATGAATGAGGACAAGCTGAGGTAAACACAGATGCCTCAGAATGGGGAATGGATCTAAGAGTGAGAGTTAGCGTGTGTATCCTAAATATGTTTTGCTCTGTGTGTGTGTGTTTAGAGAGAAAGCCAAAGAGCTGTGGGATTGGTTGTACTCCCTGGAGGCTGAGAAATTTGAGCACATGGAGAAACTCAAGAGGCAGAAGTATGAGGTGAGGGAACTTTCTAAACTTTATTCACACCTTACAAAATCTATAAACCGCTTTTACTTGAAATACTTCAGAATAACCTACATTTGTTTTACTAGGGCAGATCCACTAGTTTGTCAGCTACATTTCGGACACATTATAAGCTTAAATACATAGCTGACCCAAATATTATAATATTTTAATACATATATTTTAAAGAATTATTTAAAGAAAGTTGAGCAAAAAATAAATAAATACATCGCAAAGCCAATACATTTTTGAGAAAACTTAATTTTGCTAACAAAAATAAAGAACTGTAAAGGGAAAATTGGGAAGATGGGAAAAGTGCAAAGAGAAAACAGTCAAAATCACAAACACAAGATTGACTAAAAAGCAAATCAAAATGAGCAATGCAATTGACTGGATAGGTTTTGTAAAGGCAATGCTATACAAATGTTTTGCAAATATGCAAACATTAATGTTTCTTTTAATTGCAAATATTTTAGTTTTTTTTGGACTGCTTGATTTATTTATTTAAAAAAAACATTTTCCCTTTGCAGTTCTTTATTTTTGTTAGCAATATTAATTTTTATTTCTCAAAAAATAATTTTTGCTTTGCATTTTTTTGCAATTTGCATTTATTTATTTTTTGCTCAATACTTTATTTTTTGTTTGCAAAACTTTCTTTTATTTATTAAGTATATATGGCTCTAGATTGACTCTATAGTACTCTGCTGTGTAAGCTCTGCATAAGTGTTAACTCTTCATACAATAGTCGATTCAAATCTACAGACATACTGTTAGCATTTCTGTTATTGGTGGGGATTTTTCCATGATTCTTTCCACAGGTAGCATTGATTCTTCTGTTGGAACTGTTTCTCAGCTGAAAAAAATATATATTAAAGGCCCATTCCCACTAAAACTAGATCTGTTTCAGTACCCACACCAACACACAAATATATATTTTTAGGGATGCTCCAATCTATTGGTTGGAGATCGGTATTAGCCGATAATCACATTTAATGTGATTCTGTGATCCTAATCTGACCGATCACATGAACCGATTGCACATGTTCGTTTACAGGTTTTCAAGCAGAGGAAGTTGCATTTTAACTTCTTATGCATCAAATATGCACTCCAAACTTTTTCTTCATTAAGACATGTTGAATTATTCTTTCATAATTTAAGTATCACACTTGTGTATACTCTGTATCGGCCAGTCACCAGACCAGGAATTGGTACTTGGTATCGGCTTCAAAAATCCTGATCGGAGCATCCCTAATATTTTTGCAACCTGCTACTCTAAACTTTCAAGCTTGTTGAAGCAGGATGAATTCTGATTGGCTGTCTGTTCTTATCATTCATCAGCCTAGTAAAAATGATTTCGACAGTAATGTTGTTGATATGGTTCAATATAAGTCCACACACAAGTTCTGCTACTTTCTGCAAGCAGCTTTCTGATGGTCAATGCAGTAAATCCTGCAATCACTAACCAAGTACATTAGCTTAAAATTCAATTTCAAATTCCCTTATGAACTGATGATCAATATGACAGCTTGACATTAAAAGAATGTGAACACATGACACATGAGAGCAGGACTGAACAGGTGATTCAGTGAGTGTGTATGTGTGGTAGTTCAGGTTTCAGCTGTGTTCTGGTATTCTGCAGGTTACTACCCAGCGTAAGAGAGTGGAGGAGCTCAGTAAATAGTGAGTAATGTAGAAAGCTAAGCATCAGGCTTTGGTCAGCAACAGAGACCTGACAGCATGGTCTGCCTGCATGAGACGCTCTGGTCTCCATGGCTTCTGGGAAACAGGTCGATTCAGACCACAGGTGAATGGTCAAATATATTGTCTCTCCTAAAAAGAGAATCTCTTCACAGCAGGTTACTCTCTTTATATAAACATTATATGGCAGACATGCACTCATGGTAAAGTTAAAGCTGTATGTAGAGTCTATAAGGAATCTTACACATCCCAAGATGTTTCCAATGCAGGTAAGTGTGTGTGTTTTTTCAAGCTCAATACCATTGGCTGAGGGATGAGCAAAGAAAGACAAATGCATATGGCTGTAGATTGCCCACAAAATGCTACTTTCTATAAATGTTGAACATCAAGCAAGAATGATCTGTGTGTTTGTCAGCACTCCACAGTAGAGAACAGCTGTCACAATCCAGGATCCTGTGATTCAGGTATGATCTGACAGGCTTAAAAAAAACGCTCATGTGTTGTTTCCAGGTCATCTCTCTCAGAAACCGCATTGATGAGTTGCAGAAGCAGTGAGTAGCTCCTTGCCACAACACACAAACACAGAGCGGATGGACTGACCACTGGCCTTACTCTAATCATACTGACTGAATTACCTAATCATTTTCACACCCCATGAAAACTCTCAAAGACACTGTCACACACAGTGGTAGCAAGACTTTACAAAACATGTCCTAAAACTTCAGATAGGCCTATAGTCTCGAAGCTGAGTTGTAGATGGTAAGTATCTGGGACATTTTTGTAGCATTGTGACAGAATTAAAAACCGTGAAGCCTTTGAGAGTGAGTTTTTCCAGAGCTGTATGAATTTTGTCTCTACTTGTAAGACAGAGAATGCTCTCTGAGGTCTCCTCATACAAGCTCGTTTTGAGTACGTTTACATGCAGCTGCATTTAATTTCCTTTGGTATAAGGCATTATTTACCTTTTTACAAATGTAACCTGACTGAAATCATGCCAGTCCATTTTTTTGGAAAGTTAAAATTCCCAGAGCGCATATTAAACTTTTAAATGAGAGAGAGAGAGAGAGAGAGAGAGAGAGACAGAGAGAGAGAGAGAGAGAGAGAGAGAGAGAGAGAGAGAGAGAGAGAGAGAGAGAGAGAGAGAGAGAGAGAGAGAGAGAGAGAGAGAGAAACGTCTCAGAGGAATTTAGAACTGGTAGCAATACATGTTCACTAGTTTTAAACATACATTAAACATAACACTAACTTCAATAACATAATTTCATTGTAATATCTTTTTACTCAACCCCATCCTAAAACATATAAAACAAGTTGACATCCATTTTCAAACTTACTGCTTTTACAGTCAACAATTGTTTCTAGATCTTTCAGGGCTTAACTGCATCCATCAAATTAATATTTAAACCCCCCATTTATGTTACTTATTTATTATAAAAAAGATATAAATCCAAGAGTAACTTAACTCTGTGTGGAGTAGGTACACCTTTCAATTACAGTTATCGGTATCCATAACATTATTGGTGTACTGTAAAAACACACCGGTTTCTCTACAGAATTCCACACAAATCTACCACAAATTTTGTGAATCCACCGGTGTCTTTTATCCACCTCTGGATAAGAACCACAATGCGTTCCGTTACTACCCACTACTTCACAGACAATCCCTAGACTATAATATTTTAAATCTTTCTACTTTTTTGCTGATTGATCATCAGTAAACAAATGCCGCGCGTCCCCCACCAAAACCTTATTTTATTATAATAAAGCATTTATGCTACCTTCAAGTTCCCCTTAGGACACGCAGATGTTAAAAAATATTCCTTATTATGACATTTCAGAATCTTATCAAAGAAATAGTCAAAATTAAATAATTATAAGCCTACTATAGTACATGTAGTTGTTTTTCAGCCAAATATCATACTTTTCTAACCAATCTTACATCAATGAAACCTTATCTATTCAGCTTTCATATGATGTATAAATCTCAATAAAAAAGTGGACCATTATCACTGGTTTTAGTCATTTCAGCACTGAATTAACCTAAAATTAAATATTTGTTACATAAAGAAAACTATGAAATTTAATAACTTTGTTACTTTAAAGTATTGAACATAAATTTGCTTTGCTTAAGATCCAATGTCACAAATTGGTAACTTGTGTAAGTAGAATTCAAAGTTATTTCACATTTATGCACTTGTACTTGTAATAATATTTTTGTCTCCACTTGGAGGGCACATACATGATAATACTTGGAATGTCAAAGCATGTAAACGTACTTGACCTCTGAATTGATTTACAGACAATGAAAAATAAAGCTCACCCTTTAGCCCAGCCCAAGTGGCATTCCAAAGCACTTGCTTATTCAGATCTGGCTTATTTTTCATTGGTGCCATCAAATCTAAACTGTGAATGTATTTGGTATACATGAGGTAAAGAGTGGTGTACATTTGATGCGTATCAGCTGCTGCGGTGAAACATTTAAGACTAAGACAGGCCTGTTTAACAAACTGACAGAGCTCAGAGAAAGAGCGGTAAGTCCTGCATGGAGTGAACGTGATTTTAATTCCATGTGCATGTCAGACTTGTTGTGAACACATGAAGCAGAGATGAACATCCTGCAGGACTGACACAACTGCTGTACATCGCATGGAAAATGAGAAAAAGATCATGTAGATTCTTGTCCTGTATGGTGTTTTTCTCAATCTTCTACTAGTAGGTCAGTAAAGATCAGAACTTCTAACGTGCTCTTTTTTTTGTCTGATCTTCAGCTCCAAGAAGGGCGCCGCTGCTCGCCGCAGAAAGTAAGCGTTCATGGAGAAAACTTCACTCGTGGTCAAGACATGCCTGCTACCTGCATCCCCGAGCTCGGCCTTCATTCACCAGGCTGCTCTGATCCCACCTGCGGTTTGCAGTTTACCAGAGGCTGTCCAAGGCAGTCTACCACAACCTGCGTGACATTAACACTGTCTGGTCTTAGCAGTAGTTGCAGTAGGAAGTCCCCCCCTTTCTCTGTCTTTAGGTTCTCACCTGTTTTTGTAAATAATGTTTGGCTCGCCAGCTTTATCTGTTGTATCTGGCAGTTCAATAAACCTATTCTTCAAGACTGATTAACCAGAACTGATCATGGCGTCTGATTTTACTGAGAAACACTGAAACTTTCAATCTGATATCAACGCAATCTCACGGCAATTCGTAACTTTTTGATTTAGTGGCTAATTCGTATGAATTCGTACAATCTAATTCGTACAAATAGGTACGATTTGCTCATCACCCAATGACAGTTGGGGTTAGGGGTGGGGTTAGGTACATTTTGTATGACTGAACTCGTACAAATTCAAACTATTCCACTAAACTGGCAAAACATAAAATACTTACGTTTCCTCGTGAGATCAGGCTGGAATATCAGACTTATTACAAAGTAGATATGTTCATGAAGCATTTGGGTTAAAATGATTAGTCAAAGCTTATTTGGAATAGGAAAGCCATTTTTATGCCAAACACAAAAGTCCAATCATCCTGTGGGAACACATAAAATGCAGGGTTCCACACAATTCCTTCATGTTGTCCCAACACAAATCGATTAAGTTAACTTAATCATTTTCACAATTTTAAGTGGATTGAACATGAAACAATTAAGTTGTTCCCAAATAAACCCGTAAGAACTGTGTTGTCTCATTTTAAATAAGTAGTTTGAACAAGCAGCAGAAGTCTTTTTTTTTTTCCTGAGTGCATGCGTGTTTTCATATTTTGTTGTTAATGAGCCCCTATTATGGGTTTTTGAAAATGACCTTCCATGTAGTGTGTAACACAGCTCTTAGTGAAGTGAAATATCCAGCTAAAGCTTAAATCTGAAAGTGGACGGTTTTTAAACTATTGATTCATCTATAAAAGAGTCGACTCATAGTGGTTTAAATGAATCGTCTTGATAACGAGTCATCAGCTGTTTCGTGGTGACGTCATCGCGAAACATAATGGTTGCGCGCACAGACCTGGCAAAATTCAAACCTGCGGCCCCGCCCACTAACACAGCAGCAAGACGCTCATGAAGACGCTGTGTTTACCTGGATATTATTGGAAGTGTGAGCGAAAGGAGTCGTTCAGAAATCTGCACGCTTAGTTTCTGCCTCCATCTTGTATGGACAGACGACACCAGGGGTGCAGGCAAAATAAGGGACAAAATATTAGGTACACCGGCTGGCTGCTGAACGCTGGGCTTCGGGGTGGTGAGCAGCACTGAAAAGGCTTGCGAATGGAGAGCGGGAGCCCGCGGAGATAGCTTGTCAGAAGACAGAGGACGCTACAACCTCCCGGCTGGGGATGTGATTGTTTAGAAAAGCAGAGTACAGGTAAGCCCTTAGAACATATAGCAGTTTACGGACGAGGTGCCACAGCAATGATTGCAAATAGAAATGATCTACATGTTTTGTTACTAGTAACCGCGTGTACTGTATCAGGTTAACTCTTTATATTCTCATATCGCGTCGAATGCAACGTTGTAAACGCGACGCCTGCTGCTTTGTTTACAGATTTAAATGCTTTCGTGAGCTTGTTCCACTGCCGTTTGTCGTTGCTATGGCCACCGTTAGCTGATCCTGCGCACGTGCAGCGGTCAAGGTTCAGAATAGTTCAGCTTTTGCTTTTGAGAACCGGGTACTGTTTACTGTGGTGTTAGTAAGTTTACTTTGAAGCATGTTTCGGGCGTTCGCTGCGATCGGATCCTATACCAATGTTGGCGACCCGGAGGCTTGATAAACCGAGCTGGGCATTTTACTGTCTCGCGCTGAACGCTGTCGACCAATCACAACAGGCTGTCATTGGTCCAATCAGCGCAGATTAGCTTCGCGCTAAGCAGGGGTTTGAAAACAAATGAATCACTGAACGATTCATATGGGAGTCGCTGGGATAATTAGGTAAAAATAAATGCATATTATAAGACCATGAATGTGTTTTTTGACCTTGCATACATATTAGTATGTTGTTGGAGACCCATAAAATCGAAATATGACCTTTTTCAATGTGTAATAAGGGCTCTTTAATTCACTGTTAATTAATGAGCTTTATGAGTACGGAAAAAGTATGATTTAATAAGACACAAAACTATAAATTTTCATGATATTTGCACAAATATGTGACTAAGTAATACTCTATAAAGGAATATGTCTAAAACAGTAAAATAAAATTTCTGGACAAAGTTTTGCTTCTCTGTCTACAAGGCGTATTTGCCACATATGCAGTGTAAAATGAAGTATTTGCATTATTTATTTATTTTTTGTTATTCAGTGGACCTGGGCAGAGTTTTTAAGAGCAAGAGTTTGAGCTGCATGATATTGGAAAAAAAGGACAATATTTTTTTTTCCAATTTTGAGACATGAATACAATTTCACCAGATGAACTCTATTTGGAAAGAATTCGTGTTTTTTGATTGATCAATCGTTTTATAGGGGAGGGGATCTGCATAAAATACAATAAACAAATTACAAGCCTAAAATAAGCTTAAATAAACAAGTAAAAATTAAATAAAAGCACTTTTTTTAAGAAGTCAATTGGTGCCATTAATTCTCACTCATAATTGTACATAAAATTAAGTTATTTTGCTGTGTAGTGTGCACAAGTGATTTCCATGTCAATTCTAAATCAGTTCAAGTGTAATGAACGAAATACATTAGTATAATGTGTTTTTATTGTTTTTAAAATAACCTAAAAAGTATAATATGACTTAAAATAGCATTTTTCTTACATATACAATAAAACACCCAAAACGTCTCATCTACCTGTCATCTCCCTGCCTGAATGACTGCTGATCCAACTACCAGTTGACCACCTTTAATTAGAAAACAGGGGGAAAAAAACGCATTAAACGTTTAAACAATATAAACAAAACCATAAAATACTTAAAGCAATAGTTTATATGATAAAAAACGTATTATTATATTTTGCTTATTATAAATATCCTATTTGTCTACTAATGTAACTTTTAAACAGGACATCCTTTAGCACAAAGTATTTTAAGTTACACAAATGGGCTGTTACTGCTAGTATGCTAGTAGCTCTTACCACAAAATTACTACAGAGAAGAAGAATACCGGCTGTCGTGATAACCACATACAGTATTTAACGTTACCAATGTTTTGCTAGACTATTCACAATCGGGGTATCTGAAGTAAAACTGTGGTTGTAAAAGTTGAAATCAACGGTGAGCCAAGGTAAACAACAACAACAACAACAACAACAACATGGCTACTTCAGGTTTATTCAATTTTTGATTTAATTACTTTATGAAACACAAAACTAATGTAGGTGAAACTGACAGCATTGAAGACGCCATGTAGTTTTGCTACATTCCGATGTTTCATTTTAGAGACCATATGGCTTTTGCGCGCCTTTTTCTCTTTGCTGCTCATCCTTTACACTCGGTTTATAAAGTTCAGCCGAAGCGCGCAAATTTTTTTATTATAAATTATTAAAATATTAATCTTGTTAGTTGAGATAACCTGTTAAATAGCTTTACAAATAGAACAAATAACTGAAAAAAGCTGTAGCAAATTTTAAATGATGCTTTTTGATATTTTATATTGCATGTTTACATATTTGAGCACACATTTAGTTTATTCATATTTGTTGTAGAGCTGTGGAATATTTAGTCATTTACACTTGTTTGCTCAATTAAATTAGCATTAATTAGACTATCATTAGTAGTTAACATAGTAATATCCATCAATAGGCTAAGTACTTTTAACACATAGGTATAGTTTAAAAATAAAGTAGGTCTACTTTTGTACATGTATGCATGTTGGTTGCAAAATTGAACAGCAATGGTTGAGAAATGCTTTCATTGCAACTTGTGAAGATGTTTGAAGTTATATTTAATGTCCTAATTAACATTGACAAATATATACCAATACAACATTGTAAAAAAACAAACAAACAGACTTTTCTAAAGATTTTTTTATTGAAAATGTAAATATACATAAACAGTAGTATGATACACAATTAAAAACTAAGCGTATAATGTGTTTTGCAGTTCTTCGGCAGTTTAAAATGCTAAACCGAGAACCTAGGGCTCCTTGCATGAAATATTTGAGTCTATACAGAGGTATTCAATATGACCATCCATTTGCATTCTATAGATGCAACATTGCAATACTGTGGACATGGATATTCAAACAGGAACTTCACATATTTAGTTTTATGTCTGTAGCCTACTAAGTATTTAATATAAAAAAATCTAAAGCTGGTTCTCAGAAACGACTTCTCAATAATTTAAACCATAAAATGTATGTATCATCAGCCAAAGTGCTTCATAAATGAAAGCCGCGCTTTTTTATGTTTATAAAATTTTGTATTTTGAGTGAAGCAATTGTTCTTATATAGTAATAAATAAATAAAGTGCTCAAAATACAGCATTAAGTCAATTACTCAATGAACATGTGATTGCTATATAAACATGTCAAATCACATAATATTCAGATTATTTAAAAGCAACATAACCTGTCGAAAAGCATCTAAACACAATTTGTACTTTATTTATTTCAGCGTGCTCAGTGATGAAATTCCATATATACAGAACAGGAGCACATAACTAGTTTTACTACTGTCGCTTGCAGCCGACCAATTTATTTTCATTCTTCGGCATTATTTGAGAATTTTGATAGGACAAAATATATTCTGCTCTGTGAAATAAAGAAGCAGAAAAGTTATAACACTATTTTTAAACCTCAGATCTTGCTGTCCTTAACGTTCAAGTTGAATGGTCTGTAACACTTTCTGTTATTCTGGTTTATGATTTATGACCACTGGCAGGAACAGTCCGTAGGTTCCTGTATGGTGTAACTGACCCATGTAGAGTTTCCACTGCAGTAGAGCTGGACTGAACGCCGCTGCAGACCCATCTCTCGACAACACTTACAAAATCGTGCATATGTGTTGATGTTGTAGTTGTAAATACTTGCAGACGGACACTTTCCATCACATGACACTATGTTGACCTGTAAATATGACCCATAACACATGAGCCAATTTACAATTTACAGCTAAATAGCAATCAGATAGTCAGATTCATATATGAATAACTCACCGGTCTGTTGCTACGGCAGTCGTTCTTTCTAATTGTCATCCTCACTGTGACTTTTTGACACGATTTTCCGTCTTCCTTACCTACAGCATCAGAAGTGAATGAATTCAGTATATAATAACTGCTATTACCCCTTTTACATAATAGGATGGTATATTCCCATTTAATTGCTTGATTTCCTGTAGATGTTTAGAGAACTTAATTTCTTACTGGCAGTTTGTGTAATTGACAGTTGTGTAACAGACAGTTTATCACACTTCAAAAGACATACAGACGGCTTTGTTTGGGTATTATAGCAGGCCTAATCTTTTCATTCAGCTTGTGCTTGATAATGCATGAAAAATGAAAAAAGAAATGCAAAAAATAAAGTCAGTAAAAGACTAGATAAATTAATTTGACAAATAAAGTTATTTTTACTTAAGATAGTTTATATCAGGGTGTTGCTTTTATTTTTTTAATTTCATAAAAACAAATAGGCTATGAAGACTGTTAAACTACAAAACCCTGCAAATGACATCCTGCAAAAGAAAAATGTATTGTACAAATAGACATATACAGTCATCGGCCACTTTATTAGGTACACCTTTCCAACTGCTCATTAACGCAAATTTCCAGTCAGCCAATCACATGGCAGAAACTCAACGCATTTAGGCATGTAGACATGGTCAAGACGATCTGCTGCAGTTTAAACCAAGCATCAGAATGGGGAAGAAAGGTGATTTAAGTGACTTTGAACATGGCATGGTTGTTGGTGCAAGACAAGCTGGTCTGAGTATTCCAGAAACTGCTGATCTACTGGGATTTTCACGCACAACCATCTCTAGGGTTTACAGAGAATGGTCCGAAAAAGAGAAAATATCCAGTGAGGGCCAGTTCTGTGGCCGCAAATGCCTTGTTGATGTCAGAGGTCAGAGAAGAATGGCCAGACTGGTTTCAGCTGATAGAAAGGCAACAGTAACTCAAATAACCACTTGTTATAACTGAGGTATGCAGAAGAGCATCTCTGAATGCACAACACGTACAACCTTGAGGCAGATGGGCTACAGCAGCAGAAGACCACACCGGGTACCACTCCTGTCAGTTAAAAACAGGAAACTGAGGCTACAATTCACTCAGGCTCACCAAAATTGGACAATAGAAGATTGGATAAACGTTGCCTGGTCTGATTTCTGGATCTGAAATCTGAATTTCTGCTGCAACATATGGATGGTAAAGTCAGAATTTGGCGTCAATAACAAGAAATCGTGGATCCATCCTGCCTTGTAGCAATGGTTCAGGCTGGTGGTGAAGGTGTAATGGTGTGGGGGATATTTTCTTGGCATACTTTGGGCCCATTAGTACCAAATGAGCATTGTGTCAACGACACAATTGTTGCTGACCATGTCTATTGCTTTATGACCACAGTGTACCCATCTTCTGATGGCTACTTCCAGCAGGATAACACATCATATCATAAAGGGAGAATCATCTCAGACTGGTTTCTTGAACATGATAATGAGTTCACTGTACTCAAATGGCCTCCACAGCCACCAGACCTCAATCCAATAGAGCACCTTTGGGATGTGGTGGATGATGGATGTCCAGCCGACAAATCTGCAGCAACTGTGTAATGCTATCATGTCAATATGGAGCAAAATCTCTCAGGAATATTTCCAGTACCTTGTTGAATCTATGCCACAAGGTTTAAGGCAGTTCTGATGGCAAAAAGAGTCCACCCCGCTACTAGAAAGGTTTACCTACTAAAGTGGCTGATGAGTGTATATTAGGGTTTATATATACTGTGCCCACAAATTAACAATAATTTTTTTTTTAAATAAATTGTTCTTTAACTAAAATCAGGGAACAAGTTAGTAAACTGTGATTTTTATTATTATTATTATTATTAATAATATTATTATTATTATTATTATTATTTTTTTTTTTTACAAATTTCAGTTTTGTTCTCGTGCCTTAATAATTAGTTCCCTCGTTTTATTAATCATGGCCAAATTGAATTAATTTGTTCCCTCATTTTAATCTAACTACAACAATTAAATTACAGTATATATTACAACTTGGCCACACAATTTAATTATTTTGTTTCTTTTTAGTTACATTTTGAATCCAAATTAAAATTCACTCTTACAAGCTTTTTATTTGTTCCCTATTTGTTTTAGTAATTGTGGCAAGACTGAACTGTTTTGTTCCCTCATTTTGACATAATAACTACAGCAGCATAACTAATTATTATGAGAGGCTACAATTAAGTCAAATGAGGGAACAAATTAGTAAAATGCACTGGTTTATTAAGGTTTGTTATCGTTTGTTAGTCTTAGTGGCTAATTTGCGATGTGTTATGTGCAGGGCTCTGAAGTTAACCGTAATTAATAGTTCACAGTTTATCATTCTCCTTTAGGATTAACAGCTTTATATTTGCAAGAATTTAATAACTGTTACTTAAATTGACAGTGAAAATAATACATGTCTTTCCCCACTTAGCTGGTGAATAATCACTATAATACTAGCTACTCATCTACTGAAAATATTGAGACAACATAAATTTACTTATACACAAAATCAATGCTTGTCCACCACCTCAAAAGCAAAACAAAAATACCCAAATGAGCCACAATACTTGATTTCCCCCCAAAAAGTATAGATCAATAGTGAACAGAAGCTTAATGGTTTGAGTGATGTGGCAGGAAAGGCAATGGAAATGGAAGGAAGCAACAGATGTGGAGGACGTTTTGCTTGCCATATCACTCAAAACATTAATAAAACCCAGATACCACAAACTACACATACTATATGATTAGAGGCTACAGCCTAAGCACTCATGCAGAGCTACAGAAACTCTCTAAACGGCCACTACCAACAGTACATTGTTGGCAATCAACAATGCACTGCCCGAAAGAGCAAAATGGGGAAAGATTTAGCTGCTTCCAAGAAACATCTGGGAGAAAAGTATTTAGAGGTTAAAACTGACTTAGTTATCTTTAGATATGTTGAGAGTCCTGTATTGTTTGAATAGGAGGGAGTACATTGTTGGAAATCAACAATGGTGATGGTGAGCCTCGAGGTCTGATGTTAGTATCAGGTACCTTGTTCACAGTTTGTGTTAACTGTGGGTTTCAAAGGGCTAACAGAGAAGGGGAACAGGGAGTTCACAGCGCCTGGAGAGATTGTTACAGAACATTACACTCAGCCTGATGCAAGGAAAGAACTTTCTCCTGGTGTGTGATGGTAGGCCAGATGTGGTAATTACTGTATCAACTTACCATGGTGATGACGTCAATAATTTTGGTCATGTGATATATTGCCCATTATGTTTACATAATAGTGATTGTCAATAATATTTTATATAATATTGTCGTCTCATCTGCTCTTAAGGCATTATAAAGGTTGGGAAAAAATTTAAAATGGACTGGAAACATAAATTGACTAGAAATGTTCACACTAATCAGAATTAAAACTGTTAATATTTCTGGGCAAAATATCTCACACCAAAAAAAGCATTCATGACAAGCCTATTGCATGTGGGTGACTTTAGGGCATGTCAATTTTTCTTTTCTCATTCATTTGTACAAAAGGTTTATGATAGAGGATAGGATAGACCAGTAGTAGATTAATTATTTGTTAAAGGTCCTGTGAACTGCTTTGAAATGTGCATTTTAGTCAATGTTTGATGTAATCTCAACTAAAAAGTGAAGAGAGGGTGGGACATAAAGTAGCTCCTCCCTTTTATAAAAACAGCCAATAGTGCTTGGTTTTTAATCACAGCTCAGACACAAAGTTGAGTTCAAGCGCATCAAATGAAAAGCAAATGACAAGCATCTAGAAAGGGTGGGACATGTCAGATACTAGAGAGCATTTGATTGGTTAAGATTTGATAAGTATAAGGTGATGTGAAAAAAAAATTGTTGATCCATTTAGACAAGAGTGCAAGCGTTGGATGTCTATATCAGGTTTATATTTTCTAAATACACAGTATAGATAATATAAATACCCTATCCTATTATAGATATCCTTAAATCTAACATACTGAAACTAACTATCTAAAAACACTTTCTTTTAAATTCACAGGACCTTTAACTCTGTTATTGTGACATTTCAGTAAATTTTTCATTCACTTTTTAAAAAACAATAATATGATGAAAATACATAAAACTCAGTTATAAACATGCCATGTGGCTTCTGGTTTGAGTTTAGCATCTTGAGCTAAAACGCATAATGGTGGGAAATGTCAACATTGTTTAGGTAAAAAAAAAAAAAACACAATTATCTTTTTTGTTCATTTAAATTCATGGTTACTGCATTTACTTGTGTCATATCAATAGAAAGTGTGAATGGGGATATACAATAAAAGCTGTGGCAGTGTTGTAGCTCACGTTTTTATTCACCATACTAAGTTCAAATGACTTGTGAAGGAACCAGACTTTTAGATGGTAATGTTACCCATGTTTCTTGTTATGCAGAGGTGAACAAAAGATTGTATGCTCTGTACTTACATGTTTTGCAGCACCCATCCATATAACTCACAATGGTGCCCCCAATCTACGACAAGATGAACACGTTAAATAATGTAGCACTGACTCAGGATCAGCTGTGTCATGTATTTGTTCTATATAGTACAATCCTGTGTAACTTATACTGTAAGTGTTTGTCTTACCTGTACCTTGAAGCACAGTGGTAATATTTGTGTTTGTGTTCTTGAAGCAGAAAGAATTTACCTTCATACATTCAGTTTCATTAAAGGGTGGGCAGCTGTAGGGGTGGGTGACGAGCACAGGCCCTGCCAGTGTGTCTGAACAGTCAAAGCGCATGCAGTCAGAAACCCAGCTGCGGCCCGGCTGGAGAAGACAACACAGAAAACATCTTCACATCACAGAACAGCAAACACTATACAGTATGAACAGAATGGGTTTTTAACATCTAAATATATAGCTGTTTTTTTAGGATAAGACTCCCTTTGAATCAAAACATTTGAAAGTCCCTGGACACTGCTAATTAAAAAAATCAAACAGATTAGAACTTGTAATAGTTTCTGACAGATTATCTGCTCTTATATTAGTTGATTTTGTTGCCGTGTTATTGAAAAGACAGTTATAAGAAATGGTGATGTCATGGATCATGTGACACTAAAGACTGAAGTAACAGCTTTGCATTACTTGAACAAATTATATTGAATAATTTATTAAAAGATAAAAAAGTGCATTTAATGATAATTATATTGCACAATGTGCACAATTTTACAGCATTTTTAATGCTAATAATAATGCTTATAATATTGTGTTTATTTTATATAGCACCTTTCGAGATGGAAAAAAAAAATACAGAGAACAAATAGGAAAAAAGAAACAGAAACACCATCTACATACACGTGACCTAATTATTGTAACATTCAGAAAATAAGTGCATTTTAAGAAGTGACTTAAACCAAAGACTATAGAATACACAAGACGTGTCACTCGTATACGTTTGAATGGGGAAAAGTGTAACTGTCAATATGGTGAATGAATGCCCGCCTTCTAGTACAGGAGCTAATCAGCGATCGCTAGATGGTGAATAAAGCCCGCCTTCTAGTACAGTAGCCAATTAGCTCTCGCTATAGAATGACAATTCTCAGGGGAGGGGCTTGGACTAGACATGAGTTTCTGCAGATTTTGTGTGATACGAACATTTAGAAATGAACCTAATAGACAGATGTTTTTAATTGTATTGGTTATTCGTAATATGAAATGCAATCGTAAGCTTGGCAAGTAGTTTTGGAAAATTTGATGTTTCCCCATTCAAACAGAATGCCTGAGTGTACTGCTGAGTGAAATGACTTGCCTTAAAGGGACTTTGCTTAAACCTAAAAATAGTGTGGCAGAGAGTTCATTTTACAAACAAAGCTTTTTTTCACTTAAGGCAGCTACTCAAATCAACCAAATCAACAAATCCTTGGTGAGCATATTAGACTTCAGTAAAAACAGTTTAAAATAATAATTATAGAGTAGTACTGTTCGGTGTTGTGTTGTATTGCAGTTTAGTTTTGAGTGGTGTTGAACATGAACATCTGCTGAACTTCACCTTGTACATGGCTACAGATCCATTCTCATTCCGGAGGAGACAAGAAATATTTTTGCACGTGCCACAGCAGCTGCTGGGGTCTTTAGGAGGGATGTATATCTGGTTCTGTTAAATATATAACACAGTTTAGTTAGTATGAGTTTTGTGCTTGATGGGTGTCTTTGTTCATGTGTTATACTCACAGGCTGGCAGCGTGCAGTGCAGTTAGTGCCAGTGGATCTGAGGACATAGAAACCCGTGGCCGAGTCCATTGTATGTGTGCACTGTGTGGCGTAACACACACCCTGATCTCGGTGCTCGACCAGTGTCTGTCCCGGCCGCATCACTCCGCGCTCCCCGTCCACACACACAGCCTCTCTCACTATAAGCACATACATACAATTAAACAACAGTTAAACTGCTTTTTTTTTTAATGTTAGTATTTCAGAACATTTTTAGGTGAGTTCTCTTACTGCATATAAATCGTTTACAAGCACAACTGTTTTCTGGATCAGACAAAAAAGCTCTGTCTAACTGCATACTTTGCCCCTGCAACAAAAAAACAACAACTTAATATCAGAACTTAGAGTGAAATACAAAACGTTTTCAAGTATAAACGTGTAATAGTACATTTTACTTTTTAAAATTAGTTTTTCTTATATTTTTAATAAAAAATATTGACGACTCATCATTTACAGAAGATACCTATTAAAATGTCATTTATTGTAACAAAACTTAAAGATCTTGTCAGTCTTATATACAATAAGAATCATTTAAAGAGTTCACACTTAGATATTGCTTGACGCTATTAGCAGGTTTGGCATGCTTTCCCGAGAAAGAACCTTGAGCTCGGAGATAATTGAGCCCAGGGCTCCCGCCTGGACAATTAGCATGTAAGGGGGTCTGAGATAAGGAAGGTCTTGAGAGCTCCACCTGCTAAAGGAGGAAAAGAGATGGGGTGGAAGGGGGATTCTTCCAAAACGAAGATAAGGCAGTAGGGTGAAATCTGTCTATTTATTGTAGGCTTAGATCAATCTGATTGGATTATCGCTAATTACGCATGAGCGACCAGCCACAATCAATCATATCACGTGCTCCTCTCGAAATTAGTTTATAAAACTTCACTTGACGACAGATTCTATTTCACAGTGGAACCCCAAAATACTAATTCATTGTCATTTTAAATATTTACAGTATACTTAGTCTCTGTTCCTCAAAAAAGGATTTACATATTTACCACCAATAAAAGTTTTAAATGTTTAAATTACATTATAAAATATTTTATTATGGCGACGCAGTGGCGCAGTAGGTAGTGCTGTCTAGACGTAGCAAGAACGTCGCTGGGTCGCAGGTTCGAACCTCGGCTAGCGTTGGCATTTCTGTGTGGAGTTTGCATGTTCTCCCTGCGTTCGCGTGGGTTTCCTCCGAGTGCTCCAGTTTCCCCAACAGTCCAAAGACATACGGTAAAGGTGAATTGAGTAGGCTAAATTGTCAGTGGTGTATGAGTGTGAATGAGTGTGTGGATGTTTCCCAGAGATGGGTTGTGGCTGGAAGGGCATCCGCTGCGTAAAATTGTGCTGGATAAGTTGGCGGTTTATTCCGCTGTGGCGACCCCAAATTAATAAAGGGACAAAGCCGACAAGAAAATGAATGAATGAATATTTTATTATACAAAATATATATTATATAATAAAACATGAATTAAAATGTTTTATTTTAATAAGATCATGTCAGTATAGGAATGTTGTTTTATTTATTGTACATAAGTCACTAATTTAGACAATTTATCTTCAATAACTTTAATTATCTTTAAATATTCCTAGTTATTTTAAGCATTAAAGTAAACACTTAAGTATGCTATCTGTGCTTTAAAAAAAAAAAGACAATTGTACAAGTATGTGCAGCAGGCACCAAAATGGGGTTTCTCTCTATGCCCTAATCCCTTTATAGGGTTTGTCCTCTGGAATGATAGCTTTAATGGAATTAGGGCATAGGGATGACCTCTTCCAAAGTGCCCTGCAAAGGGAGGATATACCCCAATTAAAAACACACTTTGACTCACCATTGAACAAACAAGTTAAAAAAAGAACCCGATCAAATACAAATAACAGAATAATAAATGTGAGCAATAATAGATTTGGATCTAGTATACATTTAGGAAGGCTTACCAGAGAACATTTAGGACGGAGGAGTTTCTCGCATGCACATTCTAAGAGAGAAAGAAGCATACATTCAGGATTGATTCACATTACAGTATGTTCTTTAGAAGACACACACAAACACAGATATGCAATAAGAGCAGTAACATAAGTATATAGAGTAAGTATGGGTTTGGCAGGCTTACCGCATGTCTGTAATGGGCAACACTCTTCTGGATCCCTTGTGGAAACTACAGCCATGCCAACTGGACATGTGATGTCTAAGCAGCGAGAGGCCTCACATACTGCATACATACACACAGAACACAGATACAGCAACCGTTCACTCGTTTTATTTGAAGATATACTTTTTATTTTAGTTTTGTGTTTTCAGTGCAGACTAAGCAGCTTTATTTTGTTTAATGGAGCAAATCTGAAAACAAACACATCTCTTTCACCCTCACCAAAACTTTCAGTGCAGATACAGGTAAAATGACGGTATTTCACTGGCAAAAACAGTAAAGGTAACTGCACTATAGCTTTATTGTAGACTGTCTAAACTGTTTTCTCTGACTGAGTTTACCACTGGGAAAAATATGGTAAAAGTCAGTGTGTTTAATAATGTTTTTGTACTCACAGCAGTGATAAGCTGGACAGCAGCGCTCTGTGCTGTTGGTGTCCACAATCAGCAGTTCTCCATCTTGACATACTGGAGCTGCCTCTGAACATTTGTCACACACTAACACAAAAAAAAAAAATAATAAAATAAAATATATATATATAAGTAATTGTGCTAATTCTTTCAATATTTCTAAAAAAAAATTGTGCAAAATATTTTCATTATACACTCCAAGTACAGCAGCCTCCCCCTAAATATTCTGTCATTGTATATTAACAAACACGACTTCTGACTTAGAATTAAAAACTTCAGATGAAGTGACAGTAATAAATTTGATAAATATTTGTCACAATTTGTGTTGCAAAGAATAAAGAAAGTCTCATATGATTGGATTGAACTGACTTGACTACGCTTGACTACACTTTACATAACTTACTGCAGATGTGTGCCAAACAGCAGCTGCCGTCAGCACGAGTGGCGATCAGTGTCTGATCCTCTCGACACACAGGAATATCCAGGACACACTGATCAGGATCACACTCTAAAATGACATTTGACAAACATGAACATGAATGCATGCATGCACACAGACACAAAAAAACCTTATACACAAAACACTGTAGGGCCAATCTCACCACATAAATACTCGGGACAGCAGGAGTCCTGTCTATAATATGATACCATCTTCTCCCCGTATTTACAGCCTGTGGGAGCTGCTTCACACATACTCTGATTACAAACTGTCACAAAAACAATTAAGAACAAATTGAATTCTCTCACAAGGCATTACAGTATATACAGCATGGGTAAAACTTTATTTTGATGCTCCCAGCAAGAATTATACTAACTACACATTTTAAAAATGTAGATGTGGAAAGATGTGGTAATAGGGTGGGGAAAATAATAAGCTTGTTCTTCATCTCACTACATTCAGTTGTTATTTTAAGTGTATAAGTAAACTATTTATTGATCATGATGAAATGTATTTTGTTTGCAGAATTGTTTTAAGTGTATGATATTCTGTTTGAAATAAATCAAATCAAACACAGAACCATATAGTAACTGGCAAAAAGTAATTTTATTCAAGTAACTATACTAATATGAATTACATTGAAAGCTTAAGAGATACCTTTAGCAAAAAGTAGACCATCAAAATAAAGTGTTACACCTAAAAGTTTCAGAAATTGCAAATGTGATGAGCTAATATTCTAAATGAAAGAATTTAATGTATTTTATTGAGTGATTCTAGAATTGAGCCTCCAAGATTAACCTTGTACTATTTTTCAAAGGCAACAATTTTAATGAAACAGATTTGAATAATAACACGTTATCTCTAAAATAATGTTTGTTTATGTATTTAGGGACATTTTGTCTTGAAAATGTCTACTTAAAGACTCCCATTATACTTGTTGACTGTCTCCACCTCCTAAATCATATAATAACTTTTTATATCACTTTTTTCAAGGTTTACTCTATTAAGGTAAGTAAACATTTGCATGACACATATATTATGTCTATATTGTGTATTTTTGTGTATTTGTCATTCAGTTACATATATAGTTATATATATATATATATATATATATATATATATATATATATATATATGACGTCAGAATTATTAGCCCCCCTTTAAATTTGTTTTTCTGATTTTAAATATTTTTCCCAAATGTTTAACAGAGCAAGGAAATTATCACAGTATATCTAATAATATTTTTTTCTTCTGGAAAAAATTATTAGCCCCTTTAAGCTTTATTTTTTTTTTCTCGATAGTCCACAGAACAAACCATCATTATACAAAAACTGGCCTAATTACCTTAACCTGCCTAGTTAACCTAATTAACCTAGTTAAGCCTTTAAATGTCACTTTAAGCTGTATAGAAGTGTCTTGAAAAATATCTAGTAAAACATTGTTTTTCCAATATCATGGCAAAAATAAAATCAATCAGTTATTAGAAATGAGTTATTAAAACTATTATGTTTAGAAATATGTTAAAAAAATCTGCTCTCCGTGAAAACAGGAATTGGGGGAAAAAAATCAATAAACAGGGGGCTAATATTTCAGGGGGGCTAATAATTAAGAGGGGTTAATAATTCTGACTTCAACTGTATGTAGGTATACATCAGTTATAAAAAGGCAAGATAATTTGTAAAGCACTGATAGAAAAAACATGTGACTAGTTGATGTGATGTCCTTTTCTCTTGCGGGAAACTCTGGAAGTCACTGTTGCATATAATTTATTGTTCTCTCATTCATTTGTGCAAAACATTTAGGACAGTCCAGTAGTGGATAAATTATTCTCAAATTTGTGATATTTTAGTGAATTTCTGATTAATTTTGAAAAGGAATTATACAAGGAAAATACATCAAATTGTGTTTTCGACATGCCATGTGGTATCTGGTTTAAGGTTAGCATAATAAACTAAACCACAAAATGTTGTAAAATTCCAACTCTGGTATTATTACTAATTCTGTTATGATTTAAAACATTGAAGTCAACAACAATTTTTAACATATTTAAGCATTTTGCATTATTTTACATTAATAATAGATTCAATTTACTGTGCACTATACATTTGTTGTATATCATTCCACTTTAAGCTAAATGAATGAAAATTTCTTGATATGTGAAATTCTGGAGAGAGTCATGCATCCTTTAACTTGATTGATGTAGACACACAATGTATGTCGTGACACATATGCCATCATCCTCCCCAGCCCTTCTATAGGTATGTGTGAAGTAATAGTAAAACAGACCACAGGCTTTGTGAGGGCAGCAGCTGCTGTCATCAGCGAGGTTGACTGTAATCTCTCCAGTACGCGTGCAGATGGGTTGAGGGATGTTACTGCAGTTGTACTCCACCGGTACTATGCTGTCGTTCTCGCACTTATACATGCAGCAGCCGTCTAATGAAGCTTTCCACACCTCACCGAGTGCACGAGGGGCTCCAAAACTATCAGTGCATGCTGCAAACACATACCATGACACATATTATTCAAAAACAATTACATAATTCCCCCTTAAATAAATAGTTCAACCACTTTAGTTTCTACCATTTTCCAAAACGTCTTGGAAACACTTTCTATGAAGTCCATGCTCATAATGAATTATAACTGTTTATAATTATCCATAATCAAGCATAACAGTTCTATAAATGTATCTATAAAGCCACAATAAAACCTATACTGTATTATGAAGACAGTTATAGCTATATTTATAATAGTGTTATTATTACTGAGTGATGCATTTCATGTTTCAATATACATGTTCATAACATATGATATACTGATTTATAAGTATTAATTAGTCTGTCATGAATCATAAGGATTTATTATGAGGATTATGTAAATACTTTACATTTTAAATGTCTACTTAACATCTTTATCGTACGAATGCATAGTTATAATACATTATGAGCATGGTCTTCATAGAAAGTATTACCAATATCTTCTTTTGAGTTCAACAGAAAGGTTTGGAACCACATAAGGTTGGGTTAATAGTGAGTAAATTTTCTTTTTGGAGTAAACTAATACTTTAGGTGCAGTAAAAAAAAAATCTGAGGAACAGAAATACTTTAAAACATGTGCAAAAACAATTTCATACACCATTCATTATCCTAATAACTTATGTAAACAAAATGGAGGGAGAGATGCATTTCATTTTGGTAGAGCTATTTGTTTTGGTGTCAATTTCAAATATCAAAGGTGTTTCTAAGCAATTACTGCACTTTTGAATGGAGAGAAAAAAAGAGAAAGACGAGGGTCATACCACACTTGCTGGGTGGAATGCAGAGGGCTGAATAGGGCCGGTGTAATAGAGTCCCCTCAGGACACACACAGCCCTCTGAAAGGCCTGTGCATTGCTCTGGGACAAACTCAAACTCTTGGTTTGGACAGGATGGGGCAGTGCAGGCAGGCAGACATGCTTGGTACCGAAGGTTTCCTGGGCACACGAATGCTACAAAGAAGAACACCCAAAAACACATTTATTTAGAGCATGGCTCTCAAACTCCATTCCTGGAGGGCCGCAGCTCTGCACAGTTTTGCTCCAACTCTAATTAAACACAGCTGATCTAACTAATAAAGCTGTTCAAGACTACTAGACACTACTAGATCAGCTGTGTTTGATTAGGGTTGGAGCAAAACTGTGCAGAGCTGCGGCCCTCCAGGAATTGAGATTGAGACTATTGATTTAGAAAACACTACATGTGGCATTTTAATGATATAGACAGCCATAGAGGCAATGGCTACTTAGATCAGTGTTAATATGCCTGAGCATACATACGGCAAAAATCTGAGCTCCTCCATTCCATGCAGATGTTGAATTTGTGGCAGGAAGCGGCATAAGCAGCCAAAGCGATACACGGATTATTGACATACTCTACATCTCTTACCCACATCTCACAGAACACTGCTGGAGGGACCTGCAACGCAAACACCAGTAAAAAAACACTGTTGTGAAGATGTGGTTGGTATTTGAGGCAAGTGCATGTGGTGTGTCATACATAAGCATGGCAGAGGGTAAAGGTGTTGTTGTTCAGCATGTTCAAGCACTGAGAGCAGTCACTGGTGGTGCAGTTGACCTCTCGCCGCCTGCTGTTGCTGACGTAGCTGGTGGTGTTGGGAATCTGCCAGCTATCGATGAATACGGCTGGATCCTCTTGCTCAGGCACAACTGTACCGTTAGACAGAGTCAGATCATTCAGAGGATTACCATCACAACTACCTAGACAGGGTGACAAAGAAAAAGATGAACAAGATGGAGAGTGAGGAACGTGGAAGAAGCAGACGATATGATTCTCTTGAGAGTGCATAAAATGTGCAGTTAACGGCTTCATACCACACAATCCCATCGTGGGCAGTCTGTTGTTATAGCTGTCCGTCTCAATCACCATCATGCCTGTAGTGTGGAACCACTGGATCTTCAGACCAGCTGGACTTCGGATTAGGTACATGTTTCCTGTGTCCAGAATCTCAAAACCATACTTCTTAAAACGCGGCTTTGCATACCTGGAGTTCACATAGAGCTGGAAAAACAACACCGTGAACATTTGAACTTTTTACATTCACTAACAGGTTTCATTTAAGTCATGTAATCATACAGTAAAAAGTGTAAACATCCTTTTTAGTGTTTTTTCAAAAAAGCAAACTGATAGATACTCACACGTCTCTGAAGACGATTGACGAGAACTTCGTTAGATTTGTAAGTGATGTTTAAAGCTGCCAGACACAAATTAGTAAAGTTCCACACAAGCTGGAATCAAACAGAAACATATTAAATAAACACACAAAAATATTTGCACTAAAGGGTTTTTAAGATGTTTTGAAGTGTTATTCTGAACAGCCGATTCAAATGTTATCACTCGATTGAATGGGCTTTATCATTGGTTATCAGCTGATAGATATGGGCCAGTAGGGG
>CAIGQZ010001108.1:24418140-24432877 GCA_903798205.1 Danio tinwini
TGTCACTTTAAGCTGTATAGAAGTGTCTTGAAAAATATCTAGTAAAATATTATTTACTGTCATCATGGCAAAGATGAAATAAATCCATTATTAGAAATGAGTTATTAAAACTATTATGTTTAGAAATGTGTTGAAAAATATTATCTCCGTTAAACAGAAATTGGGGGAAAAAAACAGGGGGGCTAATAATTCTGACTTCAGTTGTCATAAATTATAAAAGCCACATAGAGCCAGATTTACTAACAGCTCGTGCCTGTGCAAACTTTCTTATTTGCGTTAAACAGTACTTTTGATATTTACTAAACACACACAACAAAGGATAGAACTAAAAAGGCATCGACACAGCTATTCATGTGCTTGATTTTACTAAATATGCATTTGTAGGAGTTTCACGGTCAGATTTATTTAAATGAATCACACAATGTGATTATTAATGCTTGTATTCCTCATGTTATGAATAGTTGTGGCATTATTTAACATCTAAAAAACATGTCTTAAATGTTGAGCTTGAAATGGCTGAAGTTGTTGTTCCCAGGAGGTGGCAGTGCAGAGAACAGAGAGTGCACGATAAAGATAGACAATTTTTTCCCACAAATATTTATTTGGCATGCCATGTAAACCAATCATCAAAACATATTGTTTACTAAATATGTTATTTTTTTATTTACTTCAGGAATTTAAAGATGACATGGAACAAACAATTAGGGTGAGTTAAGTAATACCAGCGCAATCTCAGTTCTCTTAGACAGTGTATGATCTGTTCTCCTTGCATGTGAGTTGTCAAAATGCACATCTTGTGGAGTATCTCACATAAAAAACCCCAGATTTGGCTTACTATAAATAAACAAAAAGCATGTGAACCGAGCACATGAGTGCTGCTTTGGTCTTACATCTTAATCAGCAGTTATAAATGTTTTTTTTCCTTGCCTTGTGGTCACTTATATTAAGCTTGTCTAAGTAAATAGGCCTAAATAAAATAAAACTATTTGCAATACTAAACTTTTATTCAATACTACAGCTGCTTTTATTCAATAACTACATTTGTTTACAAAGTAGGCTTCATTATCATGAATATCAATTATTTTCTAAGCACCCCCAAATATTTGTCAAGCCCTCCCTTACGCCCAAAAGAGAGAGGAAAAAAATTGGATCATGATTTGTCATAGTAGATCACCTGCACCTTATGAGCATGGGCTCTGCTTATTTGCCACTGCGTTACTTTTCTGTGTTTATTGCATTGGTCGACATTTAAATGAGATGTTATTTTTTGTTCTTAAATGTTAGATACTGTTACACCCCTCGGTAGTATTTGAATCGCCTTCTTTGGTAAATCTAGCCCATAGCCTATAGTATATGTTAAAACATAAATTCACATATCAACACAAATAGTTTATTCATAAGAATGAAGCATCTAAAGTATGAGGTGTGAGTTTTAAAATGTACTGTAAATTGTGTGTGTTTTAATATTAATGTGTTCATAATCATCTTCATCTATGTTCTGTTTGACTGACCATGTGGTCTGGCTTTGCTGATGCCTGGTGTCATCATGAACAGCACCAGGATCTCATCAGCACTGGTCAGGTCTCTTTTTGGAAACACCAGTCCACTTGTCTTATTGGCTGCCAACAGTGTTCCCCTCTCTCTGTAGGTCAACAGCTTCAGCGGCCCTTTCCCTAAAGCTATGCAAATGTGCATTACAACAGACATGCACAGTTGTTAAAATGATACAGATATCAGAGAAGTATAAAGATTATTATCAAACATTGCAGATGTACCTTTGTTGTAGTATTCACAGTCATAAGCTGTGGGAGGAAGAAGCAATTATTACTCATTGTATTATAGCAATCAATCAACCATGAGATTAAAATGTTCAGTTCCAGATTGCTGTTGACTATCAGCTACTTTTAGAAGGATTTTTGTTTATTAAATTATATTTATTTGTTATGGTGTCACTCACGACAGATGGATGGAGAGCGCCAGTCAATAGTGATGCCCTTCTGACAGCAGCGGTGAGCATACGCTGCAACACTTGTGCAGAAGCACTCACAGTCTCCTCCACGGTTACAGCCACAAGTGTCCACCAAGCAGTTCATATAGAACCATGTGACATCTACCTACAGGGCATCAAACACCTTTAAACACAGAGACCCTCTCTCACTCACATGCACATTTTCTCTTGGAGTGAATGGTAACTGCTCAGAGATGATCGACTTACCACAGAGTGGCAGACTTGAAACACTTCACT
Source organism: Danio tinwini (assembly GCA_903798205.1). Taxonomy (NCBI): domain Eukaryota; kingdom Metazoa; phylum Chordata; class Actinopteri; order Cypriniformes; family Danionidae; genus Danio; species Danio tinwini. Next base: position 24,420,386 of record CAIGQZ010001108.1, read on the forward strand.
GAGCAAAATCCCACACTGCCGTTTTGCAAAGGGTTCTCGGAGAGGATTCAAATTGCAAGGGTGCCTTATATCAGGACTGTTCACACACTGGTGAGACATTCACAAAAACATTGTCAAGTGTAGATTTCTGACACTCTGTGTGGTCAAAACATGTGCTCATGGTGCTTTCACGCTTCATCTAATTGCCTGGTCCATACCCGATTTCAATTGATCTCCCCTCCTGCTCCCAATTAAATGTGTTCTTATTGTGTTCTTTCTTAGGTTTGAACCACAGAATGTTTGCATCCTCAGATAGGCAGCTGTTTACCTCGATTGATGGCAAATCAGACGAATAATACCACTTGCTTGCCTGAACTGTGTCCTTTTTTTGTTTAAAAAAATGCAACATGAATCTATTTGTAATGCAATAGAACACATGCATCAATTATTAAACCCAGGTCATGGGGACCACATCTGTGCTATATTTTAGAGTGCTTAACCACCACAAGGTTTTCCACACTTCGGCCTGTCACAATAAGGTCAACAAAATGGAAGGAACCGCCAACTTATCCAGCATATGTTTTACGCAGCGGATGCACTCTTGCATTCATACACATACACTACAGCCAATTTAGCTTATTCAATTCACCTACTGATACCACATGTCTTTCGTCTTTGGACTGTGGGGGGAAACCAGAGCACCCGGAGGAAACCCACGCGAACACGGGGAGAACATGCAAACTCCACACAGAAATGTCAACTGACCCAGCCAGGGATCGAACCAGCGACCTTCTTGCTGTGAGGTGATCATGCTACCCACTGCGCCCCTGTGACGCCCCCTTTCACAATAATCATTATATCTATTTATCATGCAATCATGGCCTCAATCATTTTTGGTGGCAGAATATAAATCACCCAACAAGCTTAAATTAAAATGAATGTCAGCAACATTTGATCTGATTGGACAGACTTCGACATCTTAATTAACCTCTGTTGGAGGAGCCATCAAGCTAAGTTCACTCATTTACAAACAAGTATTACTGAAAGGGGAAGAAAAGGTGAATTTTCACATTTCTTGAAAAACTACTTTGGAAAAAGTTGTCTAAATGAGCTCTGTTTCAAACTTTTAGCCCACTTACAAAACACTTCACAAATAACATTAAAATCACAGGTGTCAAAGCTTACTGTATAATAGGACATTTACTTTTTTAACATCAAATTACAGACTCTAAATAACTTTACCAAACCTAAGTGAATGTGTTTATACATTATTACACTGTGTACTAACAACACGCAATGCAGTAAAATTTCAGCAACAAGCAATTTAGCTGTGCACACCAAACATGACATGACACAACAGAAACATTTAAATTCCAGCCATTCATTCACCAGCCACTGCATTGCTGACAAAATGGTAAGGCTACTGAGTGACTGTTGGTGGCTTGCACTTGAGTCACAGTTCAGACTTTCATTTCATTTCAAACCGTTAGCTAGTTATTTTACTTTCAAGATTTGAGGTGAACTGTCTGGTGCTGCTTTTAGTAGTATGGCACTAACAGGAGTGCATTTAACACTGAATAAAGCACATAATGTGTACCTGAGGTGATCATTGTCATTGTTTTTATGCTGTTGTTCTGTCACAATGTCACAGAAATTGAAAGCATTTCATTCATTCATTCATTCATTCATTCATTCATTCATTCATTTTCCTTCAGCTTAGTCCCTTTATTCGTCAGGGGTTGCCACAGCGGAATGAACCACCAACTTATCCAGCATATGTTTTACACAGCGGATGCCCTTTCAGCTGCAACCTAGTACTACGAAACACTCATACACTCACACATGCAAACACATACAGTACAGTCAATTTAGTTTATTCAATTCACCTATACCACATGTGTTTGGACTGTGGGAGAACTGGTGCACCTGCAGGAAATCCATGCAAACACAGGAAGAACATGCAAACTCCACACAAAACTGCTAACTGACCCAGTCTGGACTCAAACCAGCAACCTTCTTGCTGTGAGGCGACAATGCTAACCACAGAGCCACCGTGTCATCTCTTGAGAGCATTTTAAAAATAGAAATTTTGCACGTACCCGCCAAAGCACAAAACCTACTTTTAACATTGAAAAGATAGCTTTTATCGAGTGCCGCCACATACAGTATGTAGTTAGGACATTGTGTTATGTTGGTGTGTAATCATTATATAATCACTGGCACTTAAAATGACAATTATATCACTTCTCGCAATAAATTATTTATCATAAAAGGCCTATCTACACTAACACCTATAGAAAAATGTGATTGGTGTTGTGTGTGTTTATCTGTTTGTCGTGCCTCTGCTGCTGTCCAGCTGTTGCCAAATTCCTGTGGTGTTGATGAGTCGATGTTCTCTGGTGTTCTCATCTCATTCGCTGTCTTCTGATCAAAGTTCCCGCAAAGACCAGTAAGCCTGCCCTAAGAATTGAATAAATAAAAATGCAGTTTTGTACTATAATCAAAACTCTGAAGGAAAAAATGCTTTGAAAAATTACTTGAAAAAAATAATTCTCATGTTTACACTTAGTAACACATTCACCATTGTGTTTTTACCTGCCAGCGTGGTCCAGCTTGTATGTGTATGGTGGTTTTTCTGTCCCACAGCACTGTGAGGTCTTCCCCAAGCAGATGTACAATGGTGTAATATCCTGCCTGCCAGATATATACTCTCTGCCTGTCAATCACACTGGATGGGTTCTGCCAAGACCAAGAGCCACAAATGAATTGGGTGTTCAGAGAAACAGACCAAACACCATAATAACTTGCCTTAATAAAGTGTATTTACTCCTACCCAGGGGTGTATAAGAATGAGCTAATGGTGTAAGGTTCAGTGATGGGTAAGTTATTTAAAAAAAGTAATTCATTAGCAGTTACATCATTAAACCTGTATTTAAATTAATTTACCAAATAATTTTTTGAACAGTAACTTCAATTTTCATTAAACATTTTGAACAAATGTTGTTTAACAGAGCAAGGAAATTTTCACAGTATGTCTGATAATATTTATTCTTCTGGAGAAAGTCTTATTTGTTTTATTTCGGCTAGAAAAAAATTCAGTTTTTAATTTTTAAAAACATTTTAAGGTCAAAATTATTAGCCCCTTTAAGCTATATTTGTCTTTGATTGTCTACAGAACAAAACATTGTTATACAATAACTGCCTAATTACCCTAACCTGCCTAGTTAACCTAATTAACCCAGCTAAGCCTTTAAATGTCACTTTAAGCTGTATAGAAGTTTCTTGAAAAATATCTAGAAATATCTAAAATATTATTTACTGTCATCATGGCAAAGATAAAATAAATCAGTGATTATAAATGAGTTATTAAAACTATTATGTTTAGAAGTGTATTAAAGATGTTCTCTCCATTAAACATAAATTGGGAAAAAAATAAACAGGGGGGCTAATAATTCAGAGTTCAACTGTACAATATAAATTAAACTTTTAATTATTTAAATTTAAGTCAAACAGGACCTTTTAGTTTTTAGTTCTTTTTAATCAACACTTAAATATGTAAAAAAAAATCTTTTCAAATCAATGACACCATATTTCATACCATATATTGACAAATTTCTTATTTAATTGTTCGTTGCATGTCCAGTCTAGATGAAAAATCAAGTTAGTATGCAATATATCAGAATAACAGAAAAATACAATTACTCTGCTTTTCTGAAATGATCAATACAGATCTGTTAATTTTATGTACCTAATAATGAAAAGTAATGCTTTAACTTTTAACAGAAACTGTTAAAAAAAACAGTAAAACTAGTTATTGTGTAACTAATTACATCCAACACTGGTAAGAGGCATATTATAAACCTCAGTTTGACTTATGAATATGTATTAGATGACATATATGTACTGTGTATTATGCTTGTATTTCTGGCAAAAATTAGACATGTTTGAAGCATAATTACAGTATAGTCATATGAGGTTTTACAGCAGGTTATGACATAAAAGAGAATGAATAAAGCTCACTCACAGGTCTGCCAGTGTCATCATCAAACACAACGAAGGAACGGCCTACGGAGATGTGGAGAGACTTTCTGCAGATCACGCCACTCTCAAAGCAGTCAACATTTTCTGTTGTGACAGTCATCATCGCATCTAATGAGCTCTAATACACAAATAAGAACATATTACTACTTGTCAAGACAGACATATTTTAACACATTGAGTTATGGCAATCTGGATCTGTTGCTAAACGCTCACCTTGACCAAGTACACCTTACAAGCACCAATATAATCAAAGAGAAAGCCATCGAATGTTCGGTAGTGTCGATCTCCATAGGCAGTGCACATGGATGGACACGGGCGGAACTCACACTGGAATGTGCCGTGTTGACACACACTGCAAAATAATGCAATTCATATTTTAGAAAGTGCTTCACCACAAATTTGAAGTGATGATAAGCGAATCTGCTTCATACCACTGTGAGTTTTGATATGATTTTATATTTGTAACAAATTAACTACAAGTTTAATTAGATACAGTTCAAAAATTAAACTGTCACAATATGTCTTCATATTCATAATCTAGAACATGAATACATCACTTAAATTTAAATAACCCAACGATATCTTACATCAATTTATCATTTATTTATTTTTTTATTTAATTTTACATTTAGTGGTTTAAAGCCTTAATTAAAAACTTTATTTAGCCCAGTGGTTTGCAATCCTGGTCCTCACACTTCCCTTCTCTGCACATTTTGTATGTTTCTCTTAATGCTTCTCCATTCAGCTGCACGTGTCCTGTAAAGCAGAGGTCACCGATCTCGTTCCTGGAGGTCCAGTGCCCTGCAGGGTTTAGCTCCAACTTGCCTCAACACACCTGCCTGGGTGTTTCAAGATACCCAAGTCTTTGATTAGCTTGTTCAAGTGTGTTTGATTGGGGTTGGAGCTAAAATCTGCAGGACACCGGACCTCCAGGAACAAGTTTGGAGACCCCTGCTGTAAAGTATACATCCAAGGATTTTCTGCCATGATTAGAGTTAGAAAAAAGTGAAATAAAGTGTTTACACAAATATCATAGTTACAGTTAAATAACTCTTCACACTTATTTACAGTTTTTCCCATTTGCTAAGACACGCTCAGTGAAACTAGGATTCACTTGATCTTCATCATCACTATCCCATCAGAGCAGAAGACATGTCTTGCAAATGTGTAAAGTCATTCTCATTGGATTGTCACATTTTCCCCAACATTTTTCAAAAAAAGTTTACACGGATGTCATTCAAGCAGTCCAAAATCCATTCTTTTAGTTATGGTCACCAAACAGAAACCATCTATTCCTAACCATTAGAAATTACCAACATCAGTATGAAATCACTGAACCAGTTGTTTGACACACCTTCACACAGATCTTCAATTAGCAATCAGTCCGCAAACCTTATAAAAACAGTGGAAGGTCTGTGTTGTTCTGTGCCAGCATGGATGGAGGAGGTCAATAGTGGCTATGTCTACTCACAATAGATTTGACTGTATATTGGTTTACATGTGTTTTCTCCAATATTTACAGTTTTTATTACTTTTGTCAGTTTGTTTTCTTTACAGTAACAGTATTTCAGTTTTCAGCCACAGTTAGAAAAAATGTCATGAATTCAATATAAATTTACTGTAAACAAAACATTTCCTATTCTGGATCCAATTCTTTGCAAAAAGGCCAATTTGACAGCCCAAATAAAAAAGACAACAAATCGTCACCTTGGAATTATAAGGTTCTATCTGCGTTCTCAATGATTTTAAGATATTGAGCTTCAAAGTTTTCAAAGCTTCAAAATTTGTTTTTTTTACTGTAAATAAAAAGTCTTAAATTGTAAACAACTTATCAAAAAAACATCCCATAATATAAATAAGTTGTCATTTAATAAAAATATGTCAATATCTCAGTTTTGACAAAAATGTCAGACCAAACCTTATAATTCTAAGGTGATGAAATGGCATTGGCAATAGGCTACAATGGTAAGCAATGGTGCAGTGATTACACTGAGTTCTGTATTTTGTATTTTGTTGTCCATTGTGTAGTGATTGATTAAAAGAGCTCATATACTTGTTTGCAAGTTGTGTTGTTTAAAGATAAAATTAGCTTGTGTTGCATATTTTAAATGTTTTGACACAGTATGTGCATTTTGCAAGCAAAATATGTAATTTTGACCATGAGCACCGCTGCCTGTGTGTTAACTGTTTTAAAAATGTGGAGTTTCAGTTGACGGCTGCATCAAAGCAATTAAGAAAAACTGTAATGATTTTTGTCTGAAGATGCTGCAAACAGTGTAGTGCAAATCTATGTTTTTAAATTAGGTAGTTTTCAAGTTAATGCTAAATTAAAAAAGCTAATTTCCAGTGTGCAGGGGCCAGTGGGTACAGATTAGTGAACATTAGGCAGGGAACATGTTGTCTACACACAGTTCCTTTATAGAGCTTGATATGCATTATATGTATTTATAAGCATAAATATCCGTACACAGTTCCGTCATAGAGCTTTCTTCTAATGATCTGTTTATCCAAATCTGCAGTTTTAAATAAGAGAGACATGCAAAATGTGCAGAGCGGGAAGTCGTGAGGACCAGGATTGAAAACTGCAGATTAAGAACATATATGTTATTCCATGAAATGCATATGCTGAAATGTTTTAGTTAAATGTTTCACCTAAAATGCTAATACTTGTTTCAGAACATTCATAGAACATTTAAAAGTACCACTTCAAGAAGAACATTAGCAAAACATTCATCTAAAAAATGTAGAAGCTCTGTGTGAAGACCTGAATGTAAGTGAACATAATCTCACCACTGATGACATGGGGAAGATACTTTGTCTCCTGGATAATATTCTTTTCCCTTCCACAAACACGGGCATGCACGTGGCTTAAAACACTCATCGCCATGCTTGAGGAGCCTGAAACACACACAAGCACAGTGTAAAGCAAACAGAAGCAGCATAGATGACATGTACAGTGTGTGTGTATTTATGTGTGTGAGCACACGTGTGAGTCCAGAAGCCATGCCAATTAGATTTTTGAAGATTCTACCTGAGATAAGAATAATTGGATGGGTGATTAGATGAAAGAGAAATCTCAATTGTCACATGAGAAAAGCAGCCGATTCTGATTCTCACAGATCCAAAGAGCTTCTTTCTCTCTGTCTCTCTCTCTCTCGCTCTCTCCCTCTCTCTCTCTCTCTCTCTCTCTCTCTCTGATAAAGATCTTGTAATATTGCTGTGAATCATTTCCATTGGCCTGAGGGTCTCAGAGAGTTCCCAGCACACTGTCCGTTAGAACTGAGTAAACTTACACCCCAGATAGACAGGCGTTAACAGCTCTCTTTATCCCACAGCCAGAACGCTGGATCACTTACTGCCATCAAAGAATGTGTGATCACCTGCTTCTGTTCTGCATGCATTAATTAAGAGGCAGAAAGATGGATCCATAACTAAACTATCACGCACTCCATTGCTCACCAATTATCTTTATGCACCGCTGATGCGGTGTTCTCTCTCAGTACAAAGCAGACTTGAGAAAGAGCACCACGACTCAAATAAAACATTTGAAGGCTTGAGTTACAAAAGAAAGAAAGGAAGAAAGTTATAATAATTGCTTTTAAAATTACAGTTTGTATAGACAATTGCATTTTTGATTGAGTATTATTGATACAGTAGGACTTTATTTTTCATGAATAACACTGGATGTTTTATTGATCATCAGTTTCTGTTTAGCTAGAACATAAATTTGAAAAAATACAGATTTACGATTAAATCCTTAAAATACTAAGTATTTTAAACCAGGACAATATTCTTGGGTTACAAATGCCTATTTGAATACCATCATATTTGAATGTCCCAATCAAAAGCTTACTTAGGAGCCGTTCACACTGAACACGCTTCTCCATTCTAAAAACGCAAGGTGCACCGCACTGCCTTATTTGTTGACATGAAAAAAATAAGCACTGTGCACTGTTTTTATGTTGCTAGGCATCAACTGAATCAGCTGGGCCCAGTTTTTCAAAAGTAATCCACTAGGATTTTGGATAATAGATTGGATCAAATCTTGAAAATGTTTTTTTCAAAAGAAAAAACGGATTACATAATCGGATTAGATAACGTAATCCAATCTTGGTTTTGATCCGGATTAAACCTTTAGTTTGGGTTTTTCAGATCTTTTTTGTAGGATTTGGATCACTTTGATCTAAAAAATCTGGATTAAACTGATCCCATCAGAAGGGTGGATTCAGCTTGGATTTCATGCCCAAAATGTAATGAAAACTTTAAAACTGTATCAAATAATACTATATTTGGATCATGCAGCAGTATCTTACAAGATATCCTATTTATTCATAAGGTTTTAATTGAATTTGTTTATCCGTCAGGTAGGTTTTAACATATTCAGCCTTTCAGTATAGGCCTACAGCAAAGTGGAAAGAGTTTGGCCTCATAAAATAATCCCCCAAGCAGCTGTCAAAATTGACCAAAAACAATAAATTTCATTCTGTCATTAATTAAAATATATACTCATCACAATGTAAAAATAGTCTTGTTTTTAGAATATTTATTAGTGAGGCATGCAATGATAACAGAATAACCAAAAAAAAAGCAAAAAATGGCAATCACTGATTTTTAAAATCATTTTCAACAATTGCAAAAAGTGACTGAAAAGGCAGAAGCACAGCTTCGTCTGGCAAAGGAACAACTGACTCTGACCAAACTGCAGCAAACCAAGGCCAGACTTGAGATCCGCCTCCTGAAGGCTACGCTTAGACAAGCTGGTCTCTCCACATCAGATGAGGAAGTCTGAAACTATTGTGGAGTTTTTGGCATTAAGTCTTTTTTTAATTCAATACATCTATATTTGAAACTATTTTTAGTTTTTATTTTATTTTATTTTATTTTTTTAATGTGAGTGTTTTCATTTCAAATAAAAATGTTAAATATATAAAAAAATTATATTGACCCCACACTGGCTATTCTAATTGTTGTTCTTTAAATATCTATAGTTCTACATTGTGATTTCCTATCCTGTTTGAGCACTGGTTATCCAGATTTAGTGATCCTTAAAAGTTCTTATCCGGATCAGATTGATCCAATCCGATGTTGCTTTGAAAAACTAGCTCAAAAAGTAAGCTGGATTACGTGATCACGGATCGCAGAAAAAGGATTACTAAATCCGGATCAATTTTATCCGAATTAAACCTTTTGAAAAACCGGGCCCTGGGTATTGTGCCAGAGGGTTGCTGTTGATATTGCTATAATTCTAATATTTAATAATGTTGTGAATTTCAGGATTTATGAGTTATACAGCACCGGATAATTCAAAACAGCAACCACAAATCTGTCCTCTATCTTCAAAAATCTCCGTAGTTGTCTTGACAACACAAACACTGCAGTCACCCCAACAGAAACCCTGCCTCTGCTTTCATTTGATTAGAGAATGAAAATGACGTGACTGACATAACACACTTTTTGTGCTCAGAGTACACAAAAAAGTGTGAAAGAAAACAAAAACAAAACAAAAAACAAACAAAAACAAAACACTTTTTTTTCAACTGCAAGCGCACAATGCGCAACGGCAAAAATGTGAGGCATGCCGGACGCATAAGCAACATGCAAAACGCTTGCGGACGTTAGTAAATCATTCAAAAAAGGTGCCTCTCAACACGTTCGGTGTGTTCGGCCCCCTTACATGTACTTGCTGATGTGGGGGTGTACACTGCACATGTATGGTTTAACATACCAACTGTACAAGTGGTGTGTCTCTCACTAAAGGCTAGTTCACCCCAAAGTTAAAAGGCTTCTAATTACTTACCCTCACATTGTTCAAAACCCTAATGAAAATACCAAAAAACATCCTCAAAACAGACCATATGCCATCTGTGGTTCAATAGAAATAATATTATGCTGTAAGAATGTGTTTGTGTGCTCATAAAACAAAAATAAGTACTTAATTTAATAGTTTCTTCTCCTCAGTGTCAGTATAGGGTGCATGTTCATGAGAGCACTGTGCTCTTTATGTGTGTTGCGCTCATTCGTACAATTATATACTTTTCAACCCTGCCGTTTTTCCCAGGATTCTCCTGTATTTTACAATTATGTCCCACTATTACCCCGTAAAGGTATTTTCCAGTATTTCTCCTGTATTTTTAATCTTTCTATGAAGGGTGGCAATAAACATTAAAGAGCCGATCTTCCCTATTCGCAACCAATAGCATCGAACCACCAGGGGATGCCCCTTGCTCTTAAATGTGAGTCTGTTTTGTGCTTTTATTTTATTTAGGCATGAAAACACTTTGAAATAAGCATAAAAACGGCAGGCCCTTCCTTTCCATTACAGGCATTGTTGCCCCTACTTTGAAATCCTCAAAACAGTTCATGTAGTGGTGCGTGATTGTCAGACATGCTCCATAGTGATAAATAGACACTGTTTCCTAAACAGTTTCTGTACATGCGATTTGAAGTGGAGCCAAAGGGGACACTGAGTTTTGGGTGCTTTTTAACAGACATATACACAAATTAATATTAAAACATGTCGATCTTGGTGGGTTTTCTGTTAATCAAAACACATTTTGTCTTATATGAGCATAACAAATTTAGGAAAGTGCTGTATAACCTGTGCTTTATAACAGAAGAAGCTGCATGCAGACATCCAGGAAAAATACACCAGTGCACAGAGCTTGTGAATGCCTGCCCTGACACTGATGAGGATGAACGATGGTCTCTGGATTTGGAATGACATGAGGGTGGATAATTTTAGACTCTTTTATTATTTTTATTTTTGAGCAAACTATCCCTTTGACCCAGACCCCTTTTGTTACACAAACTACTGTATGATAATTCCCTTCATCCTCATCCTCATCCTCCTCCTCCTCCTCCTCATCATCATCATCATCATCAAAATAATAACAACATTATAATTAAAAAACAACAACAATTTAAAAAATCTGATGATAATAATAAAAGTTTAAAAACATACCACAAAAAATCTATGAACTAAAATGATAAAACCTAGAACCTCACTTTTCTTTATCTTAGTTCCTGATTTTAACAAGGGTCACCATAGCGAAATGAACTGCCAATTACAACTCATGAACCCCCAGTACTGGGACACTCCCACACACTCTCCCATTCACACACACTTATACATGGGGCCAAATTATTTTCTCTAGTTCACCAGTACTGCATGTCATTGGACTGTGGGGGGAATGGGAGCACCCAGAAGCAAACCCTGCTAACACAGGAGAACATGCAAACTCTACACAGAAATGCCACCTGGCCCAGCTGGGATTTGAATCAGCAACGTTTTTGCTGTGATGCAACAATGCTAACCACTGAGCCACCATGCCGCCACAAAAAATGTTCAAACTATGTGAATACAAGTTCAATCAAAGTGAAAGCACATTCTCTGGGAGAATGCACAATGAGCACCATGAAGCCCTTGAAAGCTAAACACTAAGGCATCATTTTCACTGTGAGAGCGCAGACAAAGTCAGATGTATTACACTTGAGAAAAAGCACAGGTCATCGGCACTGATCCCCGACCTTAACCCTTAACCCAAAAGCTGACCTTTAACCAAAGAGAGAAAACAATTGTTCAGAAAACATCTGTATGTACGCACGCTCAAGTCCCTCAGCGACACACAAGAGCACAGAAACATAAAGATGGCTTTATATTCACATCGGTTCATTTCTTTTTGTCTTGACAAATGAAAATGTGCTGATTTTGAAGTATGGACTGGAGGAATGTCTTTAAGCAGCTTATCAGTTATTTGATCCAGCTGTGCACCTGTTTACTGCGTAAATAAGCATCGCTACCATTAACCACTTCGCTTGGGGGTGGAGGAGGGGGTAATTACTGCCTCTCATTAGCACAGGAATTCCCCTGCTCACAAAAACACTCCTATACCTGCTGCTCCCATGAGAGACAGGCATATATCAGCATCACCCTTAGCTTAATGGACAAAGAGAAATAAGGTGAGGAGATGTTTCATGCTAAAACATCTCCAACGAACTTTATGGGTGGAATTTGTTGGTTACACATGTAAAATTTAACCCTGCTGAATAATCTAGCATAGGCCAGCATGAACTATTCCAAGTTTTTGAGCTGGTATGTTTAACATACGCTCATGATTCTGATTCTGATTCTGAAAACGTAGCCCTATATACATTTCTGGAGATCGCGAATTATGTAACCAGAAGTACATATGGTTGCATTTCGTCTTTAAAATAAACGATATGGGGCAGTATGACACTGTTCCTTTTTGCGCTTACCAGCTGACCGCTTATCTCCGTATAGACGGCTTTCACGCTGCTACCAGTTTGTCCAGTAGCTTGTCATGTACGTTGGCGGACTTGAGCGGACCATGACGATGAAGTTCAAGTCCGGTAAAGAACGGTTCCAAAAATCGGGTAAGACAAAAACCAGAAGCAAAAATTTTTTGTATTTTGACCACATCATCCTCTTTATGCATGTTGTCTTACTCCAAG
>CAIGQZ010001108.1:24437877-24460285 GCA_903798205.1 Danio tinwini
GTGACTGGAGGTCAAAAGTGCGGTAATAACTCTAGTTTTCCTCATTCAGTGGACTGTAAAAAATTTTTCCGTAAAATTTACTATAAAAAAACGGCAGCTGTGGTTGCCAGTATTTAAAAAATACAGTACAAACCGTAAAAGTAAATTCTCATTTTTACAGTAAACTACCATATTTTTATTAATTTATAGAGGTAATATGTCTTTCTTTAATTAGCAACATCTACACATCTTTTGTTACACAGATAGACATGATAACACAGCCATGTGCAGGTGGTGATGAGAAAGTACATACTTAACGAACTAATGCTCATCACAAACAACTTTTCCGACAATCAGAAAAGTGTATCAGTGTAAAGAAGGTGCTCAGTGTTATTCACACAGCTAGTAAACACCAGTATGGTTACAAGCATAAAATTAAAGTCATGATATAAACATTGTTTATCAACATTAGATGTAACATAACTCACTAATATACATTACTGATGGGAAAACAACTAAAAAGATCCATAGTAATGTCAACAAAAAGCATAAAAAATGATGTGCCATGCAGGGAATTCTGGGAAAGTCAATTTACGGTTATTGGCCGTATATATTAAGAAAACATACTGTTAACCAGGTTACGGATTTGTACTGTAGCATTTTTACAGTTTTTTACTGTTGAAATCATGCCCATTTTTTACAATTGCTCTGATTGCGCTCATTACATTGTTATCAGACTTTAGCTAGTAATGTAATTTATTTTTATGCTTTAAACATTGATATATACTATCCTGCAGGTATCACTCTTAGCTCTCACATGATTGCCCACTGAAGTTAAGCAGGGTTGAGCCTGGTCCATGCCTGAATGGAAGACATCCTGTGAAAACCAGGATGCAGTTGAAAGAGGTGCTGTTGAGGCTAACAGAATGATTACTATCAGGTCATCCAGGTGGATGCACACTTGTAGTGGTTGAGTAGAGGTTGAGATCTTATGTAGCACATGTACGTTTTTGGCAATAGACAAAATAAATTATATTGGTCCATAAGAGACATAACTGTACCTGTTTGTTAATTGTTTACATTGTGTGTAACATTTATGTGTGGAATTAATAACAATGTAATAAAAAATAGTGAAAATATTTGAGTAAGTAATTTAATGTTTAATATATTAGAAAAGGTGGTGTAATTTTCAGCTATGACAGAGCGTTGTGTCAGGGAAGATGGAAGAGGAACAAAGGAGGGATGTATTGCTGGAAATTTTTTATTTTTTTTTCATGCCAAAATGTTTTAAAATATGAAGTAAAGATCGTGTTTTATTTTGATATTTTATATATTCATATATTAGATTTATTACTGCAAAATATTACATTATAACTATTTACATTATAATATTACTTTTGATTAGTTACATGCATTGCTAAGTGCTACATTTGGACAACTTTAAAGGTGATTAACTCAGTATTTTTATTTTATTTAGCTTTTACTGCTATGCAGGTAATACTCAATTATATATTTCAACAAAACCTGAACTGTCTAAGACGTCTGAACTGTCTAACTGTCTATCTATCTTAGATGCAGAAAAACTAATTCATGTTTGCTGGATGATCAGCATACTCTATTAATAAACTTCAGTTAATGTAAAATGCAGCTGCCAGAGTTCTTACCAGGTCTAGAAAATATGATCATATCACCCCAATTTTATCCTCCTTACATTGGCTGCCTGTTAAGTTTCGTAATGATTATTAAATATTGCTTCTTACCTATAAAGCTTTAAATAATCTAGCTCCTGTTTATCTAACCAACCTCCTGTCTCGCTACAATCCAACTCGCCCTTTAGGATCTCAAAACTCAGGGCTTCTGGTAGTACCTAAAATAGCAAAGTCTATAGGAGGTGGAGCTTTCTCATTTATGGCTCCTAAACTCTGGAATAGCCTTCATGGTAATGTCAGAGACTCAGACACACTCTCTCAGTACAAAACTAGATAAATGTAAATAAACAATAAGTCAAACACTATTATATCCTTACAAACTTATCCCATACCTCAATAGTATGCTTATTTAGCTTATTCAGTTTTGACTGTTATGGGCATTATGGTTTTGTGGTTCAGATTTACAAATGTGTAAAGTGAGGATTTTCGTTTCATGCATTCAACTTTTAGTTCGTTTTTTTCAAACAGTATCATTATACTACCAGAATACCAGTATAGGGCACTTCACACATGGGTCTACTCTGTGATTCTTTGGTTTATTTATTTTTCATTGCAACGAATGGCAGAATGGAAGAACATCAGAAATGATGCCTAAATTGTCAACTTATTATTTAGTAGAATTATTTCAACAGCTATATCAAAGATAATGAGAACTATCAAATAAAGAAAAAACTGACTCTCTGCTACTGTTGCTGGTGTTGAATAGAGGACAACTGAGACGAGGTCTTATCATGCTGTTATGGTTGAGGATGGTTTTAGGAAGTTAAGCTTGTGATATGGCACTTAACCTCAGTTTGCTTGTGTAGACACTGGCATTAAACGTATCAGATGACAAAAATCCATCTATAGAGCAAAAGTCATGCTCTCTGAGGCCCCTTTAGTGGGAACGTGACGCGAGAGGGGAAAAGAAGGGGGAAGTGAAGCTGAGCGACAAAGAACTCTTTTCACCTGCCGCAGACAGCAGCAAAGGTTCCCACTGAGTCAGCGGAGACCCTTTAACTGATCTGTATCGACATCATCACCTGCTCCAGCAGACACCATCCGACTGAGATCTCGACATGTAGAGCCCAATGCCATCAGCCCGTGAAAGACGCCTATGGTGGTTTGTGTGCAACTGCAGATCTACATTACTTTGCATCTTACACTCTCAGAAATAAAGGTACAGGAGCTGTCACTGGGGCAGTACCTTTTCAAAATATACATATTTGTACCCAAAGAGTCCACAATGGTACCTCAAAGGTGCATATTAGTACCAAATTGTACATAAAAAGTACCTTTGAGGTACCATTATGGACCCTTCAGGTGCAAATATGTACCTTTTGAAAATGTACTGCCCCAGTGACAGCTCCTGTACCTTTATTTCTGAGAGTGTATGCTAAAGCTCTGCATCTGCAGGGAAGGCAAAGCAGTTTGATTATGTGAAGGAACTATTTGAGTGGAATTTGATTAAGGACACTATTAAACCCAGATTAGCTATAGCAAACATGCATGTGTAATGAAATTGAGTAGTTCCTGATGAAACTCCACCCACTGAGCTTAGCCATGGATCACTGCACCATCTCACACGTAAATACACATAAAGCCATTCACCAGCTAAATCCTCTGCATCACTACAAACACGGAAGCATCTAACCTTTAAATATATAAAAATATACTACTAACATGGGGGAGGAATTAAACACACTGGTTCTTTAGAAGAGTTTGGTGTTTATGAAAATGTTACATGCAGTTGAGACATTGAATACTGTAGACAATAACAAAAGCAATCAGCTCAGTAAAACTTAAAATCTGCCAGAAATACCTGGTTCCCTGAAACAGCAGAGTAGTGACATTACTTACAGTATACATAAACTACAATGATGAAAAGTGCCTTTCAATTTACTTCCATCAGAAAATTCATCCGTTAGATTAAGATGCAACATTTTTAACTAACATGTGCATAGGATTCAGTGGACACACTGTGGTTCCCCAGAAGTCCATTGAAGGTGCCTGTTTCTTTGCTCATTGGAAAAAGTGGCACTTTAACTAACACACACTTCTGATAACATACATAACGAACACATATTCCCCATTAACTACAATTTTTACTTCTATAAACTCCAAATTTACTGGTTATTAATAGTTAGTAGGATCCTTTTTTTGTTGCAGCAGTTAAAAGTCAGATATGTGATAGCATTGATGAATACACTAAGAATAAGGCATGAATATGGCCTTCATAGGTACTGATAAGCAAACTGATTTGCATGCTAACAAGCAACTGCTTGACAGTGAGATCTTATCATGCTTAATACCTAAGTCCATACTTAAAGGTCCAGTGAAATTAAAATAACATTTTTTAGATGTCAGCATCAGTATGTTAGTCATCAAGAATATTTCTAAGCTTGTGAGCTCCTAAACAGTGACAAAATTTGCATTTAGAAGATATAAAACTGGTATAAACAAGTAAAACGTGCAGTTTTTCACTTCCAACTAAATGGACCTACGTTTTTTTTTCACGTCCCATACTTCAGTTTCTCATCAAATCTTGACCAATCAAATGCTTTCTAGTATCTGACATGCCATGCCGCTTCTCATTTAGCAAGACGCTTCTCATTTGCTTTCATTTAACGCACTTGAGCTCATCCACTCTCCCTAGCTGAGCTGTGATAAAACAACTTGCTATTGGCTTCTTTTTTAAAACATGAGCAGCTACTATACTGTGTGCCCCGCCCTTTCTTAGTTTCTTAGTTAGTTTTCAGTTGAGATTACATCAAACATTGAATAAAAAAATGCACATTTCAAAGCAATTCACAGAACCTTTAAGCTTCACTAGAGACTCAAAACTTATTTTGGCTCTGTTTTTGGTGTTAGTTGGGCATTTAATCTATGTATTTTTGTTTTTGTCCTACTTGAAAGCTGATGATGCTTAAGTGAGCTTTCAAATGGGCAAAGATTTGCAACAATCAGCTAGTAAATCAAACAGTAAAAACTAAAAAAAAAAACAATATTATTTATATTTACAGTAACATCACAGTCATCAATTGAATTGAATCAAGCGAATAAGACCACTGAAAGACACATTTCAGTCCACTTACAAACAAGAAAAGGAGTAGTTTGATTTAAATAAAATGCAACATAGCCAGACATCTAACCAAACCAAAAACAGGACAAATGCCGTACTGTATATAGCATTACGATGCCCAATTTAGTTTAACACAGGTGTCAGAAAAGTGTAATATGGAGTCTGCTTTTTAGCTTCTTTAAACATTGTTTACACACATTTGCAACTGATAAAAATATATATGTAGCACACACCATGGATGTCTTCAAGTTCCAGCACAAATCATTTGCCAAAAAAAAATGTAGCTCTTTTGAGTATTTATGTTAGGTCTTAAAAATGAAAGGATCCAGGACAAAAATGTACCATTTTCTATTTGATTCTCAACCAAATAAACTAAGAACTACATGTGCAAACGCATTTTTAAAAAGTGCTTTGCTGAACACAAACCTTGAAATGGAAACGTATGCCACTGACAACATCTGAACTTCAAATTTTGTAAACAAACAATGATAATATTGTCTCTTGATCAATCCTGCCACTGGTATATGAACATGGTCCACAACAGCATGTTTTTTTTTTTGTAAGTGATAAGAGACATTGAGAATGAAGACACCACAGAGCTCACTCACCCTGCAGGACAGACGCAGCCCGGCACACACGGCTCATGAGTGGAGCAGGTGAGGTTTAGCAAATACGTCTCACAGGTCTGTTCACAGGCTAAACCTTTACTGGCAGAGGGGCCGTCAACTCGATTTCCACAGTCCTCATAAAACTGCCCAGCTGGGCAAAGGGTATCTGAGAGAGTAGAGAGACAGTAAAACACACTTCACTTCAGCACTGCAGATACGTAGATTCAAACAAACATCCAAAAACTGCTGGCATTCAATGAGTTCTACTTGGATAAACCACATTGGGATGCTGAAATACAACACTCACCAATAATTGAAGTCTGGGAAACGAGTTTTCCATCTTGGCAAATTCTGTTCAGGTTAAAAAAGAAAGATTTTAACTGATGAGAAAATTAGTGTACAAGGTCTGCTGTGATACAGTATATATGAAATATGATCACATACTTATACAGTATATCATTGTGATATACTGTTTGAAATATTATGATCTTACAAAGTCAGTTAAGTGATGTTTAATATGAGTGAATGAGGCAGTCTTACTGTACACCTGATGATGTTATGATCACATCTCCAGGAGAGTAGTCAGCACCAAGAAAACTGCATGGACATTCACTTCTGTAACACAATATACATAAACATATTAGACTAAAAGTATTAGATACTATATATTATGCTATATGTCAGGGAAAAATGCCATTCCATACATATGTTGTTACAGGAATAGCACACCACAAAATACCAAAAATGTACTTATAATTTACACAATTTCCACTTTAAACATGTTGGTATCTAAACTGTTAATAGCAAACAGTGACTTCCATAGTCATGAAAAGAAAAATACCATGGACTTCAACGGCTGTCATCAACTGTTTGGATAGCAACATTTTTAAAGTAGATGAAGAGAGAAAGTCATACAGATTTGAAACAACAATTCAGTCACTGTTGACGGCAGTACTATAGCGCGTGAATTTGTTTTGCTTAGATTGACATTTGCTTGTAGACAGAGTTTATTTGTTACCTTGTGTCATTTATATCTTGGGTAAAACTTCAGTTTAAATAACACCATTTACTTCTGGCTTATTACCTGCCTATTATTAAGATATTAACTATTTGTTAGAACTGATAAAGTATGATCCTATTTATTCATTAATTTTCCTTTGCCTTAGTCACATATTTATCAGGGGTCACCACAGCAGAATGAACCGCCAACTGTTCCAGCATATGTTTTATGCAGCGGATGCCCTTCCAGCCGCAATCCAGTACTGAGAAACACCCATAAACTCTCACATTCACACACACTCTCATCCTTTATGCATAATTAACCTATAGCACATGTCTTTGGACTGTGGGGGAAACCAGAGCACCCAAATGAAACCCATATGAACACGGGGAGAACATGCAAACTCCACACAGAAATGTCAATTTGCCCAGCTGGGACTTGAACCAACAGTGCTAACCACTAAGCCACAATGCCACCCATGATCCTATTCTACATCCCTAATTCTACCGAACATCTTAACCCAACTACTGCCTTAATCACTATCCTTAAGCTGCTAACTACTGTAGTTGTTTATTGAGGTCAAAATCTTAGCTAATGTTAATAGCATAAATTGTATATTAGAAAAAGTGTGCATTTATTTTATACTTTAACTCCATCTAACTGTGAATTAGAATTGAAAATGTTGGTTTAAGTGATGAAATGTGTGTTAACTGGAATGATCTAAGCTGCCTCTGTGAGGTTTGGATCCATATGTATATTTTAAGTTTTGTTGTGACAATTATAAGGGTGCTTTCTGCAACAGTAAGTATATTCAAACTTGTCAGTCAGTATTCAGAGTCAGAAAAAACAATGTTATTATAGCAAATGAGTGTCTATATGTATACTGGGCTTCTATTCATTTTGCTAAGTTATAACTTAGCTAAAAATGAACGGCAGTCAGTGGACAAAAGCCTTTTTTAGCTTCCAGGTGGGTGTTCCTTTTAGAGTGTGATGGCACATAAACGCTTTGAGCTGTTTAAGAGAGCAAAACTAGTTGGGTTAGAGGTGAGAGACTACAGGCCACAGCGCAGCGGTGGAGTCTATAGTAGAATAAGAGGCTAAAGTCCCCTCTATCACGTCCCCGACTCTCTCTCAGCCTCTGCCAGTGTGAGTGCTGTAACTCTAGCACACACTGAGTATGTGGCAGTGGGACACAGGACATTTCAGGGAAGTGAACCCATGTGAGGGCGAGGTGGCTAAAAGCGTTATACAACACCTGAGGTTGTCAGGTCCATAACATTTTACAGCCTACTTGAACAGGGACTGGAAAAATCTCCACTCCCACTCACAATAAATAACTTAATCTGGGTCAAATTGCACAGCTAAAATTAGGAGGGTGATTTTGAGCATTGGTTTCATTCCACTAGGTCATATAATCCTTGATTTAGACAAAGGTAAACAACATTGGCTCTATTATGTAGATAGAAATTACAATAGTCACATAAGATGTGAATAGAATCTTAGGTACACTCTCAGAAATAAAGGTACACAAGCTGTCACTTTCAAAAGGTATACATTTGTACTTAAAGGGTCCTTGTTGGTAACTCAAAAGTATATATTGGTACCTAAAAATTTTAAGAGAAACATTTTTGTACTTTTTAGGTACTAATATGTACCGTTGAGGTATTAATATGGACCTTGTAGGTACAAATGTGTACCTTTGAAAAGGTACCACCCCAGTGACAACTCGCGTAACTTTATTTCTGAGAGTGTAGAGTTGAGGTAGTGGTGGCCAGGAAACTATGTTTTTACAGTAATTTCATTAATTTTTAGAGTAAATCTGCATTATTTCTACTGTAATTTTACAGTAACATTAGTGACAATATTGTAATTTTGTTCAGTTAAGGTAGTGGCGACTGTGAAACTGTATTTACAGCAATTTCATTAAAATTCAGAGTAAAACTGCATTATTTCTACTGTAATTTTACAGTAACAGCAGTAAGAACAACATATAATGTTGTCGTTATATACAGCAGTGTGCTGTTTTATACATTACAGTTGCAGTTACTACAGTAGACTACTGTATTTACATCCTGCTTTTAATTTTACAGTATTTTTTATTATTGTGTTATTATTATTTTAATATCAATAAATTGTGATAGACAAATTTAGATGGACTTGCTCCTAATTAACTTTTAATTTAGAATGAAAAAGAAATGTAATTGTTAAAAGGTGTAAAGGAAGGGTTTGATTTTAAAACAAATCTTTCATAATAATCAAAAGCCTAATCCCAAAGTTGTTTCTACATATTTCAGTCAAGCTCTAGACTATATTGTACCGTGTGACACAGGTGTGTGTATGCATGTTGAAGTATGTTCCTTCCGGACACACGCAGCCCTCCTCACACTCGTCTCCACACGGCTGAGGGAGAGACAGAAACAGACATCTACGCTGACATGCAGACACACAGACTCCATACTCCATAGTAGACGGACACGAGACAGCTGCAAAAAAACACATACACATACACAACACACATAGAAACTTCAATCTTGAGCACAATGAAAATGGGAATGAGTAAATACAGTAAATAAAAAGACTTTACAATAACAGTACATGAATAATGATGTGTTAATATGTAAACTAAACATTACTTTATTATGAACTAATCATGAACTAACTTTAACTACATGAGTCACATGAGTTCATGTGTAAATAACGGCTATCTTAATTACTTGTTAGTACATGATAGTTTGTTAAATAATGTATTAATTACCACATTAGTTTATGCTTAATTTAACCATCATAAACTCATGACATGTTAATGTAGAATTATATCATGACTTTACTTGGAGGAGCACATCATCATTAACCCATTATTAACTAATCATGAACTCCTTATGCACGTCCGTCTAGTGTGTTTACACTGAATAACAATAGAGAAGTGTTCTGTCAACATTAACATGAACAGTTTAAACACCAGGGCTCATGAGGAGTTAAGGATGGGTTAATGATGAAGGATGGGTGATGTGCACCTCCAAGTAAAGTCATGACATAATTATACATTAACAGCTCATGAGTTCATGTTGGTTACATTTAGCTTAAACTTAAATGTTAATTAATACATTAATAAACAATCATGTACTAAAAAGTAATCAAGTTAGCCTTTATTCACACATGAACTCGTGTGACTCAAGTTGTAGTTAAAGTTAGTTCATGATTAGCTCATTCATTAACTCATCATTAATTCATAATAAAGTAATGTTTAGTTTACATATTTATACATCATTACTCATGTACTGTTATTGTTAAGTGTTACCATAAAAAAGTGTGTGTATAAAAGTCACGTATAGGTCTGGGGTCAGTAAGTTTTACTTTGAATTCATAAAATGTATCAAAAGTGACAGCAATTGAATTAAAAGTGGTTATATGTTTCTTCTGAAGTTTAAACATTTGTATTGTGTTGTCTAAAATGAATATAAACATGTCTGAAGTCATGGCATCCTATTGTGTTTTTCAAGCAAAATGTTTATATTATTGAAAGAAATAAGCTACATAAATGACGTTTTTATTTTGAAATGTGGACAATATATATATATATATATATATATATATATTATTAGTAAATTACAGATCAAAATTAAACAAAAAAACTTGACTCCAGCCATTCGGATTGCTGTATGGATCTAAAAATAACCATTCATTTAACAGTCAGTCATGTTCATTCATTTCATATATAATATTTCTTCTTAATCAAACCCAAGTAAGAATATTTGGTAACACTTTAGTCAACTAGTGGCGTATAACCTTCTTATTATTATGATATTGCCTGTTTATTAATACTTATAAAGCACATATTCTGCATAATCTTATTCTAAATTTCTAACCGCCCTAATACCTAAACCCAACTACTATCTTAATAACTAATAATAATCAGCAAATTAAGAGTTTATTGAGACAAAACTTATAGTTAAAAGTTTGTTAATTGTGAGAATTGTACCTTAAAATAAAGTGTATACAGTATTTGTCCAACAAAAATGTTCCCACTTAGACACTAAAAATGCTGGGTTCCACACAACTCCATGTTGTCCTAACACAGTTTGGATAAGTTAACTTGATCATTTTTACAAATTTAAGTGGATTGAACATAAAATATTTTAAGCTGTCCAAAAAAAAACTTAAGAATTGTGTTGGTTCAACTCATGTTAAATAAGTCATTTGAACTAGCAGCAAAAGAAATTTGAACAATTGTCATTTTAACAATTGTCATGTATTCATTCATTCATTTTCTTTTCGGCTCAGTCCCTTTATTAATCAGGGGTCGCCACAGTGGAATATTCCGGCGACTTATCCAGCACGTTTTTACGTAGCTGATGCCCTTCTAGCCACAACCCATCTTTGGAAAACATCCACACACACTCATTCACACTCATACACTATGGACAATTTAGCCTACCCAATTCACCTGTACCGGCGGAGCACCCGGAGGAAACCCACGCGAATGCAGAGAGAACATGCAAACTCCACACAGAATTGCCAACTGACCCAGCCGAGGCTCAAACCAGCGACCTTCTTGCTGTGAGGCGACAGCACTACCTACTGCGCCACTGCGTCACCCCATTTTAACAGTCAATATATGATCATTTATTTTGATGTCCATTTGATTATTAGTAGACTGTCTGCTTAATATCTACTGATTCTGCTCCTTCAACAGACATTTAACTGACTAAAAGAAACTTTGCAAGTCATGTCTACTTACACGAACCCCAACCTCAACCCCAACCTAACAGTCTACTTATAATCTAATGAGAATTAGTTGACATGTAGATACAATGTAACTAAAATTCAACAGACCATCAAAATAAAGTGTGACCCAATATATAATAAATGCTGATCTTTTAAAAAGTGCAATTGATTATAGATTGCTGACACATATTTAAATGATTTTTAAGGAATCATGTAACACTGAAGAGTAACAATGCCGAAACGTACAGGAATAAATTAAATTTTCAATATATATTATAACATAAAATAATAATTTGAAATCACAGTGTTTCGGATCAAATAAATGCAGTTTAAAAGGCTTTTTAGAATCACAAAAACAGCTGGTCTTGTACACGTTAGACTCACCACACTCAGGCAGGTGTGGGCGAAACTCTATGATGACCCCATGTCTCCGGCAGGTGCGAGCGTAGTGAGCCAGAATGGAGCAAAGACACAGTGCTCCACATTTGCACACGTCTGCACGACACTGAAGCTGGAACCCCACCGGACTCACATACTCATGGCATGCAGAAAACACCTCCTGTGTCAGTATGTCACACTTCTCCACGGCATAAGAGGCTGAAATCATACAGACAGACATTTAATCTATACAGAACACAACCTAAAAGACACTAGATGTTGCATATTTGCAGCTTGCTGATTCACCTGCTTGCTGATGTGTGTCACAAGGGTCGAGTTGGGGTAAGCTGGGCCGTGGCACACACGCTGAAGACACGCGCCATGCATTTCCAAACAAGAAAGGCGTGCTTTCAATCATGCCAGAGGGTGCACTGCAATAACACATGAACCAAATCAACTCGCAAGTTGATTATGAGCTAAAACAGACAGCAAGAAAAGGATGAAAGCATAAAGTAGATTGGAACCCACAGGAAGTCATCCTGAATGTTGCCGTTGAAGGTTCCACAGAGCCCCAAAGTGTTGTCTCTCCACTGCTCCTCCAGCTGCAGGTACAGCCTGAACTCCTTCCAGTTATATTGCAGTCGCAGACCCTGCGATAACTTCACCTGAACAAACATGGACGACAGCTCCTGGATCTGAAACATATCTGAGAAAACATCACTCTGTTAACCACATGCTGGACTATGAATATGAACATGTACATTTTAAACTACTGTATTGTGACACATTGCTATTTTATTGCGTATATGTCATCATTTCATTTCAAACCTTTATGGTCTTCTGTAAAACATATTGAAGAACACTGTAGTTGAAGAACCAAATAGTTTTGGTTTCCCTTGGCTTTCACTAGACATTTCACAGAGTATCTTCTTTTACGTTCCACAGAAGAAACAAATCCAGGTCATAGAGGTTTGGAATAGCATGTAGGTGAGTAAATGATGACAGAAATTGACATTTTTGGATATTAAGAATGGGCATAGGAAGGTGATAATGTGTCTGTATGTAATCTGTACTGTACCAAGTTTCAGGCGAGGAATAAATCACTATAAAAACAGCACAAAATACAGAAATATCTGTCTACTAATTCTGTTTTTCTTATTATATTTTAGACACAATGGACCCCCAAAAATAAATGACTACCATTCTATTTTTTTTTTTATGAAAGAATCAACATAGTATACTCACTCAAATATCTTTTGAATTAAACCATAAATTCTATCCGGTTAAACATTTTCTAAGTACATTTAAAAAGAATATTGATACACTCTCAGAAATAAAGGTACAGAAGCTGTCTCTGGGGCAGTACCTTTTCAAAAGGTACATATTTGTACCCAAAGAGACCACAATAGTACCTCAAAGGTGCATATTAGTACCCAAATGTACCTAAAAAGTACCTTTGAGGTACAATTATGGACCCTTCAGGTACAAATATGTACCTTTTGAAAGGGTACTGCCCCAGAGACAGCTTCTGTACCTTTATTTTTGAGAGTGTATCAATTGTTATTTTTGGTGTTTGCATTTGAAAACTGTACCCAACATCATTTGATTATGTTAAAAAGCTTTGGTTTGATGCCTCTGTCTTTATTAAAAAGAAACTCTTCATTTTAATTAGCATTTTAAACATGTAATTTTGGGTTATTTTAATTATGATAATCTGAATAATAAAGTTTTTGTTATTATTCTATTTATTTTGTTTATTAAGTGTAAATTAAGTGTAAATGTTTTACTTAACTCAACTCAACTCAATTTATTTCTAAAACACATGCAAACATATAAGGAGCCAAAGTACATAAAATCACAACACATGATTAAAAGCTAAAGAAAATAAGTGTGTTTTCAGTGACCTCTGAAAAGACTCAAAAGTTAGAGCTGTTCTTAGGGAGAGTGAAAGATCATTCCAGAGTCTTGGAGCTGCTACTGAAAAAGCTCTATCGCCTCGACATTTCAAGTGTGATCATGGAACTTGCAAATAGAGGCGATCTTTAGAGAGAAGAGATCTCACGGGTTGGTGTATATTAATTAACTCAGAAATATACTCAGGGGCCAGGCCATGGAGGGATTTAAAAAATACTTAGTTATACTTAGTTTTATGAGGAACTGAAAATTTTATTTTGTACTATACAACATAGTACTAATAGAAAGGCCATTAAAACTGTCCATTTGTGCTCTATTTCAAAATTTTGATTAATGTTTTGACATGTTTGACATGTTTTGCTTGTTTGTAATTGTAAGAATCTTTATTTAATTATTTATACTCTTTTGGTTTTTGGGTTGTGTTTGTTTTGTTTCTTGATTTTTTTATTTTTGTACTGTTATTATTATTTACATTCTATCACCCTGGCATTGTATTGTTTGTTCTATTGTCATGTATCTGTTGTTTAAAGCATAATAAAAAATAAAAAAGTAATATTATTCATTCATTTTCTTTTCAACTTAGTCCCTTTATTAATCTGGGGTCACCACAGCAGAATGAACCGCCAACTTATCCAGCATACATTTTACACAGCAGATGCCCTTCCAGCTGCAACCCATCACTGGGTAACATTTATACACACATACACTATGGATAATTTAGCTTACCCAATTCACCTATACCACATGTCTTTGGAATTGTGGGGGAAACCCACACCAACACGGGGAGAACATGCAGACTCAACACAGAAACGCCAACTGATCCAGCCGAGGCTCGAACCAGCAACCTTCTTGCTGTGAGGCTAACGTGCTACCCACTGCGCTAACATACAGCCAAAGTAAAATTAAGAATTAAAAAAATAAAGTGTACATACCTAACCGATGCTATGATAAAAACTTAATGTAATAACATAACATGACATTTTTAAAGCGGTCTAATATATATTAAAAGGTTATTAACTTTGAATAGTGATTAATATATATTGAAAAGTGGAAACTGTTCTTTAATGATAGAGTGATGGTATGTTTTAAGAAATTACTGACAAACAGGCATTGAAAACCAGCAGACCAGATTCCAATATTCTGCATATGCAACACCTCAAGACATTGATGAGAAGTTGTATTTGAAAAAAAATTCAGATTTTTGTCCTTAAACCGCTTCTCCATGTACGACTAATCAGAAAAAATTTATTAACCTGTTAGCCTTCAATCAATTTTGGGAATTTACACCTATCTAACTTTTTTGTATATGTAAATGATCTATTTGTCTGCTAGAAGAAAAAAAAATCTTTGCTAGTGAGAAATGTCATGCTTTTAAAGTAGCAAAACTATTTCCTCAGTGACGCTGACATCATATTTCTGTGAGCGTGCATGTTTTAGTGTTGGTGTGAATATGTTTTGCAATTGTAATTTCTGTACACACTGTCAGTGGTGGAAGGAGTACTGAAAAATCATACTTAAGTAAAAGTTTACTTGCCTAAAAATGTAGTGCTAGTAAAAGTATCAGTTGTAAACATTACTCAAAGTATGAGTAAACATGCCCTTTCATAAGTACTTATGAGTAGTGAGTATTGCATTGTAAAAAGCTGATGCATTTACATTTAATTTGTGGATGTGTGTCAACATAACATTTTGTAATACATTTAGTGATTGCCCAGCAGGCACACAAGGTCATAACACGTTAGAATTAGGTTAGATTTAGGTCGTGACATCATGTAACCAAAATTCAATATCTAGTCAGCGTCTAAGGACAATGATATTTTCATTTCAAATAATGATGTCAAATGACGTTGATATTTGCTTAATTTTAGGTTGTGACCAAAATTCAATGTTGAGCCAACATCTTAAACCAACATTATATTGACGTCAAATACTGACATTTATTCATCAGGTATGACAACTAAAATCCAACATCTGATAGACACTATAGTGGTAACGTCCACACAACGTCAAGCTTTAACATCGTTAGACGTTGATTTTAGTTTGGACGTTGAACATTGATGTTGGGTTCTGATGTCAATCCGATTTTCATTTACAAACAAAATGCAACGTCCCCACCTCGTTGGGGTACAATATCAATCTGACATCATGTTGACATCTTGTGCTTGTTGGGTGTTTATTAAGATATTGGCTGCTCATTATCAGAGCAAAAGTCATAGTAAATGTTTTCTTAATAGTGCACTTCAGTGCTTTAAAAACTCATGCTAGTACTTTTTGGTACTAACACATATCATCTGAGTGATGGGACAGGTATGGCGATTTACCGTCTGAATACGGCAGTGAGATCCTGAACTGGCTGGCCAGAAAAACCTCTCCACTGTGGCTCATTGTGATCTCAGTACGTGGATCCTCATTCACCACCAGGTTAACCGACTGAATACAAGCCCCATCCAGATTCTGCAGAGTGAACACAGAGCAAAACAAAATCAGAAGAGCCAGAAGATCCCATACCAGCACACACAATATGAGGATCTACAGAACCACTACATCCAGCACAATGGATGAATGTCTGCACAAAGACACAAACCTATCGCTTCATCTGTTTCAATTTTGACTAATTCTGTAATCATGTCGTTTAGGAATTAAGCATTTGAGTTACCGAGAGTTGTTCACAGGAGATAAACCACTCAGACCCTGAATCGCTCCATTCAAGCAAATGATGGACGCTACCAGCAGGTGCCTATGAGAGAATCTTTCAGCAGTCGCTTTGCTGAAATACATCTCTCGCTCTCTATCAGCAACTACAAAGTCTCTGGTTCTGTCATTTAGAGGCTCAGATAAGCAGAACAGCTTGTTCAGAGTCCAGACTGAGACACCATACACCAGACTGCTCTCTGTGTGTTGAGTTTTAGCATCAGCAGGTCTGGGCTTTGGGAAAGGAAGGCTTTGAGGAGGAGAATCTCTTCATGATTTGTATCGTTTCATGTTTTCTCAGTCAGAGCTAAGTGGGGTCTAAACATGACATAAGCACATCTAAGACGTTGTTTCATCTCAATTTCAAAAAAAAGTTTAGTAATCTAATAACTAATTTAGATAATGTTTTTTTGACCCACAATTTATGTGTAACTAAACTGAATTTACAGCAGAAATAATTTCTTACAATAGCACACTTATACAGTACAGTATGTGGGTTTAAGTATAATGGATTATCAGTATGAAAGATTCGGGAAAACAAGCATGAGCATCACTTTCTTTTTTTTTCAGCCTGCAAATGTTATTTTTTAACCTGTAAGAAACAAGGGGGTAATAGTTCCATTTACACTATAACATAATGGAAAAATGTTTTGAGAAATATTTAAAAAAGAAAATGCTGGTTGCCCCTTTTTTAAATTAGCTTTCCCTAGTTGATTTGAGCCAAGTTCACACTACAAAATTGTAAACATTGGCAGATCTCTGTGCTGTTCAGATTACATGACTTGATTGTTTGTAAATCATTAAAGCATTCACACTATGCAACTCTACATAAATGATCCAAACAATGGGTCACACACATGTTCAGAGTGTAGCTGTCAGAAAGAGCAGAACACAAGTAGCTGCCTGCATCACAGATACACAGCCAGACAGCTTTTAGCAATAGTTGGTTATAGCTCTGAAAGCATTCACAAGAGCATCTGAAAGCCACTTCTATCAGTTGATTCACCAGTGGATTGCTCAAATACAGTGAGGGAAATAAGTATTTAATCACATTGTGATTTTTCAAGATCTCCTACTTAGAAATCATGGATGGGTCTAGAATTTTCAGTATAGGTGCAATTTCACTGTAAGAGACAGAATCTAAAAATAAAAATGCAGAAATCACATTGTATGATTTTTTAACAATTTATTTGTAAATTACTGTGTCAAATAAGTATTTGTTCACTTGCTTTTCAGCCAAATTTCTGACCCTCAAGACCTGTTTTTTTGCTTTAAAATAGTCCAGCTACACTCTGCTTATGATTCTAATTTAGTAGCACTTGTTTGAGGTCACTAGCTGTCATAAAGACACCTGTGGACCCCACAATCAGTCAAAAGTCTAAGTAGCAACATGGCCAAAACCAAAGAGCTGTCAAAAGACACAAGAGATGAAATTGTAAACTTTCATAAAGCTGAAACTGCTACGGGGCAATTGCCAAGAAAGAGCAACTGTTGGAGCAATTGTTAGAAAATGGAAGAGGCTAATGATGACTGTCAATGTCCTTCAGACTGGGCCCCACGGAAGATCTCTCCTCGTGGGGTATTAATGATGCCAAGAATGGTCTAGAATCAGTCCAGAATTATCAATGCCGTGAAGAGAGCTAGGACCACCGTTTTCAAGGGTACTATCAGTAATACAGTAAGATGTCATGTTTTAAAACCATGCATCGCACGGAAGGTTCCCCTGCTTAAGTTAGCCCATGTCAAGACCCATCTGAAGTTTGCCAGGGACCATCTGGATGGTCCAGAGTATTCATGGAAGAAAGTCCTGTGGTCAGATGAGACCAAAGTAAAACTTTTTGGTCTTAACTCTAATCACCAAATTTGGAGGAAGAAGAATGATGTGTATCATCCCAATAATACCATACCTACAGTGAAGCATGGGGCTGGAAGCATCATGCTCTGGGGTGTTTTTCTGCACACGGGACAGAATGACTGCACTGTATTAAGGAGAGGATGAATGTGGCCATGTATTGTGAGATATTGGGCAAAAACCTCCTTCCCTCAGTCAGAGCATAAAAGATGGGTCGTGGCTGGGTCTTCCAACATGACAATGACCCAAAGCACACAGCCAGGAAAACCAAGGAGTGGCTTCGTAAGAAGCATAACAAGGTTTTGGAGTGGTCTAGCCAGTCTCCAGATCTAAATCCAATAGAAAATCTTTAAAGGAAGCTGAAACTCCATGTTGCTCAGCAACAGCCCTGAAACCTGACAGATCTAGAGAAGATCAGGGGGCAAAATCCCTCCTTCATTGTGTGCAAACCTAGTGAAGAACTACAGGAACCCTTTGACCTCTGTAATTGTTAACAAATGCTTCTGTACTGAATATTTAAAATGCTTGACTCAAGTGATCAAATACTTATTTGACATAGTAATTTACAAATAAATTGTTAAAAAGTCATACAATGTGATTTCTGCATTTTTATTTTTAGATTCTGTCTCTTACAGTGGAATTGCACCTATACTGAAAATTCTAGACCCCTCCATGATTTCTAAGTAGGAGATCTTGAAAAATCACAGTGTGATTAAATACTTATTTCCCTCACTGTATGTGCACGGTTCAGCCGAAAGATCTGGCTTTCAAATGCTCATGTATCTGTGGATGCGTTTGATGAGGAGCATGATGCAATGATCGTTCTAGACAATTATATCCAATTCTGTTAAGTGGGCGGACACAATCACTGTGTTCCGTTTGGAAGGGCTCAACCCTATGGCCCTAATCTCTTCGACAGTTTTACCCTCCACAATGACAACTTTTAAGGGATTCTGGCATAGTGATGAGCCATTTAAAATGAAACACAGCATGCTACACCTATCAACTTTATTGTGCAAAGGATTATATGGACCTGAAGTGTTCATAAGTTGTGTAACCTTCGAAATCCTTAATTAGAAAAGTGCCCTTCATAGTGGCCAGATTTGAGCACTTTGGTTTGGACTGACACTTCAGTATGTTTTCACTATGAAGTGCTTTTTTCAGAGGGAGATATATTCCATTTGGAATGCACTAAATGACCAGTCAATTCATCACTTGTGCTCTCATTGGTTGCAGCTAGTCGTTACATCTGACACCATGTAATGTCGAATCTACCAATCAGTCAAGATATTTGGTAAGCTAGATATTTGTTTGGCATTGTTGAGGTATTGGTTGACATCTCAGCAGCCTTTGATGCAGTTCAAACAAAACATATTTGGCATGTAATTATAGAGCAGGGGTGTCCAAACTCGGTCCTGGAGGGCCGGTGTCCTGCTAAGTTTAGTTCCAACTTGCTTCAACACACCAGCCAGGAAGTTTCTGGTATATCTAGTAAGAGCTTGACTTGCTGGTTCAGGTGTCTTTGGTTAGGATTGGAGCTAAACTCTCCAGTACACAGGCCGTCCAGAAAAAGAGGAACCAATTTAAGTATTTATGCAATGCAAAAGCATTTTTAGCACCTATAAAGAACCTAGTAATGGTTCTTAAGCGATTCTTTTTGGTGTTTTATCTGCTGAATTATGTAATATTTAAAGTTATGTAGCTATGTAGCACTTAAAATGGTTCCCCTATTAATACATTCCAAAGAACCACGTTTTTATAGACCATTTCAGTGTGGTAATGTCATTGGTCCATGAACATTTCCTGCTTGTTTCATAACTGTAACAAGAGGCAATTTAATCATATCTTAATCTAAAAACAGCTGTCATAACATTATTTTGTCATAATCTGGATAATTGGAAGCTTAGGAAATTAAAAATGTAATACAGGATCACTGTTATTGATTACATCTCTCAAAATCATCTATACAGTGGACCATAAAAGCAAAGGGACAGGTGTTGTATTCTATCATGTTGCATTGCTTGTGAGAAGTGCTAAAAAGAGGTAAGGTTGTTTTCATCTGCATTGGACTTTGATGATAAATGGCATAAATAAAAACAATTCTAATTGGAAAATATAGTGGGCTTGTTACCTGCTTGCATCTTGTAGAGTAAATATACTTTTTGAGAATTGTAAATTAAAGTGGGTATTATTTCCACTTTCATTATCCTTTCATATTGTTCCTTTATGCTTACATATACACACTAAATAGGTACATTTTATTACAGCAACATACATTGAAAATTGTTTTTGTTATAATTTAATTCGCAAGCTATAATCTTTAAGCTAAAACATTACTTTAACAAACGGAGTAACAAGACCAGCCTGAACTGGTAATACATCAATAGCTTGACTAATCGCACAAATCTAGAAGCTGTAATCTTAAGTCTGTGTACTGAAGCTGTGTTCCAGCCACCAGATTACTCTTTAGATCACCACACTAGAGCAATTCTGGATCGTGATGAAGAAAGGTTTGGCATGCAGCATCTGGCATGCCTTAAGTCTTTTCTCTTTTGTGTGCGAATACTTGAGGTTTGTGCTGGTGCGGATGAAAGTGCAGAGGGACTTACAGCTCCACAGGGTGCGTTCTGAATGGTCACGGTGAACCTGCCAGAGTTTCTGCTCTTGGCTAAAACGTACTGACAGGTAGCAGGAAATGTGTAAACCCTGCCATCAAATGACTGGAAGAACATGTCTCCTGTCACAGAGCACTCTCCTGTTCAAAAAAAAATAAATATAGAAACATTAAACCTTATCAGAAATGAGTATACAACTGTTTCATACTTTGGGGGTTGGTATAAGATTTTATTATGTTTCTAAATGCTTTCCATACTGTAAAACAGCTCCATTTTGGAATATTATTACAATTTAAATGACCTGTTTTCAATGTTTGCAACTTATTTTTGTGAAACAAAGCTTTAAAGCAGCCATTACTACAGCCAATTACAATCTCCAATAACCCATGTTCCTTCAGAAATTAATAATTTCAAAATGCTGACTTGGTGTTTAACAGAAATAGCACAAATGATGTTCTTTGTGTGGAAATCATTTTCAAGACTCCAAAATAACCATTTATTTGAAACAGAAAATTTATAGTTGTTAATTTGTTTACTGTCATTTTTCAATTTAATGTGTCTTTGTTAAGTAAATGTGTTCATTTCTTTTTTAAAAATTACTTTGAACAGTAGTGTAGGTCTTCAGCTATGACAAGAGCCATTCTATTACATTATGTCTGGTTTATCAAAGTAAATTGGTAAAATGAGATGTTATTAAAGACAAGCGTGTCCTCCACAGTAAGGCCATTCATCAAAATACAAGCATTATGTAAGGAGATGGGAATGAGGCTTTTTATATTTAACTCAATCAGCACAATCTCTGCGATCACAAGATAGTAAAACTGAAATAGGATACTGTTGGTATTAATTAATTGAGAAAATGCTATTTAGAAATAGACATGGGCATTGCTAAGCCTATTTTAGGGTGGCTGTAGCCCCCCTATATTTATACTCAGCCCCCCTAAAACTTTTGCGATTAGCTCATAAACTGTATACTAAATTAATGCCTCAGTCCCCTTTAAATTTGATATGACAACGGTGGCAGAATTTGGCTTCTCCCCGTCTTTTGTTTTTCATTTAATCAGCAAACCACAGCTGTGCAGAGCGAGAGAACAAGGTGTGTGTTTATCGATAAATTGTTATAAAATCTGCTTATTTGCAGTTCTTTGCTACAGAAACACTTATATCACTCGTACCCCAATGTCAGGAGCAATCTGGTTTTCCTATCTACTGTTTCCTCAGTGCTCACCTCATCAGCACAGCTGTTTCCTCCAGTGAAAAATGTAACTCTTAATAAATATTTTGCTATTTTTAGTTCAAAATTAACTACCAATATAAAACCCATTTAGTGCGGGTGGCAAGTATAGCATACAGTCTTGCACAGAAAGGATTAGACACATTGATAGAACCACATAGAGTGTTGTCTTGTATTCAAAAATATTTATTATTTATTATTATAATTCAGATCGTGAAATCTGTGAATTACGTTTATGTTGTCCGGAAAAAACAGAAGCTGTTGCTGAATGAAAGTGAAACTTGAAAAATTAAAAACCAAAAATAACATGATTACATACATTTAAAAAAAAAAAAGTTCAACTTGTGTAAAGGAGTTCGATCCTCATGTGAAATTGTACAGGGAAGAAGCCAGTCAGTAGAGTTTATAGCTAAATATTTAACAGTGTTTGCATGTCTTTTATGGCACAATTCATTTAAATGAATGTAAAAAAAAAACATTCATTACAAGTTGCTTTAAAAAAGCACCTGAACTGTTTTACATTTTGTGATTTTTCTTTAGTTGTATAAAAATCTATTTGCATGTCCTTTACTGCATAGAAGTAAAATAACATTCATTACAAGTTGATTTGATTTTTAAAAAAGCACCTAAAAATTCATCATT
>CAIGQZ010001108.1:24464380-24485298 GCA_903798205.1 Danio tinwini
TAATAATAATAATAATAATAATAATAATAATAATAATAATAATAATACATAAAAATACCTGCAGAACTAAATTCCAGATATCAAAAGTTGTTGGGTCAGAGATCAATGTCCTATAATACATATAACATTTTATAATTTTGTGAACCCCAAAAAGTGACAAACATGGCTAAAGTTCATTTAATGTTAATTGGACAGTTCTTCAGATTATTAGAGATAAAATATACAAACAAAAAGGAACTATAAAATCAAAGCATTAAAAAAAACTTCACCTCTCAGATCTGAAACAACACCGCTTACTCTACATTAAATTCAATTCATCTTTGTTTCTATAGCGCTTTTACAAATAGTTAGCAGCCAGGTAAGGTGATTTTTGGTGTCCCCGGACACAGCGTATTTCTGTATTTGCATGTGTTGTGAGAATTAGCTTGCACATGTGTTGTCAAACTGATGAAGTTTTTTCTCAGTTTGTTCATGTTTTTCCCTTTTCTTAACTTGCAGTGCTTTTGAGCTCTCGCGATCACTATACGTTAGATTAATTTAAAGTTTTAATTAAAATTTAGAGTATAAGATATTTTAAATACCCCACACACAAACTCTCATTAACATGGGAATCTATTGTTTTAGGATTTGTCAGGTTCAGCCTGCTACTGCATACTGTATATTTCAAATCTGTGTCATGCGCACTGAATGAAACCTGAAGAATCAAACTAAGGATCTGAGAATCAAACGTATGTGTGTGTTGTTTCAAGAAAAACCACCATTCATTTGTGTTGTGCTTTATTTGCATTTGTTTACATTAATTTATTCTTTATTTAAATATTGTATTTAATCATTTAATCATTAGTTATTTATATAATTATCATTATATCATTTTATTGATTATTAGTTAATGATTGATTATTATTTGTCATTTTATTATGTTTTTAATATATTTTATTATTAAAGATTTCCAATAACTATTGCTTCATTATTATTTCATTTTTCCATGTTGTTAAAATCTTATGACTGTGTGAATAAAAGCAACACTAGTTTTCAATAGTAATAGACAAGTAAATGTCTCCATTTTAAGGTCTGTATTGTCTCTGGACAATGTTGTGAAGCAGTCATTTTCCATTGCTGTTGCTTGTGGTATATTAACACTTGTTGGATTTATCCTGTTCAGACGAAGTCTGAGCATTGAATCATACTCAACTAAGATTATTCAATAAACTCTGCTCTTTCTTTATCATCATCACTGTCATGTCTCCTGCTTCTGCTCCTCTCTGGCTTTCTCAGTCAGCTCCTATATTGATAGCAGACTGTTAATTTGATTGAATACTGGTTAACAGGTTTGGGTACTGGGTTGCTCTGCTGGCTTGTTGTCTGGATACCCAAAGAAACAGACATTTTCTAACAGGATCTGGCGTCTGGGGCTAGATCTTATTTATCTGGCATGGAGAGTGTGATCTAACAAGTTAAGGCCAATTCTGTTTTTGTACTATACTGTGTATTTACACAGTGGCCGTATTCATCTATGTAAACACACGAAAACAACATTAACATTATAGCAGACACTGTAAAAGGCTCATTCTCAGCCATTAGACTTTTCTGACAGGGTATTCGAGTGTCATTGAGTGTCAGAATGTTGTGGGACTGCTGTACAGGAGTTATGATTATGGATTATAGATCGTAAAATTTAGCTTTTTTTTTTTTAAAGCATGACGGTAAAACATGAACGCAGTTATAAATATATTCAAACATATGTTTGTTTGTTGTGGAAATTTGTAATAATGATAAAAAAAATACTAATATGTGGATCTCCTTACTTCCGGGTTCAGCAATACTACCACTGTGGCAGGTGTATTCTGGGAAATTTTCTCACCCCTTGGTTTCGAGTGTGCTCCTGAAGAATCTTCGTTCGAAGGGGTGTATACCCCTTGCCTTTAGCCCTACGCTTTTAAGCTAAAGAGAATTGGGACACCACTACCCCTTGACGTGAACGTGCAAAGTAAGGGGTAGGGGTAAGGAGAAGGGCTAAGGGGTAGAATTGGGATTTGGCCTTAATGTCTAAAGAGAACACTCGACTAAAAATCATACTGACAAGGTCATTCCAAAAGCCACAGTCTGCAACAAACAAAGCAACACTTGCCATAGCTGGTCTTCAGGTCATCTTGAGTGTCAGCATTAAAATTCCCACAAAGTCCACAGGTGTGTCCCACAAACTCAGGGCTCATTTTGATGTACACAGAGCTGGTGAGACCCTGCCAGGCCAGTGTGAAGACATGTGGCTGAGAAACGACAATGTAGTCAGAGATTCGCTCCAGCTCAACGTCATGGATGTGATGAGGCAGCAGCACACTAAAGAGAGAGCATAATTAACTTACCGCTGCACTCTACAGACAGAGCATATTTAACATGCTACATCCTACAGAGAGAGGATTTTCAATTATATCATGCAGGTCAGGTTAAGGTTAAGTGGCAGGATGTGTTTGAGTGTCAATGTTCATTACCTTTGACCCTTGAAAGTAACACTGAAGTGCTGTAACCTAATCTCGCCCTCCCATGGCAGGAAGAGGCTGATTGAACGCGTGCAGGAGTATGGAGAAGAACTGCATTCTGGGTCATTATGCACCTGCAGATTGTAAATCAGATTGCACAAATAATTAGTAATGAAGCATTGCATAAGATACAGCTGTTATAGGAAAAGAGGTAAATAGAGTATTTACTAACTACAAACTACTACAACACAATTCCTGAGGCTATTTTGGGGACAACTTGATGGTTTTATGATCAATCTACTTAAATTTGTAAAAACTAATAAGTTAACTTAATTTCTTCATGTTGTCTTAACACAAATCAAGTGTTTGGAACCCAGCATTTTTTACAGTGTACTTATTGACACACTTGCCCAGTTAAAGGGCACTTATTTTACCCCTTTTTCAAGATTTAAGATATGTCTTTTTGTCTCCAGAATGTGTCTGTAAAGTTTCAGCTCAAAACACCCATCAGGTTATTTTTATAGCTTTCTCAATATTGGATTTTTTGCTTTGAACACAAAGTAGCTGTTTTCGTTGCCTGTGCCTTTAATACTAGTTTTCCCCACCCACTGTTCCCACATGCCTGTCAGATTGTCTCCGTCTCCGGCTGCATCAGATAAACAGCACAGTGACAGACATGAAGAAAGCAGATCTCATGTAACGTTTGTGAGAAATACTACAGTAAGAACTTTTCCAATGAGTATTTGATGTATTTGTTGTGAAGTTAATTCAAGCCTTTCTGCAACGATGTGTCACACACGATGTCGTTACAAAGTTCACGCACACACACACAGACACAAACACAGCGGACACACACACACACACACAGTGTGCGCGTTTAACTGTTGCACTGTTTTTGCACAGCAAATGTGACAGGATAAACGTTAATATCCACTGCTGTATAGTTATCCGTTATGTTAATGTACAAAATAAACCTGATTTAACATCCCCTAACCCGGATTGAAGCGTCTTCTTTTATAATTGTACTGACACGCTGCTGTGGTGATAAAGACGATAAAACTGCTGTAATTCATTACAAACATGCACTGTTTTAAAACGTTTTAAACTTGTGAAACTCATTCTTGATCACATTTGATGATGATTAATGATCACAGCGAGCTGAACGGATCTTTTAATCCCAGTTGCTTTGATGTTGTCTTGTCTTGTTGATATGATTATGCAGTCCGTGCTACTACAGAGACATGTTAATATACGGCTGTCAATCAATTTTTGTATGTTTCTAATATGTTATGTTTATGCAAATAAGGCATAATTTAATTAAATACGCACTAATTTGCATAGATTTATAGCACACAAATCTAAACACTGGATGAAGTCTGGTTTAAAGTGATCCCCCATTTAGAGTCCATTAGAGTCAAAGGTTTTTGGAGGAGGATTTAGGGATCTCTTTTCATCACTCTTTTCATACTGAAAACAACCAGAAAACACATATTCACAGAATTATTTGAAAAATAACATACCTCAGAAAAACCCTTCAGATTGTAGATAATAATATGTTAAAGTTTAGTGTATTTAAGGATCACACTTTATTTGATGGTCTGATTGTTGAATTTAGTTACATTGCATCTACATGCCAACTAATTCTCATTAGATTATAAGTAGACTGTTAGGTTTGGGTTAGGGTTAGTGTAAGCTGACATGTACTTGCAAAGTTTCTTATAGTTCAAATTTCTGTTGAAGGAGCAGAATCAACAGATATTAAGCAGACAGTCTAATACTCAAATGGACCATCAAAATATAGTGTTACCTCTATTATAATTGCGATATAAAGATATAATTTGATAAAGTGAATAAAAAACACTTGGATGTTTTGTTTCAATTAGACTTAAAAAAAGGCCAAAAAGGCCAAAAATGATGTCTCCACCTTGAAAAGTGAAAAGAAAACTCTAATCCTAAAAAGATTAAAAACAGTTCCAATGTCAATCCACATTTTCACTAAAATAAAGTGCAAATACAGCTTTTAAGAAACTTCCTCTCCGCCATCAAAGAGTGGAGTCTACTTATCCAGAGCTACCGGGCCAATACTGCTTAAGTTCTGCATTACTGTCGGCCATCCTTTCAATTCATTGATAAATGATATTGGCACTTAAGCTAATGGCCTAAAGAAACTTCTGGCTGAGTTAACTCACCTCCTCTGGATTCCCATCAGTGAGTCTGGGAGAACAAAGCCAATTCTGTTTTGGCCCTGGCTGTAATTACTGTATTAAACTGTAATGGCCATAAATGACCATAATAATGAGATCACTTTCTCTATGAATGCCAATAAATATCTTCCTCAGGCAAGAGTTGTGCAGTACACACACACACACACACACACACATGGCTTGTCTGATGCAAAGCAGAGAACAGCAGCCTGCTCGAGTCACATCTAAAGCTTTCAGCAGTATGCAGTCAACTCACAATAAAGACAACAAATCGGGTATATGCACAGCTAGTGTTTTTTCCCCTACCGATAAACTTCTGGTGAACGGTTAATGTGACATCTCTCAATTTTATACGGTTCCTTTCACAGCATCGATGTTGTAATGTAATTAAAATATAATCAGTTAAACAGACTTCAGCATTCATTTAGTTGTTCAAGTGTAAAACTAGATGAAAAGCCGTTTATACACACGCATCCTTCAGGATCAGCAGGCTAGTGCAGAAACTCCATTGAAAATGCTGGAGTAAAATACATTTCCATATTTTAAAGACATGACGCAGATCATTTTTATTTAATGCAGTGCTTCTTGTACATTCTGAGATCTACTTTATATTGTTTATCAATCAGCAGTAGAGAACATACATTTTTAAAGAAAACAGACCTTAAACGCAACGATTTTGTAATGGCATACAGTTCACCAGAAGCGTTTGACCCAGGTTACTGAAAAATTAAAAGTCCTTTATATACCCTATAAGCATTTGTTAAAGGACATGTTTTTGGTAAATGTTTATAGGTGACCTACCACTGAAAACTACAGATGCATCTTCTGTATTAACATTTGACCCATTAATAAAATAGCACTATTAATATAGCTTTCACTAACTGGGACTGGGTCAAAGCACTTATATATTGTTTAATATGAATAAATGAGTACACAGATCTCTCTTTTAAATAGTCTATTTTCTAGATATACAATATTAAGAATATTCCTATACAATATTATATCTGTGCATAAACTTTAGATTAGTCAGTACCTAAGCCAAATCTGGAGCTAATTTAACAAAATTACTTAAAGAATATAAAGATATACAAACAATTAGTGCGCCCAAATTGTTGGGGAAGAATATTAAATACAATTTTAATAAATAGGAAAAATCAAGAGAAACAAAATAATTATATATAAAATTTTGTTGAAAGTTTAGTTTTTTTGTTTTTAATTCTTAAAATGTTTGCTGACCACATTCTTATTTTATTGGATATAACTCTTTAATAAATGCTTTGTTAAAATGCACCAAAATATATGGTCTACATTAGGCCCATAACCAGCCTTGCGAAAGGGGTAGTTCTTTTTTCTCAAAAAATTGACCTTCAAAGTTCACAGTACTCATATAGATTAGTTTTTTTAACTTAAATGGTTTGTAGCAATCAGTTTCCTCAAACGGTTTCAGTTGCCTTAATTTGTTAGGTTTTACAGTACTAACTTGGTTTGAGTTCTCTTCATTTATTGCATTTTACTATGCTCAAATTTCTTCATTTACTCAAATGGATTAAGTTCACAGTACTCATTAGGATTAGTTTTTTAACTTAAATAGTTCCTTGCAATCGGTTTCCTCAAATGGTTTGAGTTACCTTAACTTTTTGGGTTTTACCGTGTACCAAAAACATTTGCTAAAGATTTATAAAAACAAAATAATACAGTAATATATGTATATAAAAAATGCAATACTTATTTTAAAAATATTAATTTATTAGAAAAAATAAGAATCTGTTAAAGTTTATTATTTTAAAAAAGTATAGCCTATTATCATTTATTAGGCAAAAAAAACAAACTGGCCAGCACATTTAACTTTCCTCGTGCAGAATTTAGGACATTGAATTTGGCACCATTCTGTACGAACAGCCAACACAGGATTCCTCTTAATCTTAAATAATTTTTCGGTGTTAATTTCAAAATTTATTATGGCATAGCAGTCAAAATAGGACAAATGAGCTCATTTATGTGACAAATTCTGGACATTCGCCAGTAAGGGGTGGGTCTTTTGAACCACCTGAACCCCCCTGGCTACGGGCCTGTATATTCACTGAGAAATGGATAAAAATATTTATTTTCCAAATAAAGTGTACTCATTTATGCAGAGCACTGTTACATACAGTATTGCTGTTGATTTGATTACTTCTATTGTTTTCCTCATGTCACTTAGGATAAAAGTGTTTCCAAAATGGAGGTACATGGTTATTATTATTCAGATTTACATACAGTATTTGGCAGATGATTTTATTCAAAAGTTACTTTAAGTGTTATCTTTTCCAAGAGAATGAAACCCATGACCTAGTCACTGTTATCACCATTGTCTTATTGTTTATATTTATTATTATTTTTTTTACAAACATCTAAAGAGATCACCTGTATATGTACACTTGACCTAGTGTTGTCTTCACAGTCTCTCAGTAACGTGTAGCTGCATTTTCCAGGGAAGTAATAATAAAGTCCATCAAAGGTTTCATAGTTGTATTGCCCCCACGAACGGCACGTCATCTCCCGCTCAAAGCCTAGATTGGGGACTGAAACATTTATTTATTATTTATTTATCAATCCAAAACTTAGAGATTAATCAGAGAGAGTGTCTCTAAATGACCCACAGTGCAGTACCTGTCTGGCAGTGAGTTCCAGCAGCCTGGTATAAAGTGCAGTTACAGGAGTCTGGATGGACACACCGACCTCCATTCAGACAAGGAGATGCACACTCACCTGTACCACACAAGAAAAGCAGATTAAAATAGTGTGTGTTTCATGTGCATTTGAGCGTGCGTTTGGTATCTGGTAACTGAAGTGCTCATTGATGCATTAAGAGGAATCCAGCTCTTGTGTGTAATGATGACACTCATCAGCCTGTTCAACAGATGTCGACTGAAAGAATGGGCAGACCCTTTCTCATATTTCAAATGAGCATAACTCTTATTGTTTGCGGTTTCTCATAGAAAGGGTTGTGCATCACAGGCATTATTAATGTGTAGCTAACAATGCATACACAAAACTGTTGGCATTTAAAGTAAATTCTGGTGCATCCAACACAATAAAAACGGATGAAAATTACTCTTGGCTATAAACCTTTATGTGTTTTTTTCTTCTGTTGAACGCAAAAGATATTTTAAAGAATGCTGAAAATCTGTAACCACTGACTTAAGTAGGAAAAATAAATCAACCCAGCAGACACACAACATCATAAGACGTTAATATTTGGTTAGATTTAGGTAAGGACAAAGTTATTTTGACGTCCAATAACAACGTAAAATGACGTTGATATTTTGTTGATTTTAGGTTGTCTTGAAAAGTGACTGAAATTCACATCTTAAACCAACATTATATTGATGCCAAATAATGACATTTATTTGTCAGGTATGATAACCAAAATCCAATGTCTAATAGATGTCATACTGGTAACATCCACACAATGTAAAGATGTAACATTATTAGATGTTGATATTTGGTTGTTTGCAGGTTGCGTTGGAAAGTAACCAAAATGCAATGTCTGTCCGACGTTGGACATTGACGTTGGCCTGATGTTGGGTTCTGTCGTCAACCCGATTTTAATTGCCAAACAAAATGCAACATCCCACGACATTGGGGTGCAGCGTCAATCCGACGTCATGTTGATGTCCTGTGCCTGCTGGGAATGGTCACAGGTTTTTAGCTTTCTTCAATAAATATTTTACTGTGTTCAACAGAAGAAAGAAATAAACACATTTGGAACAAGTAAATGATGAGTAAATGATGACAGATTTTTTTTTGTTTTTAGTGAACTATCCCTTTAACAAATCACTCCATATCTTCTTAGCTCTTTCCCTGCCATCAAAGAGATATATTGTCAATTGAGAGATCACGTTTCCCTGCCATTGATTGACAGCTGTTATGGCAATCTACGTTTTAAGTATATTCCAGTAGGGGAAGCTCAATAAGGGACATCTGGATATGAAATACAAAGATGGTTATTAAAAAGTGTAGTTCAGCAACTTTTTGGCAACTTTCATAAAAAAATATTTTATAAAATGCTGGTGGGGAAAGTGTTAAAAATCAAAGTAAAAAAAACAAACATTTTTCAATAATGTCTGTCATAGGACTTTTTGGCTCCGCAAAAAACCTTTGGGTAAACAGTTCTTCAAAGAACCTTTTTTCTTAGTTTCAAGAACATTTTAAAAATATAAAGAATTGCTTTTTTGTGGAAAATAAAAATGTTAAATGGTTTGTAAAGGTTCTTAATGGAACCACAAATGCTACTAAAGAACCTTTATTCTTAAGAATGTATGTGCAACATAGCATTGCGAAGAATAATGTAAGATTCAGCCTTACCGGAGGCTCTGCGGGTTGATGGCTTCTGTGCTTCTGCTTGCTCTGCTGATGATGTGTTGCTCTCTAAGGATCTCTTTGAAGAAAAATAAATTGAAGTTAACACATAATTTGCTTAACATGGGGTCTTTGACTTCTATGGGGTCTACATGTGTTGGTCAGATATTTTAAAGTTAATGTTTAATCAACAACAAGCAACTCTAAGGTTAGGTAAAAAACCTAAATTTGACTAAACAATTATTTTAATTTACCAGAAACTATACAGATCTCTTATTGTTTGTTGAATCTACCAGTTTCTATTCAATAAACAATGAAGTTCTATCCAATTTTTTCTCATATCCTGTATTGGATTTATTAAGACTTTCAAAATCTAATTTAGCATGAGACCCTGCAGCAGCTCGCCACAGTGCAAATCTGAAATTTCAATCAAAGTCCTAATCTAATCAATCATTCTTCG
Source organism: Danio tinwini (assembly GCA_903798205.1). NCBI lineage: Eukaryota > Metazoa > Chordata > Actinopteri > Cypriniformes > Danionidae > Danio > Danio tinwini. The sequence continues at coordinate 24,473,863 of CAIGQZ010001108.1, forward strand.
CTTGTACAAAAATGAAAGCATGTGCTGCGCATAGGATGGACAGAAGTTTATTATTACCGCAGGAGGGGGTACATGAGAGCGATTAGCGATTCACTCCGCTTCAGAACTAAATCATTTTCTTATCTGACCGAAACCGGCTTTATTCTGCCCGCTTTTCCCCATCACACCTGATATCTGAGAGTTCCATAATTTTATGTAGCTTACGAGGTTGCAAGGGAGATGTTTTCTGACATAATGAACGGGGCCAGTGTGTCTCAGTGAATAGCAGCTCTGGGGAACAGCTTTACCAATCCTGAGCGCCCAGCGGACACCTGAAACCGCTTTACTGCCACCGAAATGACGGCTTTTGTCCCAAAGAGCTCAACAAAGCCAGCACTGGGGGATGTGTTTTCAGTGTGCGAATTAAACAATGATTTACATGGGGGTCAGCTTCTTTTAAAAGAAAATTCGCAACGAACTTTTTGGGGCGCAATCAGCCGCGTTCCTGCTGCGCAATGGGATTTTGGCACACATGGCGAAAATAAAGAAATCTTAAAGTTCTAAAATAAACGTATAACTAATTTTACATTAGCAAGTGCATTGTGATACGTTAATTTACATTGTTAAAACATCAATGGCACCTTCTCATTCCATTCTCAAAAGTTATTTACTGTGGGAACTTTTAATCAAATGTTTTTGTAACCAACAAAAAGTTAATCTTCTGTGATATCACTGTGAAAACAGCTACATAAGAATGTATAATAAAAAGATATGTTGTTTATGCTTAGCCAAAATAAATGCAAATCATTCTAGTATTCTTGCAATAGAAAAAAAGTGTAACGTAATCAACGTCCTCAACAAAAAGGGAACGCATGTGATATTTCAGGGGTCAGATTTCCCAAATTCTTTCCTCTTGAATTATTAAACACATGATGGAATGGAGGATTTAATGACTTATATCATTGTTGTTCAAACTAGTGGGTAGAAAAAAAAAAATATATATATATATATTTTAAAGCGTTTTACATTAAACCAGTATTTTGCCATTCAATTAAACGCTATTATTCCACCTAATTTATGTCCCAGCGAATTCAGCTATTCGCACCAAAGCCACCGCCTTTAATAACCCGGACACTATCTTAGATCAAGAAAACGCACCTTTTGCAAACACCTTGTTTTCGGTAATGTTATGCATTTAACCTCATGGCACTGCATTTAGCGCAGGTTTCCTGTGCGCTCACTCAATGCATCGCTTCAGCTCTCATACCTGCTCCGTTTGGAAAGCGGGATCCCATTTCTCCAGCATTATCCTGCTGCTTTCGCTACTGCTGGGACACACAGAGAACAAGGAGCGGTTTGTTCCTCACACACAACTAATCAGCACTTGTGTCAGACAGAAAAGCCAGAGACTCACAGGCGTTTTTTAGACAGAGCTTTGTCAGCCTGTTTCACAACTAGCACAGACCTGAAGACCTTTCATGCGATTTCATCAAACGTGCGTAAAATTAGTGCAATTTAACTCACGACCCAGGGGTCAGGCTGCATAATTTTCAAGATGCTCAAAATGGGCTGAATGTCTACCATTACTGCAATTACATTAGATTATATAGTCTGTGCACAAAACAATGGTAAAAATAGACAAAAATACATAAGCATAATGAAAATGATATTGGATGACTGGATCATATTGGACAGGTCATATTATTGTAAACAGCAGGGTAATACTTACTTTTCAAAATCATGCTGGTGCGTTAAATTCACACTTTCAGTGGCCCACGTGTTATGTGCTGAAAAAATTATGATAAAATTATTAATTATTTGACATTTATAAAAACACTTATCAAATACTTTAATAATTTTAACAATATTGGAAATTTATATATATACATATACACACACACACACACACACACAACTTTTCCTTATAATGGAAATTAATAGGCAAATGAATCACAAACACCATGTATTAAATTAGGAAAATTAAACAATTCCGTATAAAAACATTTCAGAGCTGTCCCTTAACTGCCTCATGCAAAGCAATAAAACATCTGAGGATATAAACATTTCAGTAAGCACTATACATAGTTCAATTATCAAAATGACATTTTTTTCTTAAAATAATAATGTATTAAAGTACAAGTGACCACATTATTTCTACAAGTTCTGCTTACCTTGATATATTAAAATGAAGAATAATAAATAGAGTAAAAAAGGTTTCTTTCCGGGGCTTAAAATAGGATCCATTCGTGACTCATGCGAATCACTGCGGGAACGAGCTTCTCCCCTCACAGTCTCACACCGCTGCTCTACCGACGCATATTCCCGTCCGACCGGCCTCTCCTCGCGCTTTCTCCGCTGTGTGTCCGCCGCATCTCCGCTGCTCGAGATAACACCGGTCCCGCGCTCCTGCTCATTAGCATAATATATGCTAATGAACATTAATAATGCACCCCACACAACTTCACCGCGGGAACGTGGGAATAGGCTATATTTTATTGGTTGTCATGATATATGGAAACATTTGTATCTGATTTAAGCAATCTCTCATTATAATATTAATAGGCTAATAATAATAATAATAATCCCAATAATAATAAAATCTCATGTTATAACATCTTTTCAAACGGATAATAGACAGAATGAGTGCCCACCATTCACTCTTATTGAATGAAAAAGACACAATTAAAATGATGCATGTGCATTCTGCTGAACATCTGCCATATAAAGAACCTTTATGAAAACAATGTTTTTTGAAAATTAAAAGCACAAAAAAATTGTCAGAAAATAAAATGTTCCCAGTTTGGAGAATCTGAAAGGTGTTGCAGTGCACAAATAACAAAATAAATGTGGGAAAAAATACAAATAAATTAATCAAGTTGCCCAAATGAATGAAATTACATATTTTATTCTAATATCATTTGAGGAGTTTCATATAAAATTATATTTGATTATAGATTTAAAATTCTGCATGACATATCATTTGACTCAGCAGCACTATAATGAACTGTGTAATGTTGGATTGTTTAAACAAACACTGCACTCTTTTGCACTGACCAACACTCTCAGAAATAAAGGTACAAAATCTGTCACTGGGCCGGTACCTTTTTAAAAGGTACTTTTTCATTTCTAACATGTCTTTAAAGGTACATATTAATGCCTAAAAAGTACAAATCTGTACCCTTATAGTACCTTAAATGTACTAATGTTCACCTGTATAGTACAAAAGTGTACATTTTAAAAAGATACTGCCCCAGTGACAGATGTTGTACCTTTATTTCTGAGAGTGTACAGTAAACATTTATATAGAATTTCCTTTTCAATTTCATCAAAAACAATCCTGAGCTGACTTGAGATATAAAGAGATATTTGATAGTAACAATGACACCTGTAGTGTTTCCAAGACCGTCATCAGCCGGGTCATTTGTTGCTAAATTCCTCCGCAGTGTGTAAGGAGGTTTGAATGCCCATGGTTTGTTTTAAACTGCCCTCTTTCACACAATGTGGTGAGGAACAAGATACTGATACAAAACTCTTTTCACAGTTTTTAAGGTCTATGTGTCTGTGAGCGCCCTCCAGTGGTTAGAAGGAGGCCAAAGACAGCAACGTTGATGACACACTGGATGTATCCGAAGGATGGCACACCATATGTCTCGTAGAGGAATCCGCCAATGGTTGGGCCCACAGTTCGCAAAAGAGACTGGACCGACGCACACAGACCCAGCATAGTTCCTAAAAACACCACATAAACACCACATTTAGGGCTTAACTGTTCCCCTTATGAATGCTTTACGCAAGTCTACAATCAATTGTATACCTAAAATGGCCAAATTACGTGTTTGTTTTAATTTTATGTTCATGTTTTTGAATGTGAGGTCTGTAAACTTACAAAAGTTTGGCCTGGAGGAGTTTGGTTTGTGTTCTAATGTTGAGGACACTTATGTGCTCTGAACGGAAATCCAATTTTTAAATTACTCACTATCCTTCGGCTTACTGACTGATTTATCAGGGGTAACCACAGCGGAATGAACCGCCAATTACTCTGGCATATGTTTTATGCCATTCCAGTCGCACAACTTTCAAATCAACATGGTAAATCTGACATTGTAAAGGCCTTATGAAATGCATTTTCCCATTTAATTTTTTTAGTCTTTATGTTTAGTTGTTAACTGTTAAAACTAAATTTAATAATCAAACAGTATATCCTTGAGTTGAAAATTAATCATTCTACTATATAACAGTAATATTTTGTACAATGTGCTTGAATATGTGTGTAGTAAATGATAATACACTATTCAAACAGACATGTAGAACATTTATAGACTTCATATTTAGTAATGTTTATAGTCATATTAAGTCTCTATGAACATTAAAGTCATAGAAGTTCAAAAGTCTTGTAATAACCTCCAGTAACCCCTCCAGGGTGTTTTCCCGATGACTATTTCAATGAGTGCCTTATAAAAGGTTAAAACGCTGAATTTTTTGCACTAATATACACTACTTCCAATATCACAGTTTGATAAGGTTTACAGCTATACTTTAAATTCATCAATCTAAAATTAGCCACATTTGAGACATTCTGCATTATGCATACAATACAATTTCATGAATACATAAATGAATACAATTGCTGAGAAAGCTGAAATGCACATATGATAATGGGTGTTTTGGTTTCTGTAAAATATGCAGTCAACAGACTGAGCCATCTGACCAATCAGAGCATTGAATACATTGCTATATATACACTGTGAGTAAACAGGTAATGCTGCCATGTATTTTAAGAGAAAACAGGAGACAAAATTAGAAACAATAACACACAAAGGGCCATTTAAAGAGAGCAGTGAGAGAAAGTTTTATGATAAAAATGTTTTTTCTCTAAATGTGTAAAAAAGCTTATTAAAATAATAATTTCATATTTAGTGCATTAGGAAATCATCCAAATAAAAGTAAGAATTGTACTTATGCACAAGTGCCTGATGTTCAATCTAGGATGTGTTTGGGGCTGCACAATATTGGCAAAACTTTGCTATTGCAATATTTAGTTTTTCTGCAATATATGCAGTTGAAGTCAGAATTATTAGCCTCCCTGAATTATTAGCCCCCCTGTTTATTTTTTCCCCAATTTCTGTTTAACGGAGAGATTTTTTCAACACATTTCTAAACATAAGTTTTAATAACTTTTTTCTAATAGCTGATTTATTTTATCTTCGCCATGATGACAGTAAATATTTGACTAGATATTTTTCAAGACACTTCTACACAGCTTAAAGTGACATTTAAAGGCTTAACTAGGTAAATTAGGTTAACTAGGGATGTTAGGGTAATTAAGTTATTGTATAACGATGGTTTGTTCAGTAGACAATCGAAAAAAATATAGCTTAAAGGGGCTAATAATTGTGACTTTAAAATGGTTCTTAAAAAATTAAAAACTGCTTTTACTCTAGCCAAAATAAAACAAATAAGACTCTCTCCAGAAGAAAAATATTATCAGACATACTATGAAAATGTACTGGCTCTGTTAAACATAATTTGGGAAATATTTAAAAAAGAAAAAAAAAATCAAATAGGGGCTAACAATTCTGACTTCAACTGTATTTTGCGATATGAATACAATTATATAAAAAGCTCAATTTGTAAAGAACTTCGACTTTTAAATTGATTGAGACAATTTTTAATAATTGTGAAAGTGAAATAATAATAAAAGTTTTTCACAACTTTTAAAACACAATAAAAGTATTTGAAAGCATTCACAATAAAAGTGAATAATACATAAAATATAATTACTAACATAGACAGATATAACAGAGCAAAGATACAAATTAAATAAACAGTGCTTTACGGTTTTCTAAGAACTTTAGAAGTATTCAGGTACAGAAATTGAATAATCGAAATTAAAATAATGCTGTATAGTCTTCAGCGTATACTGTAAATAATTCAATTCAATTACCTTTGTTAAAGCTACAAACGTTATCATTTCTTGTGCTAGAATGCTTTAAACTCACTTGGAATGCTTCCACAGTCACAGGCGGTATAAACACATGCAAATTATAAACTTTTATTTTATTGTGGTTAAACTGTGTGATGAGTCCACAAGTCATGTGTTGTGAACTGTGGTGTCTGGTCAATTATAATCCCAACTCGACATCATGTGTTATTGTGAATGTGCATATTGCTATGTCAATGCTGGAGTGGAAAAATATATTGTGCGGCCCTAATGTGCATGTTTGTGGATTACCTGTGTCAGCCGGAGACACACTCTTGGTCAGCATGCTGTCTGTGATGACATTGAAGACACTTACAGAAAACATCATTGGTATCACGATGAAGCAAAACTGAAACACATTTGTCATCATTGCCTGAACAACACACAAAACAAATATAATTAGGATATAAGCTAATAGAAGACATACCACCTATGTTTGACAGACACTACTGTAAAAAAAAGTGAGGAGCCTGATAGCAGTTTACCTGTGCAAGGCCCACTAGACTAGAAACCCCAACAGATAGCAGCAGTAAAGAATTCTCAGAAAACCTAGACGTCAGACGCCCGATTACAGCCCCTTGGATCACCTTAAAAAAACAGTAAGACATTAATGTCATTTATTCACAAAGCTACACCATCTGTTCTCAAATGTAAAACAATGTACAGAAGTCAACATTTGATGTGGATCAAAACAGTTGCCTCATTCACACTAGCAGTGACTTTGTAGCTGCCTGTCGCTCTGGGTGACGATCTGCTGCAAACTGTGTGTAGGTCTGTGTAGGTCTACAGCACAGAATACATCCAGCCTCTAAGTGAGCTGAGAGAGGATCATGTGAGATATACAGGTGCTCCTATTGGCTGTCGCTCAAGAAAGTCACTTTTCATTTGTATAAAGTTAAAGGATTCTCAACTTTGTTGCATCGCTCGACACACCCATCTGGTCGTCAACGGTTGCTGTCGCTCGCATAGACGGAGGTCGCCGGAAGTAGCTCGCTCTCCATTGAAATGAACGGTCACTTGTCTCTTTGCCACTGTGAGTCGCTCATGTGTGAATGAGGCTTAAGACAATTGGTGCTCTTCAATAGTTTTAGGACAACTTTGATGAAAGCTTTTGATCCACTTCAAATGTTGAATACTAAAAATGGCATATGATTTTTACCATTTGCACTATACCGAAGTAAGCCATCAAATAGCCATTCTGCTCTGCCTTCAGCTGGAAGAAGTTCATGGCAATGATGGAAAACATAACCTGAAATATACCTGAAATCAAAACAAAAGATAACAAAACAGAAGAAGCAACGCATATTTTTATCAAAATGTGTTTCCATGTTGGGCACCTGTTTACACCTGGTCACTTATGCATTTCCTCTGACTGAATAGCTCTATGATTTGTGAAAACAGTTCCATTTACATTTAACCATATATGTCTCCACTCAACGGATATAAATTGGATCTTGAAATCACACGCTATATGCAAATTTAATTAGGTTACATTGACTAAAGCATCAGATACACTGCATTGAATTGAATTATTATTTTTTTTATTTAAGGTACTCAATATACAAATGATTTCATATAGTAAAACATCATCACACAATTATTACAGGTTAAATGAACATTTTGTGCCATAACTTTTAAATCTCCAAAAGGTTTAAATTAAATTATGTATAACCTATATAACTAAAAACAAAACATTGTGCCTTTGTAAATAAAAGAAACACTGTACTTTTCTATTCTTTTTTCTCTCCATTCTCAGAGGAACTACAGGTGCATCTCTGTTGTTGATGCTGATGCTGTCATTTGATTTTAATTTAGCATTCTAATTTTACTGCTTCATGGTTAAGGTCAAAAATAAAATCAAGAAAAAAAATTAAACAAAACGCAAACCATAAATCCGATTAGAAAAAAGCACGAAGTGGTCAGGTGTAAACAGCCCCAATATGTATAAAGTCAAAATAGCAACAGATAATACTGTATGTGCTCACCTGTCGGCAACCCAGATATAATCTTCACCGTAAAAGTCTTTGCAACACCTGGAAACTTCATCAATCTAGTGATTTCCCCCATATTAAACACGGACTTTGATGATCCCTTTTCTAAACACACAACAAAAGTAGTCATATAGGAATATATATCAGATTAATGAATAAATGTAAAATGAGTTTCTAAAGGCTACAGAAAGAGTATTTCCTTCCTATCTTGTTAAGTCTTGTTCAATCTATATCTGTGTAATTATATCATACCATCACTCTCCGGAGTGGCTTGTGTTTTTGTCTGTTTAGGAATGAAGTTCAACACCAACATCAAAGAAACAAAACTCCCGACAGCCCCGAAAGATGCTGCAAACCTTTCACTGTAAAACATACAAAAACATACATACAAATGCATATTCATTGAAATTTTAAACCAGTGCTTTCATCTTCAAGCATGCTGCATACTTAGATACATGCATACAGTTGAAGAAATAATTAGCCCACTTGCAAAATTAATTATTCTTTTTCATTTTTTTCCGAGAGCTGTTTAGCGAATAGAACACTTTTTTAAGCATACTAGTTTTAATGCAACATAGGCTCATTCTGAAAACCTGTGTGCGTGGAGTTTCTGTGGGTTTCAGCATGCCATGGCAAGTGAAGGAGATACAGCGCAAATGCGCAGGTGTGGCCAAATCACAGCGCATTGCCGTCAGTGTTCCAACAGACACAAAAACATACCGAATGCCTTTTTTGTTGTTGTTGCAAAGATAGCCTAGATCAGTGGTCATTAACAGCCAGATCGAGGTCCGTGTCCAGGTCCAGAAGCGTCCCATACGCATGCAGACATACAGCAGGTTTGTTACTTCAGTACCACTGCTGCTGGGATTATTAATTAAGAGATAAGAGCCGAACGCTCTCTTTTCTTAAGTTTCATTCACTATGATGGTGCTAATAAGTGAAACAAAGCTCTCTGGAATCATAATAAAATCATAAATAAAAATTTGTTGTTGCCTGGTAAAGCAAGCATAATGTAAACGGAAGATGTCAATACTTTAAAAGTGCTCAATTATTTAGATGTGTTGACAATTATTATCTGCATAATTGGTTGAGTCGAGATGTAAAATAGAAAAAGGAAAATAGAAAACTTAAGATTTTTCTCTTTGTTTTCTTAAGCAATTTAATTTGAACATACAGTTTTCAAAATGCCCTACTTTTGTTTAATAATGCAAAAGTACGTAAATCTACAGTCATATGTGTGAAGCCTGTTGCATTGTCAGGTGTTTGTTACCCAATAAATATGTTTATTGTTCATTAAATTGTTCTGTTGGTATTTTTTTCTAAGCATAGCACAAACCGTACCATACCGAAACCGTGACCCTAAAACTGTGATACATACCAAATTGTAAGTATATTGAACCTAGACGATTCCAGAAAGCAGGTAAGACAAAAACAAAACCCAAAAAATTAAATAAACAAGTAAATAACAGGGTGAGAATGTGTTAAATCTGAAAACATGGTAAAAATCAGGCTTCCGCAAGGGCTTTTCTTTTTCTGGAATGCTTTTGAAAACACTATCAGTTGGGTTTAAGGAAGGAGCAGGGTGGTTCAGTCAATCAGTCAGTCAGTCGCCAGCGGGCTCCGGTGGATTTACGTGAGAAGAGCAGGTGCAAATGGCATTTGCGAGAGAAATTTGAGATCTGGTGGATTCGGAAAACAAAAACTGCAAAAAAAACAAACGTAGCTCTTAGGACGTATTTGGCGTGGTCCAGAAATGTATATAGGTATGTTCCCAAAATGAGCCTGGGTTGTTTTAATAACTAATTTCTAATGATTCATTTTTTATGATGACATAACATACATCCTATTTTACTAGTTATTTTGCAATGTACAAGTATTTAGCTTAAGGTGCAATTTAAAGGTTTAACTAGGTTATTATGGTTAACTAGGCAAGCTATGTTAATTAGGTAGGACACTGGACAGCAGTGGTTTCTTCAGTAGTCAACTAAACATATTAATAATATTGACCTTAGCAGTTTTAAGAAATATATATTTATGTATATGTATAAAAAAATTCAGCCAAACTAAAATAAGACTTTCCTACTGCAGAACAAATACATAATAGTAAACTTATAGTTAATAGTTAAACTTCACTGTGAAAAAATTTGAGAAAGAATTTAAAGTTCACAACAATGTTGTCAACTGTATATGCATTAAATAGATTTTTAAAAATCTGTAAATATTTTAAACGTGTTCATTTGAACTTTCTATTGATCAAAGAATCCTGTAAAATGTATCACTGGTGATCAGTGGTGTAAAGTAACAAATTACAAATACTCAAACTAGTAAAATTAAGCAGTTTTCCCGCAGGAATTATAATATACTAAGTAGTTTCAAAAATGTGTACTTTCATTTTCCCTTAAGTACATTTTTAGTGCAGTATCTGTACTTTTACTCCACTATTTTCCTTCAACCTGCAGTCACTACTTTTTTTTTCTTGTCTATGTAGATTGGCTTACAAAAATGTACAAAAAAAAAGTACAAAAATCTGTCAAGTGATTACTGTCCAATCAAATCGCACAGTAGAAATAAAATCGCATCAAGGACACTTCATGAATGCAGCAAACCGCTTGGAAGCATTAAAAGTGTCCAAGATGTCCAAAATCTTTACATGTAATAATCGAGACTGTTTAGACTGCATGTCACTGATGAGAAAATCATGAATGTCTACTGTATGATTACTGAAATGGCCTTAATCAGTAATAAATACATTTTTGGGTAAGTAATGGTACTTTTACTAGAGTATGATTTTTTTGTACTCTTTCCACCACTTCTGTTGACAGACATGCAGTAAACAACAACTATTCAGCGCTAACAATCATAAGAGCATATGACCATCAAACCAAAATATTACAATGACTTTTGAAGGATCAAGTGACCTTTTGTCAAATGTTACAATTTGATTTCAAAGAGCAGACAGTAATGTTTAAAAATATTAATAAAAAATGCTGCCTCAATGCCTGTAAAGGTTTCGAAACCTTTACAGAGCTATAAATGGGGTAGTGAATCCTACCCAAAGCGTGTGCTGAGGGTCCCGCCAAGAGATGATCCTGCAATCATGCCAATGCCGAAGCAGAGGCCCAGTTTTCCAAGAGCATCCGCACGTTTCTCCTTCTCTGACAGATCTGCTACCACCATCTGAGCTCCTTCATATCGATGCAAATGACGTCACATATATGTTTACAGTGTGTATTTGACTTAATCGTATGTAAGAATGCATGGGTTACCTGGTAGTGCGTGCATGAAAACAGCAGGTAGTTTGTGCACAAAAAGCATAAAAGGGCTGTCTGCCACAGTCAACAGTAGGAAATAAAAGACTGATGCTCCACAAGACACAGAAAGAGCGGCGCGGGCTCCGAATATATCTGCAAACCTAGAAAATGACACAATGACAGCACAGCCAAATATGTGAACAAATGAAAACACAAAATGACTCATAAATTTAAT
>CAIGQZ010001108.1:24490298-24517384 GCA_903798205.1 Danio tinwini
TGCTAGGACCACGGGTGCTAGGAGACCATTATATATTCATCTTATCTATATCTATATTCATAATATATCCATTATTTGTCATTATCACATAGCCTACTGGCTACCATCCATAAATTGTCTAATGAATGTGCAATTCAGAATCTCAGCAGAAGTAGTAGGCCATGCATATACTTCTCACCTACTGTTTTTAGACTACTATGAATTCAGACATATTATACTACTCCACTCACATACTATACAGTAGGAAAGTGAGCTTTTTCAATTGCAGCTTTGGTGTTAACACTTATTTATAGCAAATGTATACTACTTTATTTTATTAAACAACATATAAATAAAAAGACAGAGAAATAAAAAAATGATTAGGGTATGGTTCATCAAAAAACAAAAATTTAATTCCCTTCAAATACTGCCATACTTTTTTTGTTTAACAATATATTTTTGTAATTTATGCCCTTATTTGATAGAACAGAGAGTAAGACAACAGGAAATAAAGTGGGAGAGAGAGAGGAAGGAACAGGATCGGGAAGGTCCACAATCTGGGATCCTAACTCAGGACACCCGAAGCACTTAAACACACTTACCACTGGACTGTTGGCGCTGACATACGATATCTGACAAAAGATCTTTTTGTCTATCCAAGTTTTAAGAACAACAAATAATAACTTGACTTCTAGTTGATCATTTGGTATCAAAAGTGGCTTATATGAAAGGCAAAGGCCTTTAGATTACGTTTATTTTACCAAAATAAAATATGATCATGCCTTGATTTTAATTATTTAATTAGGACAGTAAGGTCTGACTTTGCTTAGAAAAAAGTCTTGTCACTGAACAGAAATAATGTACAGTATAGAATATAAAGTCATGGTGCAGTGGAGAAATAATTAATATTGTGTATGACTCCCATGAGCTTGGAGGACTGCATCCATACATCTCTGCAATGACTCAAATATCAAATAACTTATTAATAAAGTCATCTGGAATGGCAAAGAAAGCGTTCTTGCAGGACTCCCAGAGTTCATTCAGATTCTTTGGATGCATCTTCAATGACTCCTCCAACATCTTACCCCAGACATGCTCAATAATGTCCATGTCTGGTGACTGGGCAGGCCAATCCTGGAGCACCTTGACCTTTCTTTGCTTTCAGGAACTTTGATGTGGAGGCTGAAGTATGAGAAGGAGCGCTATCCTGCTGAAGAATTTGCTCTTTCCTGTGGTTTGTAATGTAAAGGGCAGCACAAATGTCTTGATACCTCAGGCTGTCAATGTTGCCATCCACTCTGCAGATCTCTCGCATGCCCCTAATACTAAATGTAACCCCAAACTATAATTTTTCCTTTACCAAACCTGACTGATTTCTGTGAGAATCTTGGATCCATGTGGGTTCCAATTGGTCTTCTGCAGTATTTGTGATGATTGGGATGCAGCTCAACAAATGTTTCATCAGAAAAATCTACCTTCTGCCACTTTTCCAAATGATTAACTAGAAGTCAAGTTATTATTTGTTGCTCTTACAACTGGGATTAATGACAGGACTTTTGTCAGGTTGTGTTCTTTCAAACATTTAAGATTTTTTTTTTTTAAACACAAATTAAGTAATTTTGGAGGAAAAAGTATGGCAGTCAGTGGTTACCGGTTTCCAACATTCATCAAAATATCCTCTTTAGTGTTCAACAGAAGAAAGAAACTCAAACAGTTTTGGAACAAGCGGAGTGTGAGAAAGTGATCACAGAATTTGTTTCTATTAATGCAAATAAAGTACCTCTGTTTGCACCATGAGTGGTCTGTGCATGCGTAAGTCATGGATGATCCCATATACATCCACTACACCGTCCCGCTCGATCTGGAAGATTAACCGATCTATGGCGATGAAGGTACCTGTCCGGCCCACACCAGCACTGTATTTAGAAAAAAAAAAAGTGAAAACAACATTTCTTTGTGTTAGTACAGTAATACCACAGTCAGATTTTATATCAGCTTATTGAGGAATTGTTTACATACCTGCAGTGCACAAGTGTGGGGGAATGTCTTGAGTACTCATCCATGTGCTCTCGGACCAGGTGTCTGAAGTTGATGAGAAGCTCAGTGGTCTCAGGAACTCCATGGTCTGGCCATGCAGTGAAATGAAAGTGACGAACCGATCGAATTTCTGCTGTTTTCATCTGTAATGAAAGTAATTGTCCCATACAGAACATTTATATAACGCTTTTCATGAGTTTCTTCAGACTTACTAAGAAGGCCGAATTAGTGCAACACTAAATACCAAAAATGCACAGATTAAAGAGCACAGACTGCAGATCATTCCATTATGACCAGAACGAGTTATGCAGAGTAACTCAAATTAGCATAAATAAGTGTAGCTGATGATAGTTGGGTACATTTAATCTACTCAAAATACATATGCAAAATTTCACACGATTTCATCACAAATATCAGTAAATATGTGTACATTCGTAAATCACAATGCACAATTCATTTACAGTATATTTACAGTATTCATTCACTGACTTTGTTAAGCACTTTAACTACATATTATCTTCACAGCTTGATGAGTTTGCACCTTTGTAAGAATGGGTTCTTAAATTTGGGAACTTCAGCTGATCAGTGTAATAGGTTTCTCCATTACTTTACTGTTAAGATCGAGAGTATATACTGATCAGTAACTTCTAGTACCTCTGTGCAGTTTGAAATATGGTCTCTAAATTCTTCAGTCACAACTCTACTGAATGGTTGGAATTGACTTTATTGTCATTACAATAAATGACAATAATTGAATTGAATTAAACAATGAAGTCTATGAATACTAGTAAAAGTACTGTATGTTAGATCATGTTCCTTACCAAAAAGAAAATAAAAAATCAGCTCATCATTTACTTTTTCTTTGTGGTTTTAAACCTTGGTAAGTTTCCTTCATCTGTTGAATGCAAAATTAATTATTCTGAAAAAAGCTAGTACCCATCGACTTCAATGGGTTCCAGCTACCAGCATTTTGTAAAATATATTCTTTTGTGTTTAACAGAAGAAAAAACTCAAATAGGTTTGAGAAAAGTGAAGGATGAGTAAATTATAGCAGAATTTTCATTTTGGGCTATACTATTCCTTTAAAGCAGTGCTTCTTAACCAAGCTCCTGTAAGACCACCAGCTCTGCACATCCTCCATGTCTCTTTAACCAAACACACCTGATTCAGATCATCAGCTCATTAGCATAGACTGAAAGACCTGTAATGGGTGTGATCGACAAAGGAGACGTCCAAAACATGCAGTGTTGGTGGTCCTCCAGGAACGTGGTTGAGAAACACTGCTTTAAAGAATTGTCTTGAATCTCTATGTCCTCACATTACTTCAACTGTGAATTTATCATTGGAGTCATCCCTCCTGTAATAAAAATTGCTGTTATAAGACCAGTCCCCAAAATGCCTGGAGGTGATGTTTACATTTTCTCCAATTACAAGATAATTTCTGAGGACTAACCCTAACCCTGGGCATAACCCTAACCTTAACATTTCTGGCCAAGTTTCTGGAACATATTGTGGGCAATCAGTTAAACAATTACATATCTCTACACCATGTTCTCGAACTATTTCAGACTAGTTTCAGGAAGGAGCACAGTAACTGCTTTAGTGAGGCTTGTAAATGATCTTCTTACTGTAGCTGACTCAGGGATTAGCAGTATATTGGTCTTGTTAAACATCACTGCTACTTTAACAGCATAAGCCACTTTCTTTTATAAAATAGGCAGTCTAGCTGCATATCACTGGAATAGTTTTTGCCTGGTTTCAGTTATACTTAACAAATTGTGCCCAGTTTGATAGCCTGGGATTTTTTTTCTATTTGATACTGTGCCTGTTTGATAGGGTGTTCCTCAAAGTTCAGTATTGGGCCCAATCCTGTTTAGCAAATATATGTTACCATTTGGGCATATCATCATGAAATATGGCCTTATGCACCACTGCTTTGTGGATGATACCCAGATGTACATCACCACTTGCTCAGATTTTCAAAGCACACTATCTTCAATGAGTGAATGTCTAAAAGAGATCAGGAAATGGGTGCAGTGTAATTTTCTTAAACTGAATGGTTCAAAGACTGAAATAACAATTGGCACATTGGCCACTTCTAAGGCTGACGGCATTAGTTTGGCTGTTGATTCCAGCACAATGCATCCTTCTGCACAGGTGCAGAATCTAGTTATTTTTGATCTTCAACTAACTTTTGATGCACATACTGTATAAAACAAATTTCTAAAATTATATTGATACATTCCTATTAATGCATATTTGCAACAAAAACAACTCTCTATAACTTTTTTTCATAAGCTTTTTTATTGCATGCCTTTAGTGAATGATGATGATGTTTGATGATGATGTTTTTTTTGGAAAAATAAAAGTTTGCTCTGGCTACCCATTAAATAAATGTGATTTTATTTATGTTACAGTATGTTTATGTTCACATTCATGGATTTGTGTAAAATATGGATTATTTTTTCAAATGGCTCTGGTTCAATCTGTATTAATAATTAAAGTTTATTTATAAACTAATTTCGAGAGGATCACATGCTTATGATTGATCACTGCTGGTCCCGCATGATTCATCCTCACTATATATAACCAGAGTTTCTTACTTCAGTTATCTTCGCCTTGGAGATCCACCCTTCCACCCCTACTCCTCCACCTTTCCCTTTATAGGGTGGCATGGTGGCCCAGTGGTTAGCACTGTTTCCTCATAGCAAGAACGTCACAGGGAAAAATCCTCCAGTTTCCTCCCACAGTCCAAAAACATGTGCTATAGGTCAATTGATCAATCTAAATTAGCACTATAGTCGAGCTCTTAACCAGCAGTATATCTACATAACAATTTATAATTTGTCATCAGCTCTAAATAAGGGGGGAGTTCTCAAGACCTACCTACAGTAAGCTCAAACTTCCCTCTCGCCCTGCAAACTGGCTCAGGGCTCTCTCCCGGGACAGCATGCCAAACTTGTTTTATAATCAATCATCCGCTAAGTGTGAACTCTTGAATAATACAAACTTACATTTTTCACTTCAAAGTCACGTAAAGTCCAGTCCTCCAATGGGATATCAGAAATTGTTGTCACTGTCAGATTACTAAAACTCTTCATCTCTGCTGGCCAGTATTCCTCACATTTTACCTGAGATCGACAGAACATTGCAGCAGTATTCGTTTAAATTCACCATTCAATAAAAGTAGCTATTAAAAATGTTAATGATTGAATGAGGCACTAAATAGTGAATATGCAGTGGTCAAGTGAGATCACAAATGAAGTGAGTAATGTTTACTGTACCCGGCCTTGTTCATTGCATTTGGTGAGCATGACAATAGTGTGTACATTCTTCTCCCAGATCAACCTCCAGAAGTCATTAACAGTTCCAGGCAATGGACCTTGGGCTGCGATAAACTCCTTCTTTGTAATGTAACCCTGGAAATATCACACAGTTAGTGCAACAATTAAGTAAAAAGCTGAAAGTTATTTTTTTCTTTGTATTTTCACTTCCTACCGGCATGTAGTTGGCATTGATGTAGTCATCAAATGGGCTGCTGAGAACAGAGAGCTTGACACGAGAGGAATCATCTGTTCAGTAAACAGAAAGCCACAAATGCAGGTTATTTCACTTGATGTGAAGGGACCGCAGTATTCTGAAACTGCATGAAGGAAGAAACAGGTTCTTACATGGAAGCACATTATTATATCGATTCTTGGCTTTGTTTTCAAGAGCCACAGCAACAGTCTTTGATTGATTTATACCAACTGGCCTTAGATCCTACAAACAGACAGTAAATTCAAGTTCATTTAAAACAGTCTGTGGTATTCAAGAAGTCATGCAAGTGCACGTTACATTTCTCTATTCAGAGGACAACAATAATCAGACCAAATGGACCAAAGACAACAGACTGTCTTAGTCCTATCACTATAAAATAACAAACACTGTACATCTCTCTAAATTAGGCTAAAACACTGCTTTATTTTTTTTAAGCTTGTTTGTACTTTTATTTTAGTTGTCTTTTATTTAGTTAGTTTTAATTGCCAAAATAAATCCTCATTGCAATTAAGTTAACAAAGATAATTAAGCTTGTTAACAAGTTTTAAATGGTTAATGAAGGAATTATAATGCTTTGTTTCATTATTTCATCTTTACTAGTAGCACTGTATTTACAGCTACTGTATATTTCTGTCCGTTCGCATCCTGTCCCTTTGTGCCCCCTGGCGGCATGGTCGCAAACTGCTCTCACACTTAAAAACACGTTCTTAATCCCTTAATACCGCCCCAGCACCACATGCAGCATTAATGGTCATTTTGAACTGTCAACCACTGTATATAATCACCTCAAATTCTTCAGCAAATCCACAGAAAGAATCAGCTCTTTGTCTCCTATAGTAAGCCTCATAATCTTCCACCTTAATAGGATCACTCCTGTGGTAGCAGTAAATTACATATCATAGAAAAATATGCATTTATATAGTATATTAAAAAAGCATAGACAACTAATACAACAACAAATGTGCTTTTTCATGTATAGAAAATTATTATGACACAAAATTCACTCTATTTAAGACAAGAAATAATATACAATGAATACATGAATAATCATACAAATATGTATAATTACTTACACTTTGTTTCTGTAAAACAAACAAACAAATAAACAAACAAACGAAAAAAGAGGTTACATTATTAAGGGTTGATTTTTTTTCAATGTGCATCATGCCTGTTGAAGTTTACCAATCTACTTACCTTAAAGAGTGGATAGGAACAGTGTTAGAAACTTCTTTTCTTTTCTTCCTATGGTATTAAAGCATAAATGTGATTATCTAGTTGCCACGGACATGTACTGTATAAAATCAAACATATGAAGAATGATGTAATCTAGAAATAAATATCTTTACAAACATCTTTAATCACTTTAACACTATACTAAACACCACAAGTACTATAGTAGAGATCTATAAAAAGTTTTACCGTGTACAAGCCACTATCCCAATGATGATTACAACAAAGATAGCAGTAACACCGACTCCTGCAGCTGCTCCTCCTATTACCACTACGAGATGGAGAAAACAAAAACATTCTTTAAAGATATCCAAAAAAGTATACACAATGCCTTCGACATAATTCTACAAGCACCCAAGAGCCAATGTTTACAGCACAAGACTATTCTTGGTTTAATTTTGGAGGCTGCCACTTGGAGATCGTCCTCTATGTTCAGTCGTGGCCTTTATTTTTGATGTACGTGTGTGCCGTAAGTGTCTCGCGACCCTTACTTTGGGAACTACTGACTTAAAGTATTGGTTTGACCTGTTCAACTGCAAATATCTTAACACAAATATCTAATCAGCCAATTACATGGCAGCAACGCAGTGCATGTTAGGCATGTTGATATTATCAGTAGGATCTGTTAAAGTTCAAACTGAGCATGAATAGGGGATGAAGGTGATTTAAGAGGCTTTAAATTTTATTTAGTGCAAAACCACGAGTATATAGTTCCTGTATACATACATACATAGATCACTCAAGGGTACTCAATAGGTAGGCTGTGTAGACTAACTTGACGTGCCATTGTTTTTAACCGTGTGAGATTTTTTTTTTTACCTAAAGATAGGCTGCTGATAAAAAAACTGTGATTGATCTAATTGTTTACCTTGAATGAAAATGTGTTTCTCAAACCTTTGCCATACAGCTGTGTTCACAAACTTTTTTCTCAAAACCTTTTTACCCATTTTGGAGGTAGAGAAAGGTTCCAAGCCCACCTGTCCCTATTTTCCCAAACACAACGCTAATAAACTAGGGCTCCAAGTTTAACTGTTCAGATGTATTAAAATAACAGCAAATTTTAAAGACATGACATCAAATAACCACATTAAAACTTTAGAATAGTAAATAATATTATTAATATTAGCAATTTTAATGGCTGCAATGAGCCTGTTTTGTAGTACACAATACATATTTTAAAAACAAGGTTGCTGGCTTGATACTGCCACTCTCAAGTCATGCTCAATGTTAATATAAGCTCCTTTTTCTTTTTGATGTTGCTACCACTAACTTTTCCACAATACATTTTTGTTACACTTTAATCAACATTCACACGTGAAATCATTCTCACAGACTATTATATTTGAATGCAACATTTTCTTCACAGTCTGAAGCTGAATAGAGTAAGGCTTTGATTTAAAGAATTAATAGAGATGACCACAAAAAAGGTCACAAAAATGACAAAATTTCCTGCAGTTTGTTGTGCATCCCACACTTTGAGAAGCGATGCCAAATACAGAAGATTTAAAATGCATTGTTTTGTAATTTGCAGAGATGAGTTACTGTTAAAATGTGAGAGGAAAAAATGTATACACTAAAAAAAGTCAAACTACTGTGTCTTTCATTCAAAGTACATTATTGGGTTAAATGAAAAAAAAAAGGTTTCTGATTATAATCTGGTTTGTTAAATTTGCCTTAAGACAAAAGTCAAAATGCCTAGGTACACTTTAAAACAGTAGCTTTTCTCTAGTATTTTTATAATTATCCAACTGTCATGTCACCACATGAAAAAGAGTACTGTTTATGTGCGTTCAGTTTTTTTAATATGAGTTTGATACTTTGCATGACATGAATTCTTTAAATTCTTACTTGAATTATTTGAATTCTTACTGAAAGAACCAGCAGATAGTTTACCTCATTTTTGAAAATAAATTAACTATCAATAGCATAGCCTACAACATTATAGCTTTATCATAGTTTGGTTCAAAGTGAAACGTTACTTGAATTTTAAAACTTCACTTGAATCCAAAGTAATTCAATTAATTAATCATGGTCTAAAACAATATTTTACCTTTAATTCACCATCTTTAATTTTCCTTGGTAAGAATAAATATTTTTATGTAGATTGAAATAAATGTTATAATTTGAACTAAAGTAATTATACTTTGAGGAAAAACTACAACATTTAGCTGTAGCAAATTGCTGTCATTTTTTTAAAGTTGGTTCAAAGTTTAATTGTTTTCAGTGTATGAATACATTGAGAGACAGTCTCCCAGTCTTTACCTGGGTTCTCTGGCAGAGTGACACTTTGATACACAGATACGGAGTAGTATGATTTAGATACATCCACTTTTTCACCATTTACCTCCAGAAGAGTGAAAGCGACGATAGCAAAACTGCAAGGAAGCCAAACATATGACAACATAATGCAGAAGACATTATGACAGTAGTGCAAGGCAGCATTAGGAGCAAAAAGCAGTGGCTCTGTTTAGTTTAGTTTAGTGATGGAAATAACCGGAACACTGCTATAATGCCTTTTAATATATGCAGCAATGAAGTGAATGCAGAATATGGGAAGTGTGTTGGTTTACTTGTAAGTGCCTTTGGCATTTAGTTCTCCATTTGTGTAACCCTTCCATTTAGTTCCATCTCCAATGGTTATTGTTTCCAGCTCACTTCTAGACCCTATTGGTTTGACAACAGCCAGGAATGTGTCGCTTTGCTTTGCTTTCCAGTTATCATAGGTGTTTAAGAGGCATCGATTATAGTTATTATTGTTGTCCAAGCAATCTGCAGAAGACAAAACTCATATTTAGTGCACCAAAAAAATGCCTTTACTTACATTTTTTTTGTTTTACATGATTCTAGTCAAAATATCAAAAACTTCTTAAATCAAGTAGCATTTACTAGACAAGCAAAACATTTTTTCTTGTTTTCAGAAATGATATGTGCAAAATTTTGTGTGTTTTTTCTTAAAACAGGAATTACATTTATAAACAATTAATTGATAAAATATTGAAAAAAAAGTTTTTTAAGTCTACTAATGAAAGAAACCTTTGAAATAATTTAAGCAAGGACGCTGAAAAATGTCAGATAAATTACACTTTAAAACACATTAAAATAGAAAATTAATTTGAGTTGCGGTGAGCATTTCTTTCAAAAACATTCTAAAAATCTTTCCCTCACCAAACTTTGAAATGGTGAGTGCATTAATCACTACTAATTACTCGCTCACTACAATTAATCTCTTAATAAATCACTACTCCATTAGTAAACAAAATCATAAAGACAAACCATAAAAATTGAAAGGGATTATACGTACCAAACGAGCCAGAGGAGACAAGTAAGCCATAATTGCACACAATACCATTCGTGTCATTAAAGGCATTTGACTGGATAACCAACGCAAACTTGTTGTATTGCTGCTCGGATACACTCGCTGCTGTTATTTCGGGCACAACAGGGTCTACAAACACAAACAAAACAAGATGTACAAGAAGTGATATGTGCTCAAATTTAAACAAAAAACATAGTTATGCTTTATTTTGATAGCCTCTTTAAACATTCTGTTAATTATAATGCTGCAACTACATGTCAACTAACTCTCGTTACAATATTAGTGGAATGTAGAAGTGGACTGTTATTTTAGGTTAGCGTTAAAGGGCCAGTACACCCCAAAAAAATTACATTTTTACCTTTATATTTAGTTTAGTTTTTTTTTGTATAAGGACAATACACAGCAATACATTAACTTATTTCAATCACAAACAAGATGCATAATACTGTAATGTGCGCATATACTGTAAACTGATTAAAATAAAACTAACCAGTAATATTACACAACTGAACAAAAACAACATATACATACATATCAGATATTCAGTGTTTTATCAATCAACCATCATTCTTCTAAAATCATTCAGAGGATCTAACCCTACTCATACAACATATATTCCCGCACTTATTAAGGGCCATCAAATAGGATATAACTGTTCAATAACTCCTTACTTGTAAAACCGGTTTTACAGGAGATATTCTTCACTGTGCTGTTCTCCCCACAGCCAAGGGTCCAAATGGTGACATTGTATATCTTGTTGTACTCGAGTTCAGTGAAGTTGTAGGTTAAATTGGTGGTTTTTCCTGAACGGCCAGAAGACAGTTTGACTGCAAAGCCCAGGTATCCACCAAGAGGACGGTTCCAGGAGATGTTGAGCGTTGGCAAGGCTAAATTAGGACCCACACAGATCACATTCTCCACTGGAGCGGCATCTGCAGAAAGCAAAACAAAGCATGACTATTTTACTCTACCTTATTCTGAGATTCAGACCAACATGTACAATTAAATTTAACCAACTTAAAAAAAAAGACAACAGAAGCAATCGATCAAATCAAGGACCACCATTATAATAAAAAGCAACACAACCTGACAAAAGTCTTGTTGTCCATCTAAGTTTTAGAAACAACAAATAACTTGACTTCTAGTTGATCATTTGGTATGAGAAGTGGCTTATATGAAAGGCAAAAGCCTCTAGATTACACTTATTTTACGAAAATAAAATATGATCATGCCTTGATTTCTAATAATTTAATTAGGACAGTAAGGTCTGACTTTACTGACACCGTTTCAATTTACTACAATCTTGAATGTGAAGCTGCTTTGACACAATCTACATTGTATAAGTGCTATACAAATAAAGGTGAATTGAATTGAATTGACTTTGCTTAGACAAAAGTCTTGTCACCAAATGGAAATAATGTACAGTATAAAATATAAAGTCATGGTGCAGTGGAGAAATAATTAACATTGTGTATAACTCCCATTAGCTTGGAGGACTGCATCCATAAATCTCTGCAATGACTCAAATAACTTATTAATAAAGTCATCTGGAATGGCAAAGAAAGTGTTCTTGCAGGACTCCCAGAGTTCATCAAGATTCTTAGGGTTCATCTCCAATGCCTCCTTCTCCATCTTACCCCAGACATGTATGATAATGTATGATAAATAATGTTTATGTCTGCTGGCTGGGCTGGCCAATCCTGGAGCACCTTCACCTGCTTTGCTTTTAGGAACTTTGATGTGGAGGCTGAAGTACTAGAAGGAGCGCTATCCTGCTGAAGAATTTGCCCTCTCCTGTGGTTTGTAATGTAAAGGGCAGGACAAATGTCTTGATACCTCAGGCTGTTGATGTGCCATCCACTCTGCAGATCTCTCACACGCCCCCATACTGTAACCCCAAACCATAGTTTTTCCTTCACCAAACCTGACTGATTTCTATGAGAATCTTGGGTCTATGTGGGTTCCAGTAAGTCTTATGAAAATTTTATGTGAGAAATGAGATCATGTTTTTCCCCACCCAAAAATGTTTAGAAATCACTTTATCTTACTTGTGTTTCAAAGTTTCATGCATATTTTACATCTGATCTATGTCTGTTTCAATGGAATGGTGTTTTTGAGCAGTGGCTACTGCTGACTATTATTCATAAATATAGCGGATATGGTGCCAATACTGTCGCAAATCCAATTAAATTTAGTAACAATTGTCTCTGACCAATTAATGTTAATTGACCAAATGATTTTGATAATGGTACTAGGATTGCCAAGTCTGAATTGGGTTGAACTGGGATACTTTTAGTTTTAGTTTAATTTCACGGGTTGATGGTTTGACACCTTTCATTATATGTATTTATATGGTTGAATTGAAATATTTTATTCTAGCGAACATATTTTACCATTAATAAAACCTGTGAACACACCTTTGTGAGTTGCAGGGTCCCTAGAGGTAAGACTGGATGGATATTTTTGTTTCCATGGAAACAAATAATTAGAGTTGCAAAAGTATTTTATTTATTTAAATAAATTTTTTTATTTTTTTTTGCCCACATCTGAATACATAATATTTATATTAAAGCCTAATATACAATTATTGCCAAAGTAGAAACCATGTGTAAGCCATGTATAACCATGTACAGTATATACAGTCAAGTCAAATATGTATTATACAAATGGCAGTTTTGATTTTATTGGGTTAGATTTGACTGACCATTGAGCTAGTTTTGTGACTAGGCAACACTAAACAGTACAACTCGCTCAGAAGGTGCTACTGAAAAAAAGATACAGAAAACTTGAACACAAAAATGCTTAAACATTCCTGAAACAGCTAATGATGCTTTTCAGGTGTGCTGAAACAAGTTAGAAATATACTTTGCATAATGGTGGGTCCCCAGGAGCAGGAGTCTAAGACTAGTTTAACAGATATATTTTATAATTAGCAATAAGAAAATAGAAAACAGAAACTAAATTTAATTATTTGAGTAAGAAGTTGAAGTCCATAGACCAGGGCTGTGCGATTAATTGAAAAGTAATCAAAATCGACATTCAGAACATAGAATCGATCTAACTTTTCCAGGATGATTTTTTCCAATTACTTTCCCTACCGCGTGTGGAGTCACATGACCCAGCTTTGTTATAGGCTAAGGTTGATTGATACTTCTGTGGCCACTTTGCAGCCAAATATGATCTCTGGTCAAGTAGGACGATAGACCCATTCTTGAGCCTTACTTTGCACTGTATTGACAATGATGGGAAGCTGCGCTAGTGATGCCTCGAGACGGTACAGTTTCCATTACATTAAAATTATTATTTACATTAAAATATTTGTTTACAGAAGATGCAAGAAATGCACTGTTTAAAATATTATTTACAGGATATACAAGAGTTATTTTATTTAGAAGAGATACTGCTTATTTTTTACTTTTTCTAATATATATATATATAATAAAAAAAATGTTGAAAATAATTAATTTTGTTTCCAAAAGTGCAAGTGTGTTTATTTTGACTTTTTTTATAAGGAAAAAAGTGACTGTTCGTTTAGGCAATGTGTGTTTTAATTTCACTTGTTCAACATTTAATAAATAATCATAGATAGTAGATTGTGTTTTCTTCAATTATTTTAAAACCCAGTAATGCACCCTTCATTCAGAAATCTCTCACTTGTAATATGTGAGCCAATTTACTGTACAAAACCTGTCAGTAAACTTAGAGGGCAAAAAAATAAAATAAAATAATCATTCATTAATCGTTATCAAGTTAAAATGTTCAAGTAATCGAGATTTTGATTTTAGGCCAAATCGCCTAGCCCTCCCCTAGACATAGAGTGTTTGTACTAACCTGTGCATGCTTGGAGGCACACAGCTTCTCCTTCTGTGTTGTCAAAAGTGCTGCTCTGAACACTGATGTTATATCGTGTTGAAGGCTGCAGATTGTGTATGATCATGTTGTTTGAACTGGTAATGCTTACTGTATTATTCACACTCACTACATACTTTGGGACATCAACCATTGTCCATGTTACAGAGATGGTATTTGTTGTTGTGGAAACAACTGTGAGTTTTTTTACAGGATCAGGCACTGAAAACGGATGCAGAAAGAGACAGATGAGAAGAGAGTTCAACTATCAATTTCATGTTAGAAAAAAGAAGAAATAAATCCTGTCACTTATGCCTCAACCTAATATTACTCTTTCCTAATCAAATTAAAGTAAATAGGTGCTATTGAAGCTGTTTAACTTCAAAAGTAGCATTTTGAAGAAAGAAAAAGCATAAAACATCATACATCTATAGCAAATGCTATGAACTATTATGGGGAGCCCTCATTCACTCATAAGTATATATGTTTTTTTTTTCTTTTCTCTATTTTTATAGAAAGGGAGTGAATGGTCTCTTCTTTCCCTCTTTCATAAGACTTATAAATAAATGATTTATTTTGCTAAATCAATGTGAATTTTAAATGCATTATCAACATTTATGGGGTTACACTTTATTTTATAGCATGTGTCTAATGAGAATTAGTTTGCATGTAGATGCAATGTAACTTGATTTTACCAAGCGGACCATCAAAATAAAGTGTGACCCAATATATAATAGCTTTTGTCTATTTTAAATTCTTTAATATAATTTAACTATTTATTCCTGTATTGGAAAAAACTGAGGAAGCATGTTTTTATCATTATAGAAACCACTTGTGCTGATCAATATTTATGTTGAAATAATGATGCATTGTTTTCCACCATTCATTGATTATTAAAATAACAAAAAAAAACAGCAATTGATAGAAAGTAACACATACAGTTAAAGACAAAACATTATCCCTCCTGTGAATTTTTTTTTTTTTCAAATATTTTTCAAGTGATGTTTAATTAGGAACATTTTCACAGTATTTCCCATCATATGTTTCTTCAGGAGAAAGTCATGTTTATTTTAGTTTGGCTTGAATGAATGAATGAATGAATGAATGAATGATGTAAAAACAGCTAAAGTCAACATTATTAGGCCCCTTAAGAAATTGTCTCAAGGTTGTTGTCCACTGACTTGCCTAATTAACCTAGTTAAGCCTTTAAATTGCACTTTAGACTGAATACTAGTATCTTGCAAAATAACCAGTAAAGTATTGTGTACTGTTATCATTAGCACTGAATCTGCACATGCAGAAATCCAGATATTTAGCCCATCATTGAGTCTATTCATTTACTCATGTAAATGTGTGTACATTTATATTTATTCAGTTTTTATATTAATTTCAGTAATATTATTGAATAATATGAAATGCAGTTTGCAAAAGAAATATTTTCTGTCTTTAAATAGATATATAAGAGACTTGCTTTGATCACCAAATAAGTGCATCTAATTGGATTTGCATTGTAAACTTTAAATAAAATAAGTAATAAATAAATAATAAATAACTAAAAAAGTATTATTTTTATTTCATATATTAAGTTTTTTGTTACAATACTTCTAAAGTCATTCTGCAGATTTAAAAAAAAAAAGATTCTGTCTGGCCCTAAATATTAGTTATTATATCAATTAGTTTTTTTTATTAGAAATGTGTTGATCTAATAATTTTTTCTTTAAATGTTATCCAAGCTTAATTGTTTTAACATATCCCTGAATAGTGCGAAAAAAAAATCTTATTGACCCCAACATGTTCTGTTTTTCATGGCGGTTTATCTAAATACAACACAATATAATTATAAACTATAATTATAATTGTAAACTTACTTGTAGTTACATTGTATCTCATAGATTCACTCTGCAAATTCAATGGCCCCACAGTAGCCAAAAAAACATTATAGGGCGTTCCAGATTGTAGATTATCCAAAAGCAAAGTGTTATTGGGAGTGAGATATAGACTGCTGTTATTGCTTGACCAGAAGGACAGGCTGTAGTTGAAGCTGCCAGGCATCATGTTCTGAGCTATATCCCATTGCAAAAGCACTGAATGGGTGTTCTTGGACAAAACCATAATCATTCCTGGGCTGTTTGGATCTGAAAACACACACAATCAGCACTTATGAATAATGCAGACATATAAATGGTTTGGGGTTTCAAACTCACAGGTAGCGTTAACTACAGCTCTTGATGTTTCCTGAAAGGATCCTTTGACAGTCGTGAGAGTGACTGTGTAGAGAGTTGCCGCTTTTAATTGAGTGAAGCTGTAATTGTTATCAGTGCTGTTGAGGAATCTAAAGTCGCTCCATCCATTACTGCTGATGTTCAAAATGTACATGTCAAGACCACCATCAGGATGGTCCCACGTTACCAGAAGAGAGTTATTGGAGCCTTGACTCTTAACAACTGGTTGCACCGTAGATGGCACTGTTGAATAAGAGAGAGAGAGAGAGAAAAAGAGTACTTTCTGCCCATACTAACGACATTTTTGTGTTTGATTCTCTGTGTGTGTGTGTGGTTGATTACATACTTGTAAGGACAGAGGTGTTCACTGGCTGTCCCAGAAGGCCACAGGCCACACTATATATACTGAACTGACACAGTGTGCCAGGCTGCAAGTTTGTCACAGTGATTATTTCAGTGTAAGTAGACAAGTTCATGCTGTTTTTTGTGCAGTTGGAAACTAACACTTGGTAGGAAAACCCCTGGTTGTGTTGCAAAGGAGGATCCCAGCTCAACCTAATGGTGGAAACATTCAATGCCACAGAACTCACGTTGGTAACACAATACGGCCCTGAAAAACAAACATAGACTGTAAAAAATGTCTGTGATTCTAATGGTTAAAACTGTAATTGGTTAACAGTAAGTTTTATTAATACAGTTAGGTCCATAAATATTTGGACATCAACACAAGTTTAACATTTTTGGCCCTATCACAAACATAATCGATTTGAAATGAAAATCAAAAAAGCCTTCACAGTGCTGGAACAACATCCTATAGACAGATGAGATCAAGATCAACTTGTACCAGAGTGATGGGAAGAAAAGAGTATGAAGAAGGAAAGGAACTGCTCATGATCCTAAGCAGTGAAGCATGGTGGTAGTGACATGGCGTAAGCATGTACAGTATGGCTGTCAATGGAACTGGTTCTCTTGTATTTATTGATGATGGGACTGCTGACAAAAGCAGCAGGATGAATTCTGAAGTGTTTCAGGCAATATTTTCTGCTCATATTTAGCCAAATCCTTCAGAACACATTGGATGGTGCTTCACAGTGCAGATGGAGAATAACCCAAAGCAAACTGCAAATGCATTTCAACTGCTGAAGACAAAACTGAAGGGGAAATGCCCCAAGAACAAGCAGAAAAAGAAGAAAGTTGCTGTAGAGGCCTGGCAGAGCACCACCAGTAATGAAACCCAGCGTCTGGTGATGTTTATGCGTTCCAGATTTCAGGCTGTAATTAACTGCAAAAGATTTGCAGCCAAGTATTAAAAAGTGAAAGTTTAATTAATGATTATTATTCTGTCCAATTACTTTTGGTCCCTTAACAAGTGGGAGGCACATATGCAAACTGTTGTAAATCCTACTCTGTTCACCTGATTTGGATGTAGAAAATATCCTCAAATTAAAGCTGACAGTCTGCAGTTAAAGCACATCTTGTTCAAATCCATTGTGTTGGTGTATAGAGCCAAAAATGTTAGAATTGTGTTGATGTCCCAATATTTATGGACCAAACTGTATATGGTAAAAAACCCTAAATTCCCTTTCCTCAATTTCCCTACATTACACTTGACTTCTTATGCTTTTTTGTTGACATTAAAATGGTTCTTTTTAGTTTTTTGTTACATCTAAATGTTAATAAATAACGTTTACTGCATTACATTAGTGTCATGTGTGTTACCATGATGGTGTTAAATAGTTACATAAATGAACTGAGCAACTACTATATATTAGTATTCTTCTCTGCTTGTGGAAAAAGCTGTTTCTGATGAGCATTGGTTCATTATGTAATTTATCATCCACACATGCTTATTTTTATCTGTAGCAGGGGTCTGCTGTTTAGATGTTAGTACTTAAAAATAGTGTATGACTATCAAAATAAAGAAATACAGTAATTTACAGTAAAATGGTGACATTTCTTTTATGTTCCTACCATATTTGCAATGGTAAAATTCCCGCAAACACAGCTGCCATTTTTATTGTAAATTTTATGGATTGTACAATTTACAGTACATCTCACTGTTGTGTCCTGTGTAATAGCAGAATATGTCAAATGCGATGAGGAGTGCAGATACTCACTACTGCAGGCTGTTATAAACTGGGGATCAGACTTGGTGCCGCCTGGCGTCAGGGCGATAATGCTGATATTGTATTGACTGGCTGACTGTAATTGCTCTAGCTTCACCGTGGTGTTGTTCACAATCGTCTGGCCAGGCGTGCCATTAAATGTTGTGTAGTTGAGCAGGTAGGAGTAACCAGACTTCTGAGGATCATTCTGCTGCCAGCTTAGAGTAATACTGGTCTCGGTGTATCCATTTACTGTCACATTAGTCACAACAGTAGGATCTGAAAGTCATTCACAAAACATTTACAATTAACCTCATAAATGGGCCACACCACAACAAGGGTCCTACAGTAAAGGAGTGGAGCAGGAATGACCACTGGTTCCCTCAAGATCTTCCTTTACAGTTGGTTTTCAATTAATAAGTAAAAAAAGTTCTGTGGTAAACATTACTAAACAGTATGGGAAAGTTTTGGTTTAAAAAGTCAGTTTAAAGACCTATTTTCTCTCACTTTTAATATTTCTTGATTACAGGTTTTTTATTGCTTTTACTTAAGAATTGTTTTATTTTTAAAATGTAATTTTCTTCCTCTTTAGTACTCCTGTATTTACAGCACTTTGGTCAACTTCAGTTGTTCTTAAATGTGCTTTCTGAATAAATATTGTATTGAATTGTTCTACAATATAAACTGCACAGAAATGTGCCACAAATGTACTGAATTAGGAACTAAAATTTAATAAAATATAAATAATAGCTTAAAACTTTCTTTCCATTAAAGCTGTGATGTGTTGCCATCATATGCAACCTTTTAATTAGTGAATGCATGTATTAGCGCTGACTGACGGAAACACTCCGTATGATAAACTGATCCCAGATCAGCTTCTGTACATGCCATTTAAAGTGACACCTCTGTTATGAAACAAGTGAAGAACAGCAAATGAGTCTCTCATTTTGTTTTGTTTAATAACAGAGGTCTCAGTGTAAGAATGTACAGATTTATAATGAAGGCATTTGATTACTATAGTAATCATTTGTGCTCATTTAGAAAAAAAATGTGTTTAAAATAAAACACGCAGGGTGGACATCTTTACATATTATTAAGTGTATTCGTCTGCTTAAACACAGACCCGAATCCCGTGTTCTGCACTTACCTCCTTTTTACATGGTATGTACAGAAGATGATTTTTATATTAATTTCAACATGTTTTCAAGATGAAAAATATGGGAAAATCTTTAATGATAGGATGATAGCAGGATAGATTGGTAAAATACAGGAGAATCCTGGCAAAAACATGTATGAGGGTTGACATGTATGAAATGAACAGGAAGACATTTTTGCGTTCCCTCGCAAAACATTTTTGCAAGATAATGCAAAAACTTAAAAAAAATATATATTTGCTTTTTTTTCTCTTGCTAATATTTTTTTTATGTTCCACCTATTTTTTTTCCTTCTTCCACTTCTTCCAGAGACTGTTTACATATTGCGTCTTTTGCACCCGCAGGTTTTTTCTTATTTATGAACTATCCTATCCTTCCTATCCTTCAAATCCTGGTTCCCCTTTGGGAGGGGAACTTCAATGCTATGTTGAATCTTCCACTATGGGGATTTCGTCAGAATCCAATCATCTGAAAGAGTATATAAACAGGCCAATGAAATGCCAATGAGTTGGCAGCGTCAGCATGCACAGCGGGCACCACTTACAATCAATTTGGAATATAAGTGAGCATGTGCTGAGGCATCCTTTTTGCTTCAGACTCTTTCACGAAGCTTCTGAGAGAGTCGATGAGGGTTCCTCTAGCTGTGTCTACAGAAAGAGAGAGAACGAGAGTGGTCTCCCGGCCAGAGTGTGTGATACGGGGCAGCAGATGTTCAAGCTGGGTTTCTCCCTTGCCTGGCGTTCTTTGAGTCCGGTCCTCCAGAGCAGTATGTATTGTTGCATTTTTCCTAAAAAGCAACACTGTTGTGCAGCGCATCTTTTTCAAGATGTTGCTCCGATCGTGCATTCCAGAATGCGGTGGTTTTCTGTCCCTGGATGATGGGCACGAGCACTGCGTTTCATGTTTAGGGGTCCAGCATTTTAATGCGGTGCTCGCGGGCAGTCCATGCCGTCACTGTGATGGCATGTCTGTTGCGCAGTTAAGATCGCAGCTCGCTCTTGTAAAAGGGCGACCCACCCCAGTTGTCCACCGCACTGCAACTGGCACTTGGGCAGGTCTGAGGGTTCCAGTGGAAGTAAATCCGCCGCCCCCGGGCTTGTAGACCTCCCACTCATTCAAGCGCTCCATCCAAGCTTAAAGCGATACCATCTAAAGAGATGATAGCCCTTTCACTCGATGACACCAGGGATCAGACGTCCACTGCTGCATCGGAGAGTGGGCTTTCATTGTCTGATAAGGATCCGAATCCCGAAGCGGACATGTTAGCTGTGCTTTCCCAGGCTGCTTCGGCCGTGGTTCAGGAGATTGTTTATCCCTTAGCCCTGTGGCCGGACCGACTAGATGGGTGTTACGTGGAGGATACTAAGAAGGCCAGACCTTCGAAGCCTCCCGTCTCCCGTCAACAGCCCCCCAAGTACACGGGTGTGTATTTCCAAGAATGCAATCGAGCCGGTCCCTCCAGCCGGGATGGAGAGCAGGTTTTACAGCCCGTACTTCATTGTACCCAAAATGAGCGGTGACCTACGGCCAATCCTAGATCTGCGAGTTTTGAACCGCTGTCTTCACAAATTGCCGTTCAAAATGCTCACACAGAAGCGCATCCTCCGATGCATTCATCCTCAGGATTGGTTTGCAGCAATAGACCTGAAGGATGCGTACTTCCATGTCTCAATACTTCCACGCCACCGCCAATTTCTGCGGTTTGCGTTCGAAGGCTGAGCCTTGCAGTACAAAGTCCTCCCCTTCGGGCTCTCCCTGTCTCCGCTAGTTTTCACCAAGCTCACGGAGGGTGCCCTAGCACCCCTTTGGCTCGCGGGCATCTGCATACTCAATTATCTTGACGACTGGCTGATTTTAGGCCACTCACAGGAGCAATTGATTATGCACAGAGACAGGGTGCTCTAGCACCTCAACCTATTGGAGTTTCAGGTCAACCGAGAAAAGAGCAAAGATC
Source organism: Danio tinwini (assembly GCA_903798205.1). NCBI lineage: Eukaryota > Metazoa > Chordata > Actinopteri > Cypriniformes > Danionidae > Danio > Danio tinwini. The sequence continues at coordinate 24,511,685 of CAIGQZ010001108.1, forward strand.
CTCCGTGCAGAGGATCTCTTTTCTCGAGTTGCAGCTGGACTCGGCCACCATGACAGCGTGCCTCTCCAGAGAGCACGCCAAGCTGATGCTGAACTGTCTGAGAGAGTTCGACAGAAAAATAGTGGTCCCCCTGAAATCTTTTCAGAGGCTCCTGGGGCATATGGCATCCGCAGCCGCTGTTACGCCACTCTGATTGCTCCATATGAGACCACTTCAGCACTGGCTTCATGATCGAGTACCCAGACGCACATGGCACGAAGGCATACACCGAGTGACTGTCACTGCGTGGTGTCACCACACCCTCAACCCTTGGAATGACCGCGCATTCCTACAGGCCGCAGTGCCTCTAGAACAGGCGTCCAGGCATATTGTCCTTTTGAAACTATGCCTGTGGAAAGGAACCCAGCTGCATTGGCAAATCAACTGCCTTGAACTGTTGGCAGTGTTTTTGCTCTCTGCCGTCTTTAACCGGTGCTATAGGGGCAACACGTGCTGTTCAGGATGGACAGCAAAGCTACGGTGATGTATATCAACCGCATGGGGGGGGTTCAGCTCTCACCGTATGTCTCAGCTCGCTCGCCGTCTGCTCCTCTGGAGTCATACGCAGCTGAAATTGTGGCGCGCTGTTCATATTCTGGGCGAGCTCAACCGTGCAGCCGATGCGCTTTTACAGATCAAATATGCTTTTCCCCCAGTAAGGCTGCTCTCGCAGTTAGTGCGCGAGGTCAGGGAGGACGAGGAGCAGGTCTTGCTAATTGCACCTCTCTGGCCCAACCGGACCTGGATATCAGAACTCTTCCTCCCTTGCCCAGATCTTTGAAGCTTTCACGTGTGGTCCCTAGATGCAGCGAAGAAGACTTGGGTAACCTATCGATGGCAGTAGTTAACACCATTACTCAGGCTAGAGCTTCCTCTACGAGGCACGCCTATGCCCTGAAGTGGAGTCTATTCACTGAATGGTGCGCTTCTTGCAGAGAAGATCCCCGAACCTGCCAGATCAGCTTTGTGCTTTCTTTCCTTCAGGATAGGTTGAAGCGCACCATGACACGGTGGCTGGCAGCATCATGGGAAGGCATAACCTCATCATACGGTTCCTCAGAGGCGCAAGGCGATTAAATCCACCCCACCCCCCACCCCCCTCTCATGCCCTCTTGGGATCTCGCTGTGTTGCTTAAGAGCATGTGCAGAGATCCATTCGAACCACTCGACTCAGTATCCTTAAGATATCTGTCCCTGAAGACAGCTCTGCTGGTCGCGTTGGCATCGATTAAGAGGGTCGGGACATGGAGGCATTTTCAGTCAGTGACTCGTGCTTGGAATTCGGGTCAGCCTACTCTCACATTGTCCTGAGACCCCGGCCTGGATATGTACCCAAGGTTCCTACCACACCATTTAAGGACCAGGTAGTGAGCCTGCAAGCGCTGCCCACGGAGGAGGCAGACCCAGCTCTTTCATCTCGGTGTCCTGTTCGCGCTTTGCAAATTGATATGGACAGCACTTAGAGATTTAGATCCTCTGAGCAGCTCTTTGCCTGTTATGGTGGTGTTATGGTGGCAGAAGGGAAGTGCTGTATCAAAACAGAGGTTGGCCCACTGGATAGTGGATGCCATCTCCCTCGCTTACCAAAGCCAGGGTGAGCCGTGTCCCCCAGGAGTTAGAGCCCACTCCGTAGTCTGTAGAGCTGCAGGCTGGGCGACAACTAACACATTTGCAAGGTTCTATAATCTGCGAGTGGAGCCGATTTCCTCAAGGGTGTTAGGAAACCTTGGTGATTGAGGAAATAATTCGGTTAAGGTGTTGTAAAATGCTTGCTGCGCCTTTCTCTCTAACACAGAGATATGCTCGCTTTCTCACTTTGCTAGTTGAGTTCCCCACTTGGCAAACCCTGAAGAGTTCCTCTGAGGCCCCCAGCATCTGACTCAGTGGAGGAGTCAGGTGTTGGCCCGTTACGTTGTTGGCATGCCTGCTGGTCAGCCCGCGTTCTGGGTATAGGCACCTGCTATGTGCGATCCCCACTGGCGATCCCATATGCTCACTCAGCCACGATGTAGTCCCTCCTCCTAGGCGGGCTTGTGTCTTCCCTCCCCGCTAGTGGAAGTTTCCACATAGCATTTCCATTCCTCCCTCGGGGAACGAGGGTTACCTTAGTAACCGGAGAGTTTTATATATACAGTTGAAGTCAAAATTGTTAGCCCCCTTTGATTTTGATTTGATTATTTTCTTTTTTAAATATTTCCCAAATTATGTTTAACAGAGCAAAGAAATTTTCACAGTATGTCTGATAATATTTTTTTGTTTATTTGTTTTATTTTGGCTAGAATAAAAGCAGTTTTTAATTTTTTTAAAAATCAACAAAATTATTAGCCCCTTTAAGCTTTTTTTTTTTTGGATAGTCTACAGAACAAACCATCGTTATACAATAACTTGCCTAATTACCCTAACCTGCCTAGTTAAGCTAATTAACCTAGTTAAGCCTTTAAATGTCACTCTAAGCTGTATAGAAGTGTCTTGAAAAATATTAAGTAAAATATTATTTACTGCCATCATGGCAAAGATAAAATAAATCTGTTATTAGAAATGAGTTATTAAAACTATTGTGTTTAGAAATGCGTTGAAAAATCTTCTCTCCGTTAAACAGAAATTAGGGGAAAAATAAACAGGGGTGCTAATAATTCAGGGGGGCTAATAATACTGGCTTTAACTGTATATACACATAAATACATATCATAGAACATGTTTTATACACAGACCTCACCCTTTTTGGAAAGAAACTATACACTGTATAACTGCAGGTTAACTATGTTTATATCTTTCCTTCCTTATACATAATTCCTTAGCTTTTCTGATTTTGACTGTAATGTGATGATGTGCACCTTTTGTGAAGCTGCTTTAAAACAATACCTATTGTGAAAAGCGCTATACACTTGAAGTACTTAAAAATGTACTTAAAAAATTTTAATATTAAAAAAATCATAATAATTTTAAAACAATCATTAACATCTAGAATTAAATTATGAACAATATCTTATGAGTTTGCAATGACATGAGTGTGAGTAAAAAACTGAATGCTTTTGAATGGTCGACTTTTATCAAATTAGAAATTTTAAGAAAAGTTAATAAATAAAAAGTATGAATCACTTTTTTCCTACACTGAAGGTGCATAATTTGCATCTGGAAAAATCAACAATGTTCTTATTAACATTCCTATGTGGTTCTTGTGATTTAAGTGAATTTATGGCTATACATAACTAATAAAATCTCATTTACAACAAGAAAGATGTTAATATGATTAAGCATGAATATTTGCAAACTGCTTACTTGTATATGCAGTGAGACTCTTAGAAGAGCTTGAGTAATTCATTGCACCGACAGTCCACACGGTGATGTTATACGGGACACCAGCATTAAGGCCCATCAGAGAGGTGTAGTTTTGGCTGCAGTTTATGAGAGTACTGTAGTTGTACTGCAAGAGAAAGTAGTAAGACACTGAGCTCATGTTAAGCGGTTGAGCCCAGCTGATGTTCAGCGTGTTTGTGCTCTGCGTTGCGTAGATCCCGCCAGGCGGAGTAGGAACTGAAATGACAACATAATCATAGATGTGATCCAAACATAGACAGATTACTAACTACAGGTCATATAACACAAACATTTATTATTATTTATTTATTTATTGTAAAACAGTCAAGGAAATGAGAATGTGATTAATATGCTAAAGCTTGCTGTTTAATTCACGAAACTCAAATTAAAACATATAAAAGCTGCTATATAAACACTAGGAACTTTATGCTACAGCGGCTTAAACAAATCACAAAATAAAAAATTAACTGCTGTAATAAAACAGTGGATAAATCACCTAGAGATCGAAGCATTCAATAATTTATCAAAGTTTTAAAAAATATATATTAGGGTGAAGTTCCACCTAAGCGTTTATTTCCTGATGCAAGCACAATTTTTCAAATGTTATCAATGGGAGTGCTTTCTTTTTAAAAACACATCAGTGAAAAGATGCAGAACGTCACGCTACATATCCGTACACTAAACTTTTTTTCCCAGGCACCTATGGCAAGCCATTTAAGTCTTACATATTTCCCAATGTTACTCATCGTAATTGCATTTTTAAATTTAGGAAACAGTAAAAAAAATTTTTTTTTTTTTAACAGTAACAATGCAAATTGGAAATCTCTCTAAATCAGTTTTAATTAGTAACAATTACAATTAGGGAGCTCTCCGATTCATTTATTACTAGCATAACAGTGCCTGTTCCACCTCAATTCCAACTGGAGAGATCTATAAATATTTTTTTTACTAGTCAACATTTTTACTACTAAATATGATAATTTTGAGAGCTCTTTAACTGAATAAATAGTGTCACAAGACAAGACTGAGCTGAAACTAACTAACTAACTAACTAACTAACTAACTAAATAAATAAATAAATAAATAAATAAATAAATAAATAAATAAATAAATAAATATGTAACCAATTTACACAAATACTCAGAATTGGTCACAGCACTATGATTGCACATTTGCAACTCCACGATCACTAAACTGATGACTGGGACTCTGGAGGGACAGAGCTAAGGCCATAAAAAACAGAGTAAACCATCATATAACTAAGTATATATACGTTTTAGTGTAAAACATTTTAAATGCTTCACATTCAAATGGATGCTAAATATCCACCCTACTTTTATATAGTATACAATCGCACATAAGCAGCGTGTAATATTAATAAAATGTTTTGCTCTCTTTTTTAGGTATTCTAGTTTACTCCTCTTCAAATCAGCATGGTTTAACCCGCCTCTGGATGATTCATCATATTCTTGCACCCTAGCAAGTTTTAAAAAATCCATACAAACAATGCACCAAAAAAAATTAGCACAAAAATGCAATTTTATAAATAAATAGTCTTTAAGAGCTGTTTGTTTGAACTGTTACGACTGCCTTCTCTATGATTAATTTTTTTTAGAAAGAAAATGCAATTACAACAAGTAAAGCATGCTGTAATGTTAAACATTTTAGGATAAACCAGCTTGCTATAGGTGCTGATAGTTCATGAATGTTCAACTTTGGGTAAAACAGTACTTTATTGAGTCAGCTATCTAATCAGCATTACGAATACAGCAACAACCACCACTACATGTTGGGCCAACATAGCTGTGTTGCTGTGATAAAGCAACCAAAGCTTCTCAGTCTCAACTAAAAAAAGTTTTTAGGATAACTCTGGTAATTTTAGCTGCCTAACAATGCAATGGTAGACAAAAATCGTTTCCCCTTAGTAGACGCCACAGTATGACATCATAAGTCACGTCCCAACTAAATAACTTTTTTTTTTTTTCAAGAATGTCTTTAGAAACTATATTAACCTTCCACAACATCTCTTAAACTGCACAACTGTGTGAACAATGTGATTTACCCTCAAATACTACTTTGCAAAAGTGCAAAAGTCCCTAATTAAAACAAACTAGTCAGCGCTTTGTTTCTGAAAGCAAATGTTTCACTTCCTCTTTTTAACCACAGCCAACATGTATTCAAATAAATATACTTCAAAACAAGTGTGTGTGTGTGTGTGTGTGTGTGTGTGTGTGTGTGTGTGTGTGTGTGTGTGTGTGTGTGTGTGTGTGTGTGTGTGTGTGTGTGTGTGTGTGTGTGTGTGTGTGTGTGTGTGTGTGTGTGTGTGTGTGTGTGTGTGTGTGT
>CAIGQZ010001108.1:24562399-24634582 GCA_903798205.1 Danio tinwini
TGAGTATAATGCATTTCACTGGAACTGGGGAAAGAGAAATTGTTTGAAACGTTAAGCTCACTGTTTAAATATTGCAGGAGCCAGATGGGAACTGTGTTTCTTCTGTATTCCACTATGGATTGTGTCTGCTGCATGATCCCGTTGCATGTCTGTCTGTGTGGGTGTTGGAGTGTGTGTATATCTGTGTGTGTGTGTTGATTGTGGTCCTATATAAACCATTTGCTGCTGAGTGTATTTGTTTCCATGGTTACCCCCATGCCAATGTAGATCACGTCATCACCAGACCAGACCTCTGCAGCTATTGTTTACTGATCGTAGAGGAAAAGACTGAGTGTGTGTTCGGCTTTTAGATACGCGGGCCTCATGCGCAGACATTGAGTTCTTCATTGTTTTTGTCGTGCTTTTGTCTAGCCTATCACATATACTGAGTTCGATTGCTGAACGTCTTGCTTGGATTCATTATATCTTCTGCTATATTTTGACCACCTGTCATTTTTCTGTGATAGACACACATGGAGGGCTATTTATTCGATAGCGCCCAGTGACTCCTACTGTTGGTTGAGTTGGCACGCAGTGTCCTCTGCTTGTATCGCCATCTGTGGCACTCCGTACAGAGCTGCATGAGTAAGAATGATCATCTACTGCTATAAAAATTGAGATTTTAATGCAATGCAAATACAGTCTGTCACTGATTTTTAATTTTTATGATTTTTCTTCTCGCTGCTCCCAGTTTGTTTTAGGTGCTGAGAGAGGCGTTTGTCACTGTCATGTGAGCCTAACTTTGCTTTATTATACAGTAAGTCTTCTATTGTTTTTTTTATGAAGTGTATCTGTTCTTTCTTTTAAGGCATATTTCACCCAAAACTAAAACAAAAACTCATTTATTCACCGTCAAATGGTTTTAAACCTTTATGAGGTTCTTTCTTCCACAAAGAAAGACATATTTAAGAAAGTTGCAAACCTGTAACCATTGACTTCCACAGTAGGAAAAACAAATACTATGGAAGTCAATGCTTACAGGTTTTCAGTTTTCTTCAAAATCAAAGAAACTCAGATAGGTTTGGTTTGCGACAAGTGGAAAGTGAGTTGACATTTTCGGGTTCTGATGTTTTACATTTGTAAAAATTGGAAGTCCACCACAGATTTTTAAAGTCTGTGTGAAATCAAATTTTACAATGATTGTTTTGCTAGCACATACTTTTGTTCTTTACAATTCTGAGTTAATTTTGTAAAAAAGTTAGTTTTGGCAATTTTTAATTAAAGTCTGACCATTTAGCTTTTACACTAGGCATGGCGAATGTCAGTTTGATGGCTTCAGCCACGGTATTCTTAACTATGTCTTTCTTACCGTTAGTTTGCTATTAGGGAATGATGTGCATAAAGAAAACCCAGCTGCTTCTCAATATTCTATTATTTCATTTGTAAATACATCACTATACTGAAATAAAAGACTCAGCAAATTCCAGTTCATGTTAATGTGTTTTAGGATCCATTAATAAGTTCATTAATAATTTTATTCAGCGAGGATGCAATATGCATTTGCTCAAATTCTACATTTTTTTACAGAAACAAATGAACAAGTAAATAATAAGCATTTTAAGAGTTTACACTTTGCTGATGATTTGTCATAAGCTTGTTTGGCTTGCTGTCCCAGGAGAGAGCCCTGAGCTCAAGGGATCCTCCATCCCAGGGCTCCCTCCTGTTCGCAGAGCCAGAGGGGAGATTGAGGTTAGGTAGATCTCAAAACCCCCCCGGCTGAAGCGGCTAAGGTAAACTACTTTGAGAAGGAAAGGAGCTAGACAAAGTGCCTGTTTTGCTTAATCTGTTACGTATAATGCATATTTTTGGATGGTGTGAGGAAACCAGAGAACCCAGGGAAAACACACGCGGACATGGGGAGAACATACAAGCTCCACAGAGAAACACCCGCCGGTGTTCCTGCTGTGGCGCAACAGTGCTAACCACTGGGCTGCCGTGCCACCCAATCTATGAGAAAAAAAGGAGGAGAAGAGGAGGAAGGGGGGGGTTTCCAGACGAAGATAAATGAGGAATGAAGACTGTGGTTACTTATAGTGACTAGGAATCATATGATTGGAGGATCATAATTAGCTAATGCGAGACCAGCTGTGGTAAATCATAAGCACGTGATCCTCTCGAAATTAGTCTATAAATAAACTTCACGTAGGAAAAAATATTAAAAAATGTAAAAATAAATTATGCCTGGGTAGCGCTTCTCACAGCAAGAAGGTCACTGGTTCGAGCCTCGGCTGGGTCAGTTGGCATTTTTGTGTGGAGTTTGCATGTTCTCCCTGTGTTGGCATGGGTTTCCTCCTGGTGCTCCGGTTTCTCCCACAAGTCCAAAGACATGCGCTACAGGTGAATTGGGTGAGCTAAATTGTCCGTATTGTATGAGTGTGAATGAGAGTGTGTGAATGTTTCCCAGTGATGCGTTGAAGCTGGAAGGCCATCCGCTGCGTAAAAAATATGCTGGATAAGTTGGCGGTTCATTCCGCTGTGGCGACCTCAGATTAATAAAGGGACTAAGCCAAAAAGAAAATGAATGAATGAATAAAAATAATAAATTTAAAGTATATTGTATTATATGAATGACATAATTTTTACTATTAAATAAATGCAGCCAAAAAAAGAAGGGATGTACAGAAACAAAATTACTTTTAAACTGAATGAAACTTTTAAAAAATATTTAGAAAAAATATTCTCATCTTAGACCCAAATTGTATGAGAACATCTGAACATATGATTTAAACCTCATTGTTTTAAAATTGAGAACATTTAAATTGATATATTATCAAATTCTTCATTGAGAATATACAGGACAGATGTTGTCAGATCATTCAAGACCAGAAATCTTTAGTTTCCCTAACTAAATAGTCAGCAAAAAGTGTCTGCAGAGATGGTTCTTCTTCCATTTCTCCCTGTCGGCCAGTTTGTGGCTGGGCATTGAATGCTGATTGAACAAGTGGCTTGAAATGATTATGCTTAGGTTTGATGAAAGACAATATGAGGAGGGTGTGTACTCATGTGTGTGTGTGCGTGTGTGTGTGTGTGTCCTTCAACCATCTCTTCTCTTTATAGCTCATTCTGATAATTCAAGAGCATCCAGCTGCAGCATGAATAGAGTGCAAGAATAAATAAATTAATAATATTCATTAGAGAGGAGAGGTAAAAGAAGGGGGAGGTAAAGATGGAAAAAGTGAAATGGATGGAAAGCAGATGAGGGTCAGAGATATGAAGAAAAAGGGGTGAACATTAAAGAAGAGAGGGATATAATAAATGAAAACAAGTGATGAGATGATGAGAGAGAGATAATGGAAAGAAGGAATGGGGGATGGGTGTATTTGTTGCTGAAGTAACTGTTTTTCTTGTAATGTATGCAGCAACAGTGAGTGTGTGTGTGTGTGTGTGTGTGTGTGTGTGTGTGTGTGTTTGTGTGTGTGTGTGTGTGTGTAGTATTGATCAGGATGATGTACTCCAGCACTAAAGGTGACACAGCCCGCTCTGACTTTTTGCTGATATGGGTGTGCTTTAATGTCTATATGCTATTATGTTGTGATAGAAATTAAATTTGACTTTATTTTTTATCTACAGTGCTCAGCATATATAAGTACACCCCTCACAAATCTATCTTTTAAATTCATATTTTTAATAGGAAGCTATACAGTGCATATATGTACATTTGATTAGTCAGTACTGAAGCCAAATCTGCAGCTTATCTAACAAAATAACTTACGATAACAGTCCAAAAACTAGTACACCCAAATTTATGTTATAGAAAAATATTAAATACAAATTTAAAAAAAGAGGAAAAATCAAGAGAAGAAAAAAAAGGGGAAATTTTGTTGGCTGTAATTTTTTTTGCAATATTTTGCTTGAATTTAACTGTATTATCTTTCAATTTCTAAATATGTTTAGTGACTAAAATATTATTTTAATAAATATATCTGTTTAATAAATATGTTTTGTTTAAATGCACCAAAATACATTGCCTATATTCACTGAGAAATGGATAAAAATATTCATTTTCAAAATGGGGTGTACTCAATTATGCTGAGCACTGTAAATGCATTATAAAATAAGCAAGAAAAAGGGCAGAGCCAGTTAGTTTAATTAGTGTCCAGTGGAGCCATCCATACACTACATTAAGTATAAAGATCAACTATGTAACATTTATTTTAAAATATAATAATTTGAAGTAAATGCATTGGCTACTTGGTTTATGTATAGTTAAATCTACTGCAAGTCAAAATGCAGCTCTGCTTTGACTTTGACGAGGCAGCGATATTGTACACCTTTAATGTTTTGAAAAGTGATAGTCGCTCTCAGTGCACAGTGAAGTGTTTAAAAATTCAACAGTGTGTCGTAAGCATTTCTGCATTGGTGGAAAAAAAAGAGAAAAAGTTATAAAAATTTGATCAGCAGTAACTCTCATATGATGTGGGAATATTTTAGCTGAATGAACCACACTCACTCGGCTCATGTCTTTAAAAGCTTGGAAACTTGAAAGCGTGATTCCATACGGTCAGTGGTCCTTATTTAATGACTAAAAAAGAACGCAGCAGACTAACTGTAATTAGATGATGAATGTAATGTAACAAGAAAAACCTTCTGCTCAAACCACGAATCATCTCTTAATGCTAATCATAAGTCTGCTGTTCGCACTGTATATGACATAACACCCCATGTTAGCGTTATGTCCGCAGCATAGTCTCATTTGCATAGTCCACCTCTAAATGTGTCATTCCTCCCACAGCAATGCCATGAATTATGAGACTGTACTGCAGAAAAAACTGTAGTGTACTACTTGGTGACTGCCTTCAGCTGCATTGCTGTCATTTTTGCTTCTGTGTGCATTTTGTAATTTACTAATTTTCATTCAATGGATATTTGTAAATATAAGGGTAAATCATGAGAAATTTGCATTTAAAACAGATTTCCTGAAAACTCTCAGATACCAGATTTGTTAGTTGATAATGTATTCCTCGCAAATAAGATTTGCGCACACAATTATTCACAATTAGCATAATTCATTCATCTATCATTTTCCTTAGGCTTAGTCCCTTTATTCAGCAGAGGTCACCACAGCAGAATGAACCGCCAACTTATACAGCATATGTTTTACACAGCAGAAGCCCTTCCAGCTGCAACCCAGTACTGGGAAACACCCATACATACACACACATAAACTACAGCCAATTTATTCAATTAAATTATAGCGCATGTCTTTGGACTGAGGGGCAAACCAGATCACCTGGAGGAAACCCACACGAACACAAGGAGAACAGGCTAACTCCACACAGAAATGCCAACAGACCCAGCCGGGACTCGAACTAGCGACCTTCTTGCAGTGAAGCAATAGTGTTAACCACTGAGCCACCGTGTCGCCCATACAATTAGCATAATCTAACCTATAAATCACAACTACATAAGTTTTGGGGAATAGAATAATCTTGATTCCAGTATGTTTCACGAATGGAAAAAAGACTAAATAGCCATATGCACAAAGACATATAGCTTAAAAAATAGTCAATCATAAATTATGACATAATAAATATTCAATTAACATGTTTCCATCAAAGCATTTTACAAAAGACTCTCATGTAAAAATGGCCTATTGGCGGAGAACACGCAACAGAGCAGCATTTTTGAAAGCCGAGACACTTTGATTTGGAATTCACTCCAGCAACATACTACAGATATCCAATTTTGAAGAATATTGCTAAAAACAAAAATCCAATAACCAGTAATATTAGCTTCTCTTTAGTTTTTAGTCTTTGTTCAAGTACTATACGATGGTTGGTTGGGTCTTTTTGTCCTGCCCCTCTTTCCTTGATTAGATGGCTAGGTAAAAAAAGATGACAGTGACTATCCTTATGTTTAACCCTAACATATACTGTTATCAACTTTCAGCTACAAAAAAACCCCCAGACCAAATTAAATTGTAAATTATTATTATCCCAGGCGACATGGTGGCTCAGTGGTTAGCATTGTCGCCTCACAGCAAGAAGGTCACTGATTCGAGCCACAGCTGGGTAAGTTGGAATTTCTGTGTGGAGTTTTCATGTTCTCCCCGTGTTTGTGTGGGTTTCCTCTGGGTGCTCCGCTTTCCCCCAGTCCAAAAACATGCACTCGAATCGAATAAACTAAATTGGCCATAGTGTATGAGTGTGAATATGAGAGTGTATGTCCCAGTACTGGGTTGCAGATGGAAGGGCATCTGTTGTGTAAAACATATGCTAGATAAGTTGGTGGTTCATTCTGCTGTGGCAATCCCTGATAAATAAAAGGACTAAGCCGAAGGAAATTAATGAATGAATTATTATTTCTATTACAATTCCATCAAAATTAATCAGATTGCCAAAGAAACATGCAAGATTTATGCAGCATTTGCACATGATAGGGAGCAGGTTTCTTATTTCAGCTACTTTTGGAAAAATATGAAGGCTTTCATGAACTTACATCAGAACAGCCTTACACAAAAAAATTATTCTGCTTGTAATTCATGAATGAGCCCCATCGCATTGTTGTGTTTTTCTAGTAAATGTGGTTGTCTGTGTCTGTTTTAGCTGTTTAAATGCAGGACATTTTTGAGAGCAGCATGGCTGAAGCCCCTGTTGGAGAGGACGCACCCAAAGAGCAGGACGGTGCCACCTCACATGCCCACGATCCGCTGCCAGGCATTGGTGCTGCTTTGTGGGAGAGAGTATTGAAAGCCAGTGTTACAGCTGGAGCTTTTCTCCTGCTCTACACACTGTCTCAACTCACTGTGAGTTCATCCACAGTTCTCATTAATTAATGCACATCTTCCACAAAAATCAAACACAAATTCTTAAATCTATCTTATATCACAATTTATGCACACCTTTAACTTATTTTTATTGTCAAATGTTTGCATTTCAGTTATGTCCATGTTTAAAAGTGGCACATTAGTTTTGTTTTTCAGCAAAAAATAAACAGTAACAGGATATCTTGTGATAATCTTGAAGTAAAGAAGGCTTTTGTTTATCTAAATTGACAAAAAAAAAGGTGTATGCTTGTGTGCTTTTGTGTTTTTATGCTTGAGTGTGTTTGTATAAGTATAGAAACAAAGGCTGTTATGGGGTCTCCTGTGATTGACCCTGTAGTCAATAATGCACCACATGATTTCCTGCCTAACTAACCACTGCCTAACTAACGAAAACAGCTCTCCTAAACCTATAAATACACATAAAAACTATATATTCACCTAAAAACATTTCTTTGAACTATAGGTTAATTTTTTCAGCGCCCAAATATGAATTCATAATAAATCTACAAATGTATTATTTTATGATTGTATACAGTAAAATAAATTTTAGCATGATCACTTTTACCAGTCAGAATATGTAGTTTATTTTTGCTTATAAAAGAACACTATTTTTCATATTTTGGTGATATTTACACAAGCATTATTTTAACATTAAAGTAGGTGTAATAATTGTATTATAATCATATTTGAAGGTTTAATTTAATGCAGACACCTAAATGGATGTCTGTTTTTTTTCTTTCTTTGTCCTTTTTTTAAGGATTTGTTTGTGCATTCTTATACGATCAACTGTGAGGAATAAATGTCCTACTAGGACAGTAAACCTGGCATTTTTGACCTTGTGGAGACCAGCCAGCCTCCACGAGGGAAAGAAATTATTACAAATATTATATAATAATAATAAGTAATAATAATTATTTTTATTTATAAATGGCGACTTTCTGGACACCCAAGGTCACCTTACAACAAGCATCAACAGACATACCAAAACAAATTAATAAAACAATTAATAAAAATAAAACAATGCCAGACAAAATTTTAATATACGAGAGAAGTTGAAGTACAAACACATCAAAGTAAAAAATAACATGGTAAAGAATAGCCATAGAAAAGCCTGCTTAAAAATATGTGTCTTAAGACAAGATTTAAAAGTGTGAAGACTATCACTGCTCCTTAGGTCCAGGGGAAGTGAGTTCTATAGCCGAGGAGCTGCAGAGCTAAAAGATCTGGCTCCCATTGTGCTTAATGCTTGTGCTTAAGAGTTGGCTGATCTAAGAGTGCGAGAAGGGGTATAAATATGGAGAAGTTCAGTGAGAGCCTGAAATTTAACTGAAAGTGTAAAAATAAGTCTCTGTTTAAGTTTAGAGGACAGAAATGTATTATTGTCACAATAAAAACTTTATTTCTAAAATCTATGGCAAGTTCCCACAAAGATAGATGTACAATTGTGCGAGTTTGTGGAATAATTTGATTGTTTTGTTGATATATTCAGGGTTTGTGGGTCCTTTACATGCTGAATGGATACAGGGCTTTTCCAGCAGCACACAAAGTTTTGGATCTCCTTCAGTACCTTCTCTCCACCAGTGATGCCTATGATCAACAGGTGACAGAGCTACAACAACAACAAAAAAAAACTTCAGGATGAATAAAATTACACATATCACAGGGATCCTCTGCCATATGTCATTCGTGGTATGAAGTAAGAAAATAACAGATGTATGCGTGTGTCTGCAGATGGAGATCTGGAGGGTGGAAAGTTTGCTGCCCCTCATAGCCACACTTTTCTTAGGTGTCGTCATTCTTGGTACTGGAGTGAGTATTTTCTGTACGCTTTTGACTTTTGCTATTCGGAGCTTTGACTTCCTAAGTGAAGAACAACTGATGACAGGCCACTGAATTAATATAAATTAATGCACAACCCAGGTGGTTATGTGGTCACAATGCATTGTTTTCTAATTATTCCATGGTCTGTTGAAATTCTTGATTCTTGAAACATTTTTACTAAGTATTTCCAGTCAGTTTTGATCAAAGTTTAAAATAATTGTGCTACGCCAAAACATTAGTAGTAACCACAGTAACTCAGTAACAGTTACCGAAGCCTTCAGTTCTCTGTGTGATCCAGAGACATGTGCAGCAGGAGCCAATGCAGGTCAACCAATTTTCAAATATACCTAAAAAGAGGTAGCTAACCTAACACACGTTACAAGTTATTAGATACTGTGTGCCCATGCCATTTACACGCAAATAATCTTTCTTTTTCTTGTGCACACTCTCTCTCTCTCTATCTGCCTGTGACTATTTTTGCCTATTGACATGAGAATAGTCTTGATAGATTCCTGAAATCCTGCTGAGGACATTGATACCAATTATGCCTTAATTGACTAAACTTCATGTGTGCCAAAAGGATTTTGATCAAAAACCTTTTTTCGCAAACTCCCCTAGAGCAGGGATGGTCAAACTCAATCCTGGAGTGCTGGGGTCCTGCAGAGTTTTGTTCCAATACTAATCAAACACACCTGAACATGCTAATCAGTGTCTTCAAGATCAGTAGAAAGCTATGGGCAGGTGTGTTTGATTATGGTTGGAGCTAAACTCCAACCAGGACTAAGATTGCTCATCTTTGCCCTAGACTGTTGGTCCTATTTTCACCAAATTTGACTAATCTTTAGATCAAGCTGACAAAAAGTTATAGAATTTGTGCCCGCATGATCCCAAACTGTATCTGTTTTTGTATCTCTGCAATGCTTCAACACATTGACACCAAACTTGATGAGTGGCATTATCACCTCACACTGACCACACCACAAACTCTGCAACTCTCACATGGTCACCCACTGAAGCTAAGCAGGTCAGTGCCTAGATGGGAGACCACATGGGAACTAGGTTGCTGTGGTGTAAGTGAGACCAGCAGGGGGTGCTCAACCTGCGGTCTGTGTGGGTCCTAATGCCCCTTTATATTGATGGTGACTCTATTCTGCTCAGTGAGTGCCATCTTTCGGATGAGATGTTAAACCGACTCTCTGTGGTTGTTAAAAATTCCAGGATGTCCTTTAAAAAAGAGTAGGGGTTTAACCCTGGCATCCTGGACAAATTTCCCAACTGGCCTCTTTTCATTTGACCTCCTAATCACCCCCATTTCATCACCAATCACCACTGCCGACGCGTCATCCAGGTGGATGCTGCACACTGGTGGTGGATGAGGAGATTCCCCCCAAAAATGTATAAAGCGCTTTGAGTGTCCAGACAAGCACTAAATAAATGTCAATAATAATAATAATAATAATAATAATAATAATAATAATAATAAAAATAATAATAATAATAATAATATTATTGTTATTATTATTATTATTATTACCATCATCGCCTGTATTATTTATTATTATTTTAATTTTAGTTTCAACAGTTTCTTTAGTGTTCAGCATACACGTATAGCCTCAAATACACAACGCAAAAAACAACAACAACAAAAAGAGGAAGACGATGGAAGAGAAAAGGGAAGGGAAAAATGGATAAAACCAGAAATTACAGAAAATGTCAGGCAGGAGACAGGGTATGAAGAATACAATGGAGAATCAAGGGAAGTCATTAACATAGTGTAGTCTATTAACTATCTTTTAAGTGAGGTTCCTTCAAGAGGACTGAACGATGGAGGAAATGACAAGCACAAACCATATGCATTTCTTTGCCAGATAAACCAAAATAAAAAAAAACAGATGTTTCATGTGAGAATTATGCACTGTCTCCACTCCAACAGATAATAAATCCACAGAGAAACAAAATTGTAGCATTTTGGTCCAAAAAAGTACAATTTTGTTGCAGTAGCAGAAACAGAGGAGAATGTTCTCTTGTGTTCTCTACAATTAAAACAAAGACCAGAAGAGTTTCAGTCATTTTTCTTCAGACTTCAGATTCTAGTTTTAACGTGTCTATGACATGGCAAACAACCACGAAAAAAAGTGGAATAATCAATAGTTTGCTGTGCATTGAATGATTTCAAATAAAATCCATTGATTATCCCCTACTAATTTAATGGACCAGAGTCAGTTATTTTATTCATATTTTAGTTATTGCATTTATAAACACTGTTCAGTATTTCAAGACATTTGACATGTTTCTGTCCTCAAACCTGTGTGTGGGACTAATTTCTAACACATTTCCCCCAAAGGCTTTTGTTTTGGTTTGATTTGTGTCAAGGCGTTAATCGTTCAGCGTAGCGATATAGAACTGTAATGTGGTCACGACCTGCCTGGAACTACCTTAGCTGTGTGTTTATCTTTGAGTAGTTGCACTCAAATGTTCATCAGCCAATCAGAATCAAGGATTTTAACAGCCTAAAAAAAACAACAACAACTGGTTAAACTGCACTCCAACATGTGCAGCAGTTGATTGCCTAGCATGCATTAATGCCTTTGTGTAAAGCATGAACTTTCTTTTTGTTCCCCTCGCCTTTTGCTGTCACAACAGACGCTGTTCTGCATTAAAACCCTGGTGCCTGGCAACCAGTCCTGCTTCCCTGAAGACCGTCGTCAGTCCATGAGCAGGCAGCCCTCTTTTACATATTCAGAATGGACAGACGCTAAACAGGAGGATTTCTATGAGCTGGATGCTGTTCCTGAAACTCCCGTGTTCGACTGCTTTATGGACATGAAAACTGAAGCCGACCCTGTCACTCTCACTGTCAAACCTGTGGGCTTGCAGGAAAGGTAATAAAATCGGATGTTTTTCTTTTTTAATCTCACATCTGGATGATTCACATGATCTCATAAATTATTTGTAGCTGTTTGCCTTTAGAATATTCTATGACAGCTTTGGTGGTTCAATGTTTAATGTGACAGTGAATGTGTGGTGAATATTTGAATGCGGAAAGAATAATAAATGCAGAACTGGTGATTATGGAAAGGCTAAGCACTTGTGTCATACTAAAAAATTCAGAAGCAATTGTTTAATATTTAAAAGGCAACTTTAAATCAATATTTAAACAACAGATGAATGCATATGCTAATGTGCATGAAACAAAAGCTACTATAAAACTGAAAACAGTAACTCTTTAGCATAACTATACAGTATATTGAAATACAACAAATAAACCTGCTGCCTAATATACCTGCTGCTATCTGAATCCTTAATGAGAGAAATTAAAAAATACATTACTGCTGAAAGAAGAAATATTCACTCAGAAATTATTTCAGACTTTCCAAGATCTTGGCTTAAAATATAACTTTCGTTCATGTACCATTTTAAACTATAGGGAACTTGTGTTTACAATGATACTGCGAGCTTGAGAAGGAGGCATAAACAGGGGTCAAACAATTAAAACAGTCTAAACAAATGCCCTTTGTCTAAACGGATTTACTGGGTAACACCCAAACACACTCACTTTCACACTCATTTACTATGGTTTTTATTATTAAGTTTATTTAATTTATCTATAGCACATGTCTTTGGACTGTGGGGGAAACCGGAGCACCTGGAGGAAACCCACGCCAACACGGGGAGAACATGCAAACCACCTAGAAATGCAAATCCACATAGAATTGACAACTGGAATGGAACTCGAATTAGCTACCTTTTTGCTTTGAGGCAATAGTGCTAACCAGTGAGCCACCATGCCACCCATATTTATTTACTTATGTGCATATAAAACAAGTGGTTCTAATTGGATTTTGATTGTAAACCTTACAGGAAATTTTTTTTTACTTTATATTTTATGAGTTTTTCAGCTCTTATAGTCTCAAAATCATTTCACATAAAACTACAGATAATTTTTTTTTTTACCAAAGTCTGTGCAGAAATTGCAAAAAATGATCCACAGATTTTTGCGTTTGCTGTAAAAATGCAGGGTCACACAATTCCTTCATGTTGTCCCAGCACAAACTGATTAAGTTCACTTAATTATTATTATTTTTTACAAATTTAAGTAGATTGAACATAAAACAATTCAATTCATGTTTATTTTTTTGCGCTTTTACAATGTAGATTGTGTCAAAGCAGCTTAATATAGAAGTTCTAGTAAATTGAAACTGTGTCAGTCCAGTTTTCAGAGTTGAAGTTTAGTTCATTTCAGTGTGTTTTTTTCACTGCTGAAAGCCCAAACACTGAAGGGCAAATCCATTGATGCGCAACTCTACAAATCCCAAACCAAGCAAGCCAGTGGTGACAGTGTAGAGAAAAAAAAACTTCACCAATTGACAAAAGTGAAGGAAAAAACTTGAGAAAAACCAGGCTCGGTTGGGCACGACCATTTCTCCATTTCTCTGGCCAAACTTAAAACAAACAAAAAGAGCTGCAGTCTAGGTGCTGGAGGCTGGAGAACACTGGACGTCCATCGTGAAGTAGCTGCAGGTTTGAGTAGGTCACCAGTGGTTGTTCAGGCTGGCCCACGGGATCAATGCAAAGACTCGTTTGTCACTGTGGTCTTTCAGGAATCGGTCTCATGCTCTCTACTCCTCTATGACTGCCACAACATTTGCTGAGGATATGGTCTGGTCCAAGATTATGGATACCTCTAGAAGTCCTCTATGCTTTCCGTCATCTCTTCACAGGTCACAGTGTTTAGAGGTCTCGGGATGAGTATACCCGGGTGGAAATAGGGAACAAAGGAAATAATAAGCGTAGCTGCTGTTCATAGTGTATTTAAACAAGAGAGATTAAATATCAGGGCAAAAATGAAGTGCTATAAATGAAAATAGCAGTTATATGAATAAACATAAAAGACTAAATGCACATGATTATTTCTAACAAAATGTCAGGTGCATTAAGACAGGAGGATTGTGTCCTACAGGAGGTTTGTCAAGCCCACTCACCTGCGTGGAGCACACTTATGCATCATACTGTTATGTAATGCATTGTGTGTATGCCTTGCTAAAAAGAAAGGTCTCTTATTTATTTTGAACTAGTGTGAGTCTGAGTGTGTCTAAGCCTCAGACATTATTAGGAAGGCTATTCCAGAGTTTAAGAAGCATAAAAGAGAAGGCTCGACCTCCTTTAGTGGACTTTGCTCTTCTAAGTACTACCAGAAGCCCTTAAGAATTAAGACAACATTAACCATTAAGTTGTCCCAAAAAACCTTAAGAAGCGTGCTGTTTCTACACATTTTAAATAAGCTTGAACAAGCACCATAAGCCATTTTTTGAGTGTCAAGCCAACAAAATTTCTAAAAGGGGTACCCCAAATAAATTATAAGAAGAGTCACAATGTAGCAATGACAAATTAATTAATACAAATTGTAATAAATGTGTTTAAAATAAATGTTTAAAAACCCAATAGACCTGCAGTCATTTTTGCTCTGGATGATCACATCATCATGCTTAAACTGTGCTTTGTTTTTCAGGAGAGGCTCTAATGTGTCTCTGACATTGGACATGTGCACCCCTGGCACTACAGAGCCTTACGGAGCGCTGCTTTCACCCAGAGAGCAGAGCACACAGGAGTATCTGCAGAACGCATCCAACCTGCTGACCCCCAAGCAGCTGCACACGAGAGCACTGGACGACAGCGTGCTTCAGGCCGAGTTCTATGTGAGTGTCATGCATTTACACTATAAAACAGACATCGTATCATTACAACACTGCTCATCTGGTGATTCTGGTGGAAACAGGAGACTCCCATGAACTTTGTGGACCCAAAAGAGTATAGTATTCCTGGGGTGGTGAGGAAGAATCGCTACAAAACCATACTACCAAGTGCGTATACTGCTCTATGCATAGTCTTAAGTGGAAATGTCTCATGAGGTTTGCTCCTGATATTTGCATTTTTGTTTTTCTTCTGTTTGTTCTTATCTCCAAATTACAGACACACATAGCAGAGTGTGCTTAAAAGCTAAGGAGGAAGGTGATTTTCTTAGCACCTACATCAATGCTAATTACTTGAAGGTGAGTGTTTGTTAAGGCCAGCTATAATGAAACTGTAATGGTGACCATATTTGCATCCATGCCATGGATTATATCTTTCTGTGTATTTTAAGTGTGTCTCCAAGATAAAAGATTATATCATGTTATTTCTAAAAATAATGTTTAGTTTGATTTAGGGAGTTTTTTTCATGAAAATATTAGCTTAAAGACTTCTGCTATACCTATTTTTGACTGTCTCTGCCTCCTCAAGCTTACATCCAGCTTCTATTACAATGAAATAATTAATTAATTTATCTACATATTTTTTGTGTTTACTACACTAAGTTTAAAGAAACAAAAACATGTGCAATAAACTATAACACAGAGGTGCAAACAAAGTTGGGGATCCAAAACAGAGATTAAACAGAGAATAATCAGGCAGGCAACAGTCAAAGGGGTACAAACAGATTCATAGGGGTAATCCAGAAGTGTAGTCAAAGTCACAGGCGAGTGGTTAGTACAGGCGGCAAAGAATCAATATAAACGTTAAAACAAAGCAAGGATGAAACACGGAAAGACTTAGACAAAGAAATGCTTCATGGTGTAACAGACTAACAAGACTCAGCCCAGAAGTGTGTGTGTGTGCTGAGTATATAGTCCTCGTAATCAGTAAGAATGATCTGTGTGTCTGTGTATTAGTCCAGATAGTTTGCTGCTGTAGCAGGTGTTGATTGACCTAACTGGTAGAATTGTAGTTCTCAAGTGATCTTGATCATCTATATCGCTGGAGATTGTGACAGAAACGTCTACTTGCTGTTCATTCATTAATTTTCAACCGCTTTTCTGGGGCCGGGTCATAGGGGGAAGCAGTCTTAGGAAAGAACCCCAGACTTCCCTCTCCCCAGACACTTCCTCCAGCTTCTCTGGGGGCATCCAGAGGTGTTTTCAGGCCAGCCGGGAGACATAGTCCCTCCAGCATGTCCTGGGTCTTCCCTGAGGCCTTCTCCTGGTGGGACATGCCTAGAACACCTCCCTAAGTAGGTGTCCAGGAGGCATCTGAAACAGATGCCCCAGCCAGCTCAGCTGACTTCTCTCGACGTGGAGGAGCAGTGGCTCTACTTAGAGCTCTTACTGGGTGACGCCCAGCTCCTCACCCTATCTATAAGGGTGCGCCCTGCCACCCTGCGAAGAAAACTCATTTCAGCCGCTTGTATCTTTTCGGTCATGACCCAAAACTTATGGTTATAGATAAGAGTAGGAACATAGATTGATCTGTAAATCGAGAGCTTTGCCTTTCGGTTCAGCTCCTTCTTTACCACAACGGACTCATACATTGACCACATTATTGCGGCTGCGGCACCGATCTGCCTGTCAATCTTACGTTCCATTCTTCCCTCACTCATGAATAAAATCCCAAGATACTTGAACTCCTCCACCTGGGGTAAGGACTTTCCTCCAACCTGGAGATGGCAAACCATCTTTTTCTGGTGGAGCAGCATGGCCTCGGACTTGGAGGTGCTGATTCTTATCCCAGCCACGTCACACTCGGAAGCAATCCGCCCTAGTGCATGCTGAAGATCCATATTCGAGGAAGCCAACAGAACAACATCGTCTGCGAATAACAGAGATGAAATCCTGTGGTCCTCGAACCAGACCACCACCAGCCCAAGGCTGCACTTTTAAATTCTGTCCATAACATTTTTTAACAGAATTGGTGATAGAGGGCAGCCCTGCTGCAGTCCAACATGTGCTGGAAACAAGTCTGACTTATTGACGGCAATGCGAATTAAACTCCTACTCTATTCATACAGGGACGAGACAGCCCTTAACAGAGCGCCTCTGACCCCATACTCCCTGAGCACCCTTCACAGAATGCCCCAAGAGACACGGTCAAATGCCTTCTTCAAGTCCACAAAACACATGTGGACTGGTTAGGCATACCCCCTTGAACCCTCGAGCACACTGGTGAGGGTATAGAGCTGGTCCAGTGTACCACTGTCTGGGCGAAAACCACATTGTTCCCCTGGATCCTAAGTTCAACCATCGGCCAGATCCTCCTCTCCAGTACCCTGGCATAGACTTTGTCAGGGAGGCTGAGGAGTGTGATTGCCCTATAGTTAGAGCACATCCTTCGGTCCCACTTCTTAAAAATGGGAACCTCCACCCTAGTTGCTCAGTCTAGAGGTACTGTCCCTGACCTCCATGTGATATTGTAGAGACGTGTCGGCCAAGACAGCCCCACAATATCCAGAGACCTAAGATACACAGGGTGAATCTCATCCACCTCTGCTGCTTTGTCACTGCACAGCTTGCAAACTACCTCAGTGACCTCAGCTTGGGTGATGGGTGAGTCCACCCCTGCATCCCCAGTCTCTGCTTCCTCAATATAAGAGATGTCAGTGGGGTTAAGGAGATCCTCAAAGTATTTCTCACCACAAGCCGCAGCACGCTTAGCCTGTCGGTACCCATTAACTGCCTCGGGAGTCCTGCAAGCCAACCAAACCCTGTTGGACTCCTTTTTCAGCTTGACGACATCCATTACTTCTGGTGTCCACCACTGGTTTATGCATTGCCGCCTCAACAGGCATCACAGACCTTAAAACCACAGCTCCTCACGGCCGCATCAACAATGGACTTGCTGTATTATTTGTAATATTATCTACTAGCTGCATTATTTGTATTTTCAATGATAAAATAATACATTTTGTGTCTGTCCCTGCATTCAACAAAAGCACTGATAGAAATACTCAACTTTGTCCAAGTGATTTCACTTCCTCTTTTTAGCATCTCGAGCTATAGCACAAAATTGTGGGAAATGTCAACTCTGTTATGATTTTAAAAGCTTAACAATGAATTAAACAAGATCAAATTGCCTAAGATGTTTATTAACAATGAATTCAGTGCAGAGCAAATTATTAATTTAATGTGTGTCATTTCAGTTTAATGAAAATGAATGAAAAAAGCTTGAAATGTGCCATCCTGGAAGGAGTGATGTGATGCTTTAAATTTAATGCAGGATGGATTCTGATTGGCTGTCAATTTTTATAGCTCACAAGCAAATAATTCTAAAGGTGATTCCAGTAATAACTATAATGAAAACTGTATTAGCATTCAAACCAATGGCTGATCCCATGCTGTTTTAATAAGCATGCACTGCAGTTTTGTCATTCTAAACTCATTAAAGCTTCATTCTGGTTGGCTGGAAATAATTATTAGCATACTTCTGCTAAAAAAAAATTAGGGGATTCCAATTATATTAGTGTTTTTGTGATAACTTGTGCTCATGTTGTCAAACCTTTGATCGTTCTTCCATCATTTCTGCAACATTGAGTCATTTGCGCTCCAAGTTCAGCCTTAATTTAAAATTATGAAAAGTCAATTTTTGACATTTTGTTTTTATTTTTATCAGAGTCAGGCTTTTTTATGATGCAGTTTTATCACAGAGATCACAGATCTCGAAAGACAGAAGGTTTTAGGAGACCTTATGTGTGTGTACTTTATTATGCAGATTATCCAATATTTGCACCATAGAAATACTATGGTCTTCAAGCTAAAAAAAACAAACAAATTTTCTCAGTTTTAATCTTGTGCTGTTTCAGGGCTACGGTGGGAAAGAAAAAGCATATATCGCCACACAGGGTCCGACTGTGAACACAGTGGGGGATTTCTGGAGGATGGTTTGGCAGGAGCGCTGTCCCATTATCGTCATGATCACCAACATTGAAGAAAAAAATGAGGTTTGGCTATATCCACACATATGCCATATGCTTAGGATGATTCAGGCTTTCATGCTGAGCTATTAAAAATCCTACAGATATTATGATTATTCAGATGGATGCCTTCTTTAATGGTCAGGCGTATGCAAAATTGGATTTCAAATAGTTCTTCTTGTCCAACCACTGCAGATGTAGTTATTTAGTGCTGAGCAATAACTCTGGATAAAGAATAAAACACATATTATATTCCCCATTGTCACTTTGCAAACTGGAAACTTTAAGCATTTACTCTGTAGTCTAAAAGTAAATGAAGGAAGCATGTGCAGGTGAGTTAAATTCTTCAGTTGCCTGTAACAATGTAGGTGAATTCCAAGAATCATCAATGGATTGTTTTTTCTGAATGGGAGAAAATAGACTGTATTGGATTTCACCGCAGATAGAATAACACATAGATCTGTGTGTGTCCCACAGAAATGCACAGAATACTGGCCAGAGGACAGTGTCACCTGTGAGGGTATCGAGATCACCGTCAAACAGGTCATCCAGGCAGATGACTACAGCCTAAGGATTTTCACTGTGAAGGTCAGTCTGAGTTTATGATGCATTGTGTGTTTATGATAAAGGCCTTTGGTAAAAATAGCTGTTTTTTAAGTAAACCAAATGATTGAATGACTCCTAATGTGTAAGTTCACATGATCTTTTACATCAGCATTGAGTTATATCAACTGAAAATAACTTTTCAACAAGTCAAAGAGATATTTTGCACTAAAATGAAAAATTGTCCTAATTTACTCAAATTCAGGCCACCCTTAATGCAGGTGACTTTCTTCAGTAGAAGAAATTCGAAATTACAGTATGGCGGTTTGTGATTTTAAAAAAATGCCAGTCAATAGTTACTGGCACTTTGAGAGTAAAAAAACAAACAAACAAGCAAGCAAAACAAAATGAATACCTGTGGCTGACAATGATACATTGAGTAAAACAATTTACACTGTTTGTTTACAACTGGTTGCTGAATCTAGAATAAGCATAAGTATCATTCTGCTGAACAATGTGAACACACAACAACTCACTCTCAATGTTGTAAACCCAATGCATCATTATCAATTTGTATTCTCCTTATGCATCAAAAAGCTTGTGCTCCAGCCAGTTGTAAATGTGCTTGCAATGGCTGTGGATTTAGAATAATAAAGCAGCAAATAATGGTCAGTTTCAAGCCATGGGTATAATTTTGTTTTGTCAGTATGCTTTTTGACTCTCAAAGTACCAGTAGCATTGACTCAAAGGAAGAAACCTGTATCTGAAAGACGCATCATGTAAACATTTTGGTCTATTGAAACCAATGTGGCACGTGTCTTTGTTAGAATGCCCTTTGGGTACCTGAGCAGTTTGGTGAGAGTGCCACCTGCAGGTCAATATTGACACAGTACCTGACAAAAGTTTTGTCATTGATCCCTGTTGTAAGAGCAACAAGTAATAACTTGACTTTAAGTTAATCATTTGGAAAAGTGGCAGAAGGTTGATTTTTCTGATGAAACATTTGTTGAACTGCATCCCAATCATAACAAATACTGCAGAAGACCTATTGGAACCCGCATGAACCCAAGATTCTCAGAGAAATCTGTCAAGTTTGGTGAAGAGAAAATCATGGTTTGGGGTTATATTTAGTATGGGGGTGTGCAAGAGATCTGCAAGTTGGATGGTAACATCAACAGCCTGAGGTATCAAGACATTTCTGCTGCCCTTTACATTACAAACTACAGGAGAGGGCAAATTCTTCAGCAGGATAGCGCTCCTTCTCATACTTCAGCCTCCACATCAAAGTTCCTGAAAGCAAAGAAGGTCAAGGTGCTCCAGGATTGGCCAGCCTAGTCACTAGACATGAACATTATTGAGCATGTTTGGGGTAAGATGAAGGAGGAGGCATTGAAGATGCATCCAAAGTATCTTGATGAACTCTGGGAGTCCTGCAAGAACACTTTCTTTGCCATTTCAGATGACTTTATTAATAAGTTATTTGAGTCATTGCAGAGATGTATGGATGCAGTCCTCCAAGCTCATGGGAGTCATACACAATATTAATTCTTTCTCCACTGCACCATGACTTTATATTTTATACTGTACATTATTTCTGTTCAGTGACAAGACTTTTGTCTAAGCAAAGTCAGATCTTACTGTCTTAATTAAATAATTAAAAATCAAGGCATGATCATATTTTATTTTGGTCAAATAAACGTAATCTAAAGGCATTTGCCTCTATATAAACCATCTACCAAATGATCAACTAGAAGTCAAGTTATTATTAGTTGTTCCTAAAACTTGAATAGGTGACAAGGCTTTTGTCAGGTAGTGTATTTTGACAATATTTCAGCAATATTAAATTTGTTTAGAACACATGAAAGACAAGACATGACTGTATAATATCTTGCATCCCCTTTTTGAGTAGTATTCAGTCAGCAATAATTGGAATTTAGGAAATACAGATTAAGTGTTTGTGCCTTTTTTTCCCCAAAAATAATTTATATTTGTCAAATACTATTTGTTTTTGTACAAAATAGAATATAACTAATAAAACACAGATGTCACGGCTACAAAAAAGTCTATTTGTAGTAAGAGAAGAGGGGCAGACAGTGGGAAGTCCAGGTTGAGAGCAGTGTTTTTTAGCTTCTAAGTGTGTTTTCTACTGTTTCCTCTGGAGGCATTGCTGTCATGGCAACAAATATTCTTAGCAATGCAGTGTTTCATATAATTGATGGTATTGTAGTTAATCACCAAATTTGTGTCATCTTAAAGATTCATTCATTCATTTTCCCTTGGCTTAGTCCCTTTATTCATCAGGGGTTGCCACAGCTGAATGAAAAGCCAACTTATCCAGCATATGTTTTACACTGTGGATGCCCTTCCAGCTGCAACCCAGTACTGGGAAACATCCATACCGTACACACTTATTCACACACATACACAGTGGTTAATTTTAGTTTATTCAATTCACCTATACTGCATGTCTTTAGACTGTGAGGGAAACTGACGCAAACATGGGGAGAACATGCAAACTCCACACAGAAATGCCAACTGACCCAGCCAGGACGCAAACCAGTGACCTTCTTGCTGTGAGGCGACCACAGCACCACCATGTCGCCCTTATCTTAAAGATACATAACAAAAAATGTGTGTATGTGTCGTTAGTATGGGTGGTCTGTGAATATGTTTATAGGGCCATCACTATATCTTTTTATCAAGGCACAAGTACAAGTGAAATGCCCCTTTGTTGTGGCCCAGTAAAACATCACTGATAAATCCTGATGGTGGAGATTAACCATATCATCCAGATAAAAAATTTTTAAGTAAAATTACATTAATCATGTAGTTTGTGCCACAGTGCTGATGAAGACTTGGAAATGCTCCTGTATTTGTGTCAATGATAGATGAGAATGAACACATTGGTGAATGTTTGGGTTTGTGTGTGTGTGTGTGTGTGTGTGTGTGTGTGTGTGTGTGTGTGTGTGCGTGCAGAGTGAGGGGGAGGAGCGCTCTCTCAGACAGTACTGGTACACATCCTGGCCAGATCAGAAAACACCAGACAAAGCTCCGCCTCTTCTGGAGCTTGTGCAAGAAGTAGAGGAAGCAAGGAAACAGGCTCCGCCCAACAGCGGCCCTGTCATTGTCCACTGCAGGTAAAATTTTCATTTATTTTCTTTTCGGCTTAATCCTTTTATTAATCCAGGGTCGCCACAGTGGAATGAACCACCAACTTATCCAGCACATGTTTTACGCAGCGGATGCCCTTCCAGCTGCAACCCATCACTGGGAAAAAATCACACACACTCACTTACACTCAGACAATTTAGCCTACCCAATTCACTTATACTGCATGTCTTTGGGGGAAACCGGAGCACCCGGAGGTAACCCACGCGAACGCAGGGAGAACATACAAACACCACACAGAAACGCCAACTGACCCAGCCGAGGCTTGAACCAGCAACCTTTCGCTGGTTTGAGCAAGTGAGGCGACACTACTTGCTGTGCCTACTGCGCCACTGGTAATATTTTCATCAAATAAATTTGAAAAAAAGTGAAATAATGAAAAGATAAAGCTATATATATATATATATATATTCAGTAACACTTCTAAATAAGGACCATGTTAATTAACATGCCTAATATTAACATATTAGCTGTTTATTAGTACTTTTAAAACACATATTATCCACAATGTTAACTATTTCTAAGCAAAGTTAGGAGTTTATTCAGGCAAAAGTCATAGTTAATTGTTATATTTAGGTAATATAACAAGGTATAAGATATAATAAGGTAACAGTAAATTGCTATATGTATTCTTTTCAACCTTTAAAGGGCACCTATTTTACCCCTTTTTCAAGACTTAAGATAAGTCTTTTGTGTCTCCAGAATGTGTCTGTAAAGTTTCAGCTCAAAATTCCCATCAGACTATTTATTATAGCTTTCTGAATTTAGGAATTTTAAGGTCTGAGAACACTGTAGTTGTTGTTGTTTCCTGTGCAGTTTTCAAAAATTCAAAAGTCAAAACTTACTGCTGTTGCTATAACTGTGGAAACATTTGTAAAGAATAAAAAGTACACATACGGTACACGCACACAGGGATGGGCAAAAATACATTGAAAGTTATTTTAAAATAACATACAAAATACTCAGTTTTTTGTGTACCAAAATACCGAAAACCACAAAATACAGCAGCCACAAATGTATCAACATAAAATACTGTATTTTGTATTTTGAAAATATTACAAAATACTTTTACAAGGGAGCATGACATTTCTTCACAAATCCTCTATCAACTAGCCTATTCGCTCAATCCTCTTACCATCAAACTGACTTAATAAAGTAAACAATGATTGACAGCAACAGCATTTCTCAGAGCAAGTTTAAGTCAGCTTCTCTGCACCTCATTCACCTCTACAGTACATGAATAGGTATTCATAAACTTTTGTTTTTCTTTAACTAGTATAAATTTTGTACAAATTTCATACATAAAATCCTGTCTTGAAGATTATCTCTTGATGAACTGTAAAAAAATCACTGTAAAGACCATCTAATGCAGATAATGAGTTGGAACATAATACTACAGGGAGTGCAGAATTATTAGGCAAGTTGTATTTTTGAGGATTAATTTTATTATTGAACAACAACCATGTTCTCAATGAACCCAAAAAACTCATTAATAGCAAAGCTGAATATTTTTGAAAGTAGTTTTTAGTTTGTTTTTAGTTTTAGCTATTTTAGGAGGATATCTGTGTGTGCAGGTGACTATTAGCTACTGTGAATAATTGTTAGGCAACTTAACAAAAAACAAATATATACCCATTTCAATTATTTATTTTCACCAGTGAAACCAATATAACATCTCAACATTCACAAATATACATTTCTGACATTCAAAAACAAAACAAAAACAAATCAGTGACCAATATAGCCACCTTTCTTTGCAGGGACACTCAAAAGCCTGCCATCCATGGATTCTGTCAGTGTTTTGATCTGTTCACCATCAACATTGTGTGCAGCAGCAACCACAGCCTCCCAGACACTGTTCAGAGAGGTGTACTGTATTCCCTCTTTGTAAATCTCACATTTGATGATGGACCACAGGTTCTCTATGGGGTTTACATCAGGTGAACAAGGAGGCCATGTCATTAGTTTTTCTTCTTTTAGACCCTTTCTTGCCAGCCACGCTGTGGAGTACTTGAACGAGTGTGATGGAGCATTGTCCTGCATGAAAATGATGTTTTTCTTGAAGGATGCAGACTTCTTCCTGTACCACTGCTTGAAGAAGGTGTCTTTCAGAAACTGGCAGTAGGACTGGGAGTTGAGCTTGACTCCATCCTCAACATGATGTTGCAAATTGATCCCTTTTTTATATTATTCTACTTTGTCTGTATAGTTATGCAAACACTTGCTTGCAGAGCAAGTAGTTTGACTGTTTTCTGTCGTTTATTATTCCTAGCCATTTCTCCCATAGGTGACTGAATTGAAAGTTCTAAAACAATTGCAAAAACGAGAGCACTGCCGCATTGAAGAATAAGGTCAATAGACTGCAGTATTATTAAATATTTGTTTCTCATATACTGCATTGTGCCACTTTAACATCTTTCTCTTCATTAACTGTACAGAGCACCTGCAGATCAACTACTGGCATTTGAAACAGCCAATGAAGTATTGTACATTCTAAGAAATAAAGATACGAGAGCTGTCACTGAGGTGGTACCTTTTCAAAAGGTACACATTTGTACTTAAAGGGTCAATATTGGTACCTAAAAAAATTAAGAGAAACACTTTTGTACTTTTTAGGTACTAATATGTACCCTTGAGGTATTAATATGGACCTTAAGTTACAAATTTGTACCTTCTGAAAAGGTACCACCCCAGTGACAACTCGCGTACCTTTATTTCTGAGAGTGTAGGAATCGCCACTGTAGGACTTATTTGTATGTTGTTTGTCTTATTTTCTTAGCATCTACATCAGCAATCTATCCAAAACTTTTTTTATTTGTGAAAACAAATTTGAGAAAGCATCAATGTGAGGCCGCATTTTTATGAAGTCATCGTGCAGACTACAAAGTATTTTACAGTATTTTAAAAATACAAAATACAAGACACTAAAGTATTTTGATATAAAATATTCACCCATTTTCATAAACCCAATCAAAGACAAATTACAAAATACTATTTTGTATTTAAAATACGTGTTGGAGATCATAAAAACTGCCCTGCACACACACAGACCTTTTAAAAAACTAATTTTCTCTACTATCAGTGCAGGGATTGGACGCACTGGCTGTTTCATTGCTACCTCCATCTTGTGCCAGCAGCTAAGCAATGAAGGGGTGGTCGACATCCTCAAGACCACAAGCCAGCTACGCTTGGACAGGTATAATATGTTCACCATATTAAACACAATTAAGTACCACTTTGAGACAGCAGAAATAGAAATGTGAGCCATTTCTGAGCCTACACGTCACAGACCAAATGCCTGTGAAAGCTGCTGGTGTAACATTAGGCACAGAAACACTGCTACATGCTGTTCTGTGGATGAAGTACATTAACTGTTGTTGTGTGTTCAGAGGTGGGATGATCCAGACGGCGGAGCAGTATCAGTTTGTCCATCACGTCCTCAGCCTATATGAAAGACAGCTCCGGGAGACCTCTGAGGAGTAAAAGCCTCCAGGAGCCCAAAAACCTTCACAAAGCAGTTGAGCTTCATCCAACACACGGGGCAGGCACTGACTCTCAGTACCTCAAGTGTCATGTCTTCAAACACAACACCAGATTACACTCCCCTCCCCAAAACCTCAATCAAGACGCCAGTCAGCTATTAAAAATACTTTAGATTACCACAACAGTAACAGAGAAGTGGTAGCCAGATATATCACACACAAGTACTGCCCACGAAATAGCACTCAGCAGACCGTCAATGGTCAAACACAATGAAGTCTGTATCCTTGTATGAACACAATAACAGACACCGAGGCCTCCATTTATGACAGAAATCTGACAATAGGTTTAGGAACCTCTTCAATTTCTGAGCCTACAAATACAGCAATTTTACTTTCACTGTTAGGACGTTTTTACACGATTTGTAAAAGAGATTTGTTGCGTGCGTGTATGTGTGCGTACATGATAGTCACATGTTAAAAGATGAATCTGAACTGTCAGTATATGTGTGTGGATGAATGTGTGTGTCACAGAAACAGAGGAAGCGAGGTGATGTTTACTGTGTGTTTAACTCCGGATATGAGGTTGGTCTCTGGACGAGCTTAGCCTACCACATTTAATACAAAATGGCCTTAATATGTGTCTTTCTGTTCGTATCGGGGTCCGTTTGGTTTGTGCATAGATGTTTTCAGGCAGATCTAAAGGCAGCCTGTCAAAGTCTCATTCGCTAAGACTGGGAGAGATGGACAGAGACTGAACGATGTACATTTTTCCCTCAACATACCTTTGCCTTCTCGGTTGGCGTGCTGTCGGACGCTCTATCGCGCGTTTTAGTTGGACTCGAAAAGCATTGATGCTGCACCTCAAGGTTTTATGTATCAAAATGCCGAAACACTGTATCCAACTAATGTTCAATTTGTAAATCACAGCTTGTACGAAAAGCAGAAATCACGACAATGGGACATATATAGTTGTGATGTTTTTATTTTTTGCTGATTTCTCTTTCTTTTATGAGCTTGTTTTACTCTGGTTACATTTAACATTGTTTATATGTGAGTCTGCGTATCTGATTAATTAAGATGTATAATCAGTATTTGCCTGAGTTGGCAGCTCGTACAGCTTTGCTGAGACTTGCAGTTTGCATGAGCAAGTAATTTTGAACTTCTTTTTAATTATGAGCAAGGAAATGTTTCAGTGAGGAGCAGACATCTGTGTGTGATTATGTGCCGAAGCTTCTGTTGCGGCACAGTCGCTCTCTGCCGTTGGAATAAGCATCCTCAGTCCACGATCTCATTTGATCCAGCTGGCGTACCGATGCAAGTTCTGCTCTGAATTTCTTTAGACAGGACTGCTACCAAACTTATTGTCTCTGGTTGTTCTCAAACTTAGTCATATGTCCTCAAAACGGTGTTTCATTCCAGGCAGCTCTGGGCTGAATTTAGAAAGTTTACAGAAGCTTGAAAACTCCTCCTTGTTACACAAGAGATTGTACTGTTTTTTTTTCTTTCTCTCTCGCTCTCTTTATGTGTTGTTAGTTCAAGGCCTCAAGATAGTTTGCAGGAATGAGAATGACTTTCATTCATGTGCTTTAATCGCTGCTGTTATCGTTTTTTTTAAATTGCAGAACTGCTTTCGTGTTTTAGTTGGTACTAAGTGGATTTTATTCTTTGTTTTTATTGAACTGAAATATTTTAGTCATATTTATTGAAAAAGTTTTGTCTCTATGTTTTTGTGCTGTTATTACACTGCCAAAGACTGTAGTGACCGGTTCATACCGCAAAACCTGAACAATCCTAATTCTGTATTTACAAACTTTGAAAAC
Source organism: Danio tinwini (assembly GCA_903798205.1). Classification (NCBI taxonomy): domain Eukaryota; kingdom Metazoa; phylum Chordata; class Actinopteri; order Cypriniformes; family Danionidae; genus Danio; species Danio tinwini. The sequence goes on from CAIGQZ010001108.1 coordinate 24,589,757, forward strand.
TCGAATCAGTTTTAAGACCTGTGGATTTGTGTACGAAACCAGCATTTGTATATTTTTAACCTGTTTTAATGAGAAGAAACTAAATTCTCTGAGTAAAACCTGTTCTCTCACTATACCTAGCCTTTCGTTAGACAGTTTGCACCTTCTCTTACATTATAGTCTATTTTGTATTTTGTATCATTTTCACTTGGTTTGTAGCGTGCTGTTAACACAGAATATTAATTATATATTTTGTACTTATATGTACAATCAAAGGTTTGGGGTCAGGAATTTGGTTGTAATGTTTTTGAAAAGAATCTCTTCTGTTCACCAAAGCTGCATTTATTTTATCAAAAATACAGAAAAAAAACAGAAATACTGTGAAAATTTATTATAGATGTTTTAAAATTTATTTCTGTTATCGAAGCCTCACAATCATTCAGAAATCTTTCTGATATCTGGTGCTCAAGAAACATTTCAACATTACATTACAACATTTGGTATTATCAGTTTCTTAAGCGTTTTTGTTAACATTTTTGATGAAAATCATAACAAATTATTTTAGGATTCTGTGATAATGAAAAGTTTAAAGCAGCATCTATTAGAAATCTTTTGTAACAGTCAACCTCTTAACTATCACTTTTGATCAATTGAACTCTCAAAACTTTGTTTAAAACTGACCCAAGACTTCCAAACTGAAGACAGATTAGTGAAAAATCCTATACTTGGGGGGGGGTCAAGCTCTTCACCTAACACTCAAAAAAATTGTTTTTTTTGTTTGTTCAATTTACTTATTTAAAATGAGCTGAAACAATCACAATTCTTGAGATTTCATTGGGACGACTTTATTTTTTATGTTCAATCCACATAAAACTTCAAAAAGTTAAGTTAATTAATGAATTTTGTGGAACCCTGCATTTTTTACAGTGAAAGTGTAAAAGTCTATACATAAGAATGGTCAGGGCTGTGCACTAAAGAAAGTCTGTCAATTAAACTCCCTTAAGTGAGAACATCATTTCTTTAGTTATTTATTATTAAACCTTTTTATTTATTAAACCTATTTAATTAGGTTTTACATTTGGGTCTATATTTAAATGTTAATGTTTGGCTAAAGCTTAAATTTAATGATTACAATCAAAGCAGAAGACAAATAAGGCTTTTTGTTATTTATAATCTAATTTGAAGATCAAAACTCAAGAAATATGTAACATTGTTACATGTTGCATGCTTCTAAGAATCAAGAATACACTTTTCCTAATGTATTTCTTTATTTTTTTATATTATTATTTGTTTTTGTGGTCACGTAGCAACAACCACATAAATAAACAGTTTCTTTTCATTCTATTAAGTATATTTTTGAACATTTTAAAAGAACTGAACAACAACAAAAGTTATTAAACTAATTCATTCATTCATTTTCGGCTTAGTCCCTTTATTAATCCAGGGTTGCTACAGCGGAATGAACTGCCAACTTATCCAGCCTATATTTTGACAGCGGATGCCCTTCCAGCCACAACCCATCTCTGGGAAACATCCACACACACTCATTCACACTCATACACTACGGACAATGTAGCCTACCCAATTCACCTGTACATGTCTTTGGACTTGTGGGGGAAACTGGAGCACCCAGAGGAAACCCACGCGAATGCAAGGAGAACATGCAAATTCCACACAGAAATGCCAACTGACCCATCCAAGGCTCAAACCAGCGTTCTTCTTGCTGTGAGGCGACAGCACTACCTACTGCACCACTGCGTTGCCTATTAAATTAATTTTAAAAGTTAATTTAATAACAAAAAACTCAAAAAATCTTTTCGTGGAACGAGTTTCACTATTGAACATGCCTTGCTTCCGGCCAAACAGCTGAAATTTCCCCACTCCCAATATCTTTTATTCCTAATTTACAGTAATTCCAACATTTTTGACAGTGTTTAAAGGCACAATTCCTTTCTCCTAATGTGAAGGTGATTCAAACTGATATTATAAGGTTAAACTGAGTGAGAAAACAGTTTTTTACCCACAATTATCAATTTACTCCTTTCCGAAAGTTGCAAAAACAAGCTCAATCTACAGCATTTGACATTTACCACAGAAAATATTCACCACTCATCTCTGTGTCTTTTACAAACATACAAACAAAAATATCATCGTTTTGTGTAAAGCATAGACTAGTGTGACAGAGTCCCCAGAATCGACAATCTATCTATCAGTGACTGGTAAAGCCTGTAAAGCTCATTCTGTTTCACTTCATTTTCTGTGGTAATCAATGTAATGCTGTGGAAAGTTGTGTACATTTACTCAAACCTGAATATGCTTTTGAGGAATCATTTTTAAAATGTTGAACCAAATATCTGTGTGTCTGTTACATGCTGTTTGTTGCCCTGATGCCAGTGTACTGTTTTTCGCACACTATCTACCAGGAAAACCTTCTAAAAGTTTCCGAAATTGTTTTTGGCCATTATGCAGTGAGTTTATCCACTCTGAGGAAATTCAACTGACAAAAGAGTTGTTGGACAAATAAATCTTGTTTTCATTGAGCAATTTATTACTTTGATGCAAGCAACAGTTGGGATCAGGGTAAACTAAAATGATTTCATGTAAGCGGAAGGGTCATTTGAGTTATCCAAAGTTATCCACCTTTTTCTGCATGTGCCTGATGCGTTTTAAATTATGGGTTGCAATTCAGGTAGGAGGAACTTCCATTCAAAAGAACTGAAACTAAGTATATTTAGGATTATAATCATATATGTGGCCAAAGCTATTTTGAGTTCAGTGTTTTGCTTCTCTATATTTCTATATGTATTCCCATACACATCACAGTAATATTTAATATACATATGATATTACTGTAGAAATATTTGTTTTGAGTTTCGAGGTTATAAAGTAAAATGTGACCCTGGACCACAATACAAAAGCCAATAGTTTTAACAATAGTCAAAAATATACAATGTAGTGCACAATGTAAACATTGTATGGGTGAAAGCATTTATATTTGATTAGTAATATGCACTGCTTAGACATTCTCAGGATTTAGACTTTTGGAACCCTCAGATTCCAGATTTTCAAATACCTGTATGTTTTGTATAGGCTATATTGTCATATACTAACACACCATACATTAATGCAAAGCTTATTTAATTGACTTTCATATGACAAATAAAGCTCAGTTTACACAAACTAACACTTATGACTGGTTTTCTGGATATAACATGTTAATTCTAATAAGTTGGCTTTTAATATTTAATAGGATGATATGAGGAGACTGATGCCACCTATACCCTGTTTTAAAAAACATTTATCTATTTTTTTAACACTGAAGTTAATCTTATAATTTCTGCAATGCATCATGGGTCGTCAGAAAAAGGTGGATAGTTCATATAGAGTGATAGAAGGGCCAATTTTGTGGTTGAAATTTGTCATCCCCCTCAACATCCCCCAGCCAACTGCCCACTCGCTCTCAGTCGGACCCCATTTCCTTGAGAACATGCCATCTGCTGTGCCAGTCTGCAATGCCAGAGAAGAGTAACAGGCACACAGGCACCAGCAAACAACTATATCTTTATATCATACACACAAATTAGATCCCGGGCCAAATTAATTTGGATTCCGTCCATGTAACAGTGATTTTAATAAATTTAAAAGAGTGTGTGTCGTTTTATGTTTCAATGGAAATTAACTGAATCATCACCAACGACTCACTACCAGCATAGTATGTCTTTATGCACTATACTGTACAAAGCTAAAACAAGCACAAAGATGAAATACTGATTTTTGAATGTGAATGCAGAGGCCCGAGCCTCGGCTGTCTTAATCGCTCAAATATTTCAATGCCACCTGAGTATTTGACCTTTTGCTTCTACATTTTACTGGGATATTTTCGAGATGTTGATTTTCGAGAAACCATACGTTGATCAGTGTTTTAAGATTTTTATGCTTTATTTATTGTCCTGTGGTTTTGGTTTGAATGTTTTGGCACTGACCCCTCGATCTCAAAAAAAGGAAAAAAATAAGAAAAGATTAAATGTTTTGCTTTAATTTTGATCCTGTTCTATAGTGAATAAGATGTGGTTTGAAAAATACAATTTGCCTCATTGCTTTCGTATTGTTCTTCTGCTGTTAAAATCCAAATAGAATGTAACATGACTAAGTTTACAATATCATGGCTTGTATTATTGGTATAAGCTTTAATTTTTAAATAAAAAATACCTTCTGTTAATCAGGACTATGGAGTGATTGGACTTTGATTCACTGAGACTTATTCTAATTGTCTGTGATCTCAAACAATTATAATATAAACATAGACATGTACTTAAAAGACAAGAAAAGTGATTTGGGAGACTCCTGAAGACTGTAAAAGTTGACTGCATGTTTTTATACTGCAAATAAACAATGATAAAACTTCAGTCTGCAAAGAAAATGTAATGCAAATTTCTAATCAGCCAATCCAGGCAGTAACTTAATGCATTTAGGCATGTAGGCATGGTCAAGACAATCTGCTGCAGTTCAAACCGAGCATCAGAATGAGGAAGAAAGGTGATTTAAGTGACTTTGAACGTGGCATGGTTGTTGGTGCCGGATGGGCTGGTCTGAGTATTTCAGAAACTGCTGATCTACTGGGATGTTCATGCACAACCATCTCTAGGGTTTACAGAATGGTCCAAAAAAAGAGAAAATATCCAGTGAGCAGCAGTTCTGTGAGCACAAATGCCAGAGAAGAACGGCCAGACTGGTTCTAGCTGATTGAAAGGTACAGAAACGGTGACTCAAAATAACCACTTATTACAACCAAGCAGAAGAGCATCTCTGAATGCACAACTTGTCCAACCTTGAAGCGGATGGGCTACAGCAGCAGAAGACCACACCGAGTGCCATTTCTGTCAACTAAGAACAGGAAACTAAGTTTACAATTCAATCAGGTGCACTAAAATTGGACAATAAAAGATTGGAAAAACATTGCCTGGTCTGAGGAGTCTCGATTTTTGCTGCAATATTTGGATGGTAGAGTCAGAATTTGGCATCAACACCATGAAAGCATGGATCCATCCTGCCTTGTAACAACTCTTCTGGCTAGTGGTGGTGGTGTAATGGTGAAATTCTTTGGCACACTTTGGGCCTATTAGTACCAATTGAGCATTGTGTCAACGCCACAGCCTACCTGAGTATTGCTGCTGACCATGTCTATCCCTTTATGACCACAGTGTACTGGTTACGGTTGACAGGGTGGATGGAGGCAAAAAGTGTCACAGAAGCCGTTGGTGAAAGTGAAGTGTGATTTATTTGACACAAAGTGAAGGAAAAAAATCCAGCAAAAAGGTGAAAGTGACAAAATAACAATAAAGAAAAATAAACTGTACAATATTTACAGGCTTGTTCAGCTAAATCAAGGTTATGACTAGGGATGGCTGACGTGAAACTGACGTTTCGACACAGTGTCAAGATCCCGAAGCGCAAGTTTTTCGAAACACTACACCGAAGCATAGTCCGAAACACCCAGGTCACGTGACTAAAGTGTTTTGAAACATCTGGTCATGTGACTAAAGCGATTCAAAGCATCGATCAGCTCAGAAGCGTTTCGAGACCTGGCGAATGCGCATTTGACTGACAGGGTCTGACAATTCTTCTGTCTGTTATGGCCTAGTGGACCATGCGTGTGCATGTTGTAACTGAGCTTCAAATTACTTTTGGGTTCGAATCCCGACTTGTACAAATACTCCGAAATCATGATTTTATGTATTTTAATCATGTTACTGTTTTATGGTGTAGTCCAAATAAGATACAGCTACTGATACGCCATCAATTCAGCATCGTTTTTGTAACACTGTAGAACAATAATTCAATTTTACAGTACTCTGATGGTTGGGTTTAGGTTTTGGGTAGACAAATAAAATACAATAAATGGGAAATTTAATGAATAATATAAATAATTTTATTAACTTCTGGCCACAACCGTGTCTGATCTAGCAACAATCCTGTTTTATGACCAAAACAAGACATATTTATTCACAAAGTGTTTATTCGGATGTCAGACCAATGTTGAAACAAAACGATACAAGAACAGAGCCATTCAAACTGATATTAAAGCATTTCAAAAGAGCTGTTTTAGCCTGGATTCGAATCCCAGTATGCCCACATGGTAGTCAGGAACCCTAACCGCTCCACTAAACCACTTGTAGGATCTATTTATAAAGTGGAGTTTAATACCTCAATGTGCTCAACTGTTTTTTGCTGACGCTGTTCCAGTGCAATAAATAAAAAATGACCACTAGGTGTCACCGTAGAGTGGAGTTTCGAAATGTTTCGAAGCTTCGACACATTTGCTTTAACTGTTTCAGTGTTTCATGAAGCCTCGCTTTGCCCACCACTAGTTATGACCTGAACTAAATCTGTTAATAATAAATCTCTCACACAATACAACCATCTCCTACAACTACCCACACAAAGTGAAGTTTTGGGGCCATTTTATATAATTGGCCCCACCCATGGGTTAAACCATTCTGCAGGTTGTAGGTTAACATACACAAATAAATACATAAAAAGTCATTAAACAAAAGTATAAATTAATGCAAGAAAATAAATATGCATACAAAACTCAAAATACAACACAACAAATAACCAATACAAATATAAACCACAGAACAATGATTATTATCACTAACCAGGGGGTCGTGACCCTGATGATGTCATCAAAAAACGGCTGCTCTGAAGTGAAGGCGGGAAAGGATTGTATAAATGTATTTGTTTGTAATCTGAACAGGTTTGGAAGGAATTAAATGAGATCCATAATTAATAAGAAAATAACAAATATTTGGCAACAAAGATGGGAAAACAGTACACAGGTAGATGGTTTTATAATATTGTCAAAACTGTTGGGAGAAAGGAACAATTTCATGGGAGACCGAAGGGAGGAAGTAATGATTTCAAGGTTAAGGTTGGGTCACACTGGATTAAATGCAACACTTATTAATGGGAAAGCATGAAAACGGTATGTGTAATGAGTGCAGTGTGAATGAAACTGTATAACATGTACTTTTTGTCTGCAAGAAATATGAGGAACAGCGTAATTATCTGTTCAGTAGTATTCCAAATAGGCCAGTAAATGTCATAGACCTTCTTGGGAAAGGCTTAAGAGACAGCCTTATGTATAGGGCACTGTTAACATTTTTAGAGGACACAGGATTAGATCATAGGATTTAGGAGAGCTTGGATGATTATGTCCATTTCGGGGTTGAGGAGCTCAGTACCGAAGATGGAGGAGCTGAACACGCAGCGCCAGCTTTGGTCTGAGGCCCGATGCTCTGGGCTGGATGGGTCATCCCCCTCCCCAAAAATAAACAGACATACAGATCCATCACCCAAGTGCACGAGAAGTACAGTAGGTGGCGGTAATACTCCCAAAGAGTGAACGGCCAAAAACGAAAAAAAAGATGAACCAATAGTATGATTCTGCACAACTGGAGTAGCTGCACGTTCAGGACCACATGTAGGCTATAGGACCGCATTTATAGGACCCTAGTTTTTTTTTTTTTGCGGCAGCGCCACCTACCGGATTGGATGATATAGTGAAACTGCATTTCTAGGACCATAGTTTTGTAACAGCGCCACCTGTCGAATTGGATGAATTAGCGGAAACTTCAGTTTCAGGACTGCCTTTCCAGCGCCACCTACCTGATTAGATGATATAGTGAAACTGCATTTCTAGGACCGTAGTTTTGTAACAGCATGGTTTATGAAACACCTGCTTTAAGTAACCATTTACATTAAAACAAATACATTTATACCTAAAATATAAAAGAAAAATGTTGTTTAAGCTTTACACAAAAAAAGCTGAGTCCCTAAAAAATCTTATATTTCTTAAAAAATACTGTATATTTAAAAACCCCCTTAGATTGAACTAATTAGCTCAGTATTGGGGAAAATAAATTGAAATCAAGTTGGATCAGCATTTGCAGTCACTAATTTCAAACCAGAATGTAAAGAGTCAAGACACAAGAATGATTCAAGAATGTACGTTTATATAAATATCCACACACTCATTTTTGCATTATTGCAATACAACAGCACAAAAATGACCCCATGGTTTAATCAGTTGCAGCATTCAGACTGGCTGGCTGTAGACTTCAGCTCCTGTGAATGAGAGAGAGGAAAAGAGAATCAAGTTCAAGTTATATATATATATTTTTTTTTTCTAGAATATGTATAATCATGTACATAAACTCAAAAGGTTAACCATTTGTTGTGCAATTATTCATTTATTTTCTTTTCGGCTTAGTCCCTTTATTAATCTGGGGTCGCCACAGTGGAATGAACCGCCAACTTATCCAGCACATGTTCTATGCAGCGGATGCATATACATACACACCCATACACTATAGTGTAGTGTACACCTCTACCACACTCTCAGAAATAAAGGTATGCAATATGTCACTGGGGTGGTACCTTTTTAAAAGGTAAAAATTTGTAGCTACAAGGTCCATTTTAATACCTCAAGGGTACATATTAGTACCTAAAAAGTACAAATATGTCCCTTTTAAAATTTTTAGGTACTAATATATACTTTTGAGGTACCAATATGGACCCAGCTGAGGCTCCAACCAGCAACCTTCTTGCTGTGAGGTGATCGTGCTACCCACTGCACCACTGTGACGCTGTTGTGCAATTATTAAATGAATAAATTGCTTTACCGTGTTTAACTGTAATATATATCTCTGGTTTAAACGTATGCACTGTTGGAGGACTCAAAGTATATAAGTATCTAAGTAATATAAGTATTTTTAAGTATATAGGAACAATACCCACCAATTGAATGGTCTCCCTTCTTTCCTCAATTGGTTGTCTGTCTGTTAAATTCTTCTACTTCACTGAAACAGAGAACAAACAATGTTGGGTTAACATAAATATTAGTAATAAAAAGGTTCTCTGAGCATTGTACAAATTTTACAATTTAAATCATATTCTAACCTGTAGCAACCTGCTCTGCATCATCCAAATACAAACTTATCAATGTCTGCTTATCTGCTTATCAATGTCTATTAATGTAGAGTAAATGCTAAACAAATAATAAATTAACAATTTGTTAATGCTTAATAATTATTTATAGTATGCAGTTATTATAAAGTGTTACCCAATAGTTTTAGATCATCTCAATGAAAATATCCCTATAGTTTGTTTTCTTTTCTACAATAAGCCTAAGCAAATCCAATTATATTGGCCATCACTTCATAGTGGCCAGGTAAAATAGGCCTACCTGATAGACATTTATATACAGTGATAAACAATGAGAATCTATTTGTTTAAGGCCTGTAGAATAAGCCTAACTATAAAAACAGCAAAACATCTCATTCATCACTAAACGATGACAAAAACAGACTAATAACACATATTGTGGGGCAAACAGGCAGTCAGTCACAGTTTTTAATTGGCTAATGTGATGAAACAATGAGTAGAGGAAGTTTTCACACTAATAAAATATAGGTAAATCTGAAACATTTCGAACATCAACGTGCTTTTATTATTGTTTAATTAATGTGCACGTTTAGTCAACAAGCCATTAAATCAACATTAAACCATGGCCACAATTGAAGAACATCGTAATATTTAATTAAACTAGAACGAATTCTAGAACATTAATTCATAATTAGCAGCTCTCACTTTAGCTGTGTAAACCTCCTCATACTTATTATTATTACGGCAGACCCTTGAAAGTTGGATAAAGGGACGGGCTAATCGGGCATTTCTGCATAAACGTTGCACAGTATAAGACAGCAACAGTACAAAATAAACACAAAATCGGTACTCACACTTTCATGCCATCCATGTCGTCCATCTTATTAAAGCGTCTATAATCCAATCCGTTAGGTGGCGTTGTCACAAAAAACTAGGGTCCTACAGATGTGGTCCTAAAAATGTGGTCCTGAAAGTGCAGCACTTCGCTTGTACAGAAACACCCTTCTCAGATGAACAGGTTTGGTGTTTAAGGAATGGAAACCGGTAAGTGTATGTAATTTTTCTATGTCTGGTTAATAAATGTTGTCTAAAATAAAATGTGTCTGTGGTTATTTCAGTGTGAATGGGATGATGTTATGGGCTATTGCTTGACATTGAATTGAGATATTTACATAAACATAATGCTAACCTTAGACAATAAAACAACCTATATACATTACACAAACACACACATGCACAATACAGATAACACAAAGATCAATGTATACATATTATTTTGCCGGCAATCGGACTATGTTAAAAAGTGTATGTATTTTATGCATGGGTACAATGTGATAAGTGTTTGTCAGTCACAGTGGCTTTGCGCAGTTCTACACTGTGACAGTACCCATCTTCTGATGGCTACTTTCAGCAGGATCTCGTGCCATGTCATAAAGCGTGAATCATCTCAGACTGGTTTCTTGAACATGACAATGAGTTCACTGTACTCAAATGGCCTCCACAGTCACCAGACCCTTAATAACCTAATGTACCTAATAAAGTGGCCGATGAGTGTATATGATATGATAAAAATCTTTTAGTTGACAGCTACCTTTGCATTTCAGCTTCCAATGTAAGGGTCTTCCTATCAGAAATACAAGCTTTCTGAATAATAAATAACACAATTTATCTCTAAATATTTAGTAAATTAAGATATTTAGGTGCTGAGAAATGTGATTACATGATCATATTTTCACCCACATTTTTCACATTTTTAACATGTGAAGCTGCATGTGACGCTCATGTTTTCTCCTAAAGGCAGTCGGTCAATCAAAAAATCTGATGTTTAATCAATCAAGCAGTAAATAAATCAATCGTGTCTGTTTTTTAAAACTAGGTTATAAAGTGCTACAATAACCTAATTATTATTTGAAGATTTGCTTTGTTCCTCTATTTTAAGTCAGGTGGATAAAACATCTGCTAAATGCATAAATGTAAACATATCTGTGTAATCGCTGAACATCAGTGCAGTCACACTTTTGGGCTGTGTAAAACTGAAGATTAAACTAAATAACTTCACTTAAATATTAAGAAAGGTTCATTATGTTAACTCAAACTTTTCTCTGAACTTAAACTGAGAAGCAGATTTCCAGCACGTTTTTCATCAGACTACATGAGAAAAATAAATGTTGAAATTGAGCACTATTGTGTGTGATTTACCAAGACAGATATGATCTGTTATGTTGGGGTTGACAGAGGTTTCTGCTATGAACTTTAACATTGTAGTGGAGATCAGAGACAGTGATCAGAGATTTCAGAGAAAATCAGAGATTTAGTGAAAGTTTGATAATTACATTATGCTATACTGCAACTAACATGTGATGTTTATGCAAACAAACATTTCGGCTAAATTGTAGTTAGCAGTGCACCCGCTCATCACAAAAATGTTTTAGATAAATTAATGTATTTTTTAATGAGGTAATGAGTTGCCACTAAGGTTTATAGTAGTTTCAAAGTGTGTTTACACTACTGGCGTATTGTTCTTCAAAGGTCTTTGATGAATCTTTCATGATTAAACTGTCATACCTTTAAACTTGTTGTTAGAAACATTTCAGATAACACCAATGGGAGTGGCTATCCGGAAGGTAATATTTAAATATTTATTGTATGGCGCTGTCAAAGATAAGATCAAACTATTTCTGTATTAACAATTCCTAACCAGCAGAAGGAGCAAAAGCCTGCACAGACATTGGTGATGAAAGTTTTTTTCTGCGACTTCATGCTAAATTTTAGTTTTCTCGTTGTTTCTTCATTTTTCACTATGGCAAGTGAATATTAATATCTGTGCTGATCTGAAGCATCCCTCAACGTCTGTCACAAGCACTCCAAAGCAAGACTCATCATTATCATTTTTGAAACAAAATCTAAATTCAAATCCTTATTAATAACATAACTATTACTTTGCTGATTTAATCAAGCAAAAAGGTTTAGATTGTAGTAGTCTAATTAGCTCATACTGAGATATTCACCATCCCTCAAAATTGCATTTTGCGCTGTATTAACTGTTAAGGTTTTATACCGCATGTGTATTCTATATTGTATTTGTACCAATTGTACCAATATTCTATATTGGTATCACTTTGAAAACGTAAATTACAGTCATAAGTACAGTCTAAATGAGCTTGTACTTGGTTATACTGTATAACATCACATTCTCATTAAATGTTGTTGATTAGACTATTTAAAACAGTGTCTGAAATCTTAGACACGTTTTTAATGTGATTGTGCCTTACTGAATACTTTTGCAAGTAACAGTTGAGATAGAAAAATATATCTTTAAATAGTAAATGTACATCTAGCCTGATTACCACAGTTAAAAAACATTTGATATAAAAATTTTGACATTGTTATAGAAAACACGTCCATTTGGTTACCAGAGTGCCAGTTTGGTTGATGCCGCTAGAGGGCTCTAGTCGTCCTTAGAAGTGTCCTGATGACAAATACTGCGGAGCGGACCAATAAATGAAGGTAAACAAAAATGTAATAAGCAATAACTTTTGCAGGGAATATATATATATATATATAGCATTATTTTTCCCGCAAAAGTGTATATTTCCTGCCCTCTCATATTTCTTATCATTAACATCCAAAAATAAGACTAAACGAGGACTTCACGATTATAATTTTTTTTTATAAACAAATTACATTTATTTATAAAAAAACAATACATTCAGCAGTTATGTGAACCAGCGCTGACTGGAAAAGACCAGCTTGTTATTTTATTTTAAAAAGTCTTCTGTCGACACAAATTAAAGTTGACTCATAATCTAGCCAGTTTAATTGTATTTCTTAATAATTTCGTTGCTTTCGAAAGCCCAGAGCGCTATCGGTCGTTCAAACACATTTCTTTACTGTATATTAGACCGACGAAAACTCGGTCATTCTGATGCAACTCTCCGCGGAGGGATATCAGTTATGGCGACACTTTTGTAATCTGTCTTGTTGCCTGGAGATAAGTAAAATGGAGTCGGAAATCGCCTTTTAAAGTCCTTCTCTGTCAGCCATGTTGGCTCAACCCGACCTGTCATATGATGTTTGGCGACATATGATGCAAGCCGGTCTTGATCCAAAATGTCGTCAGTTCAGTACGTAACCGTAACGCACTCTTTGCCCCGCGCCTGATATCTGTGACGCGATTGCGGCGGACCTTCAGAGCTCGAGCTCGGAACGGCAGCGGGAGAGAAGTCATCGCTTCTCCTGCTGCTATTTAGCACACTGCGTAGGGTCACAGCAGGTAAGATTATTTCACCATGTTACGCTGCGTTTCGACATGTTGCGTCTCCTTTATATTAGTAATACTTTGCAGGCCCGACTTGGAATGAATGCTGATGTTTTAGGCCATATTGTCAAGTATTACAAACGCCTGTAGTCAGGCAAATGAGCCGCGCCTCCTCCCCGGTTTAGCAACAACGGTGAACTAGCCTAGCTTAACGCTAACGTTACCTCGTACTACTTGAAACTATAACCTCTGGGTTTTTTCAATTTCAGATGTATTTTTATTCCTGTATTAATGCACGATGTGTGCGTTTAGACCGTTTACGAATTTCCTTGCGCAGCACAAACATTTACGTCGCTTCTAGTTTTCGAGGAAGTGATTAACCGGGACTAGCGTTTCACTCTCTGGCGTAAAATGGTGTCCGAGTTCGCCAGCCAACGACACTGTGTGAGCGGTCATCTGTTTACATCCCATCTGCGCCAGGAAAGCCATTTAAACGACAATAACTTCGATTTTGCCCGACAGTTGAAGCCAAATCACGGGTTTCATAACACGAAAAGGAAGCTTGTTGTGCATTATGAGGAAATCTCTTGCCAGGAATGATTTTCTAAGTTAGGTTGGTTGTTAAACTGCGCATGATTATTAACCTATATGTTGCACTTTTCTCGCCAAACAACACGAATGTTAGCTGAATCATGCTGACTAAGGGGAAAGTGGTTTGTGGTTCGTCTGCTGCGCTCATACAAAGTGGCCTGGGCAGAGACATTTTAAATGAACATTGTATTAAGTACTTGTTCGGCGATCTGAAATAATAGTATCTGTTTTAAACATGGCGTGGATAATTGAGCACTTAAATATTTCGCTGTCTGGTGGTCCCTGGCTTGTGTCAGGTGATAGCTGTAGCTCGTAGCCAGTCAGCTGGCCTGTCATTCCGCTCCTCTCCTGTCATTGTCGAACAATGCGTGCTATTTTGATGCTGTTAACAGTTTCAACAGACGTTTTATTGGGACGTCGTTGGCGCTTTCGCCTTCAGGTGGTCTTTTAAATGAATGGCCATAACTAAGCGTACGGCTTGAATCCTAACGTGATTTACTTAAGCCATATAAGGGGGCAAACGTCAAGGGCATAGTATTTCACGCTGTAATTTCCAACGCCAGTTTAAACACGGATCTTGTAGAAATGTAAAAGAAAAGTGCTTACGTTTGAATATGAATGCTGTGCAATATTGGTTGGGCATTTTTACGACTCAGATATGCATTTTAAACAGTTAAATTGGTCATGAATGCAAATATAAAGGTTTCTGTTATTTGCAACTACATGAGAATCTAAAGTGGGGTTTAGTCAATGAAAGCGCTATTCAACGCTCTTCTGCAGAGGGCTCACTGTATGTGATGAGCAGTGACGACATAAGGGGGCGTGGCGGACCGGTGTGTCTTGAAATGTTTTCAGTTTTAACTTGGATTGGAGACAAACCATTTGTCCACTCCACATCTTGTTGTTTGGAATTTCCACATTCAAGCATGTGACACCTTCAATAGTTTGTAAATGGGGTAGCCAGATTGGCACAGTAAAAGTCTTAGGTGACACACAGTTCACTAAGTAAACGCAGTTGTAATTTTAAGGGTGTTCTACTAGGGCTCTATGATATTGGGAAGATGTACTGTTGGTAAGTATTGTGATAATGATATTTTCAGAGAAAATGTATATTTTTATTAGCAATTTAAAATTATGTAATCCATTATACAAAAATAAATGGATAATTGAAATTGTGATCTAAGTCTAATGCAAACATGTAAACTTTAACTTTGGCAGATGTTCTTATTTGCTGCTGTCATTTTCCTTGTCTGTCTCTACTCCTGCCATTAATATTTATTTTCAGTTCTCTGATCCGAGCCACCAAGTTCACTTTTGGGCCTGGTCTAGCCAATAGCATAAGCCTATTGGGGACATAAAATAAATTTCACACCTCTCTGTGATATGAATGGGTAGTATTATTACAGTAACAATTTTTCTAAATATTGTGCAGCCATATATTTTTAATTGAACACACATAAATGACTTCTGAAATGGTTCATAGTTGATTATACTGTAGTCAAATTAAAATAGTATTTGCATGAAACCAGTTATTATAAATGTTATTTAAAGAGTGAGAAAATGGTGGCATGATTTTCATTTTTTGGTGAACTTTTCCTTTAAGTTGTTGACTCATGGAGAGTAAAGCTAGGAGATTTGATTATTCTATAAGGTAATCAATCATGGTGAAGTATATTGTATAGATCAGGGGTGCCCAAACTCGGTCCTGAAGGGCCAGTGTCCTGCAGATTTTAGCTCCAACTTGCTTCAACACACCTGCACAAATGTTTCTAGAAAGCCTAGTTCGTAAGAACAATCTTAGCCAGCCCAGGTGTGTCTGATTTGGGTTGTAACTAAAGTTTATATAGATGTATAGATGCATACTTATAAGATTTGTACATTTTAAAGTTTAAATTAATATAATTAATATGGTGCAGTGATGCATGCATTAAAATAAAATAAATTATAATAATAATACATTAATTAAAAAATAAATTTTCAGTAAATGAACTTTTTTTTTTGTTACTGTTTAAATTTGAAGACAAATATTTAAGTTCATGTCATGATTGATATTGTATGTTAAAGTAATATTTATAATAATCGTTATCATGGACTTGCGTATAGGCCACTTTCACACTTGATTTTCTGTTGTAATGCTAAGATTAATTTGTGGGTCGTGTCTTAGGAGTGGATTAAGTTTTGGGTGAAAGTGCACTGATAATTCTGCACAGTGCTTGCTTTGTGGCATATAGTATTTGCCTCATATAAAGCTAAAGAGTGTGCTCATCTGCTTATATTTTAATGCTGTTTTAAGTTAGTTTGTGGGACATGTTTCTTAAACTCTTTTGAAACTCATGTATTGTCTTGCTTAACAAGACAGCAGAAACAAGTCATAATAATTAGGGAACATTCCAGACATCTTACCTTATACCTCAGGCAATGAATTGGGTTCACTTCACAAAAAAAAAACATCTTCATATGCTCATCTTATAGACTTTTGATTAAACAATATATTTTAAGAGCTGCTGCCTTTATATAATGACAGCAGAATTTTGTTTGATATGTTTTAGGTATGACCGTCCATTTAATTTATTTCATTTAGCCTAGTATTATTATTTAAACCGTAATACATTTTTGTTGAGCTGTTTCTGAGTATATAGAAATCAAGTGGAACAGTTCAGCTCTTTTTATGAGCCTGCAACATATTTTTTTTTTTGTCTTTTTAAAACGTATTTATTGACTGGCTGGTACAGCATGCAAGATGTCCTGATATTAACTTTATAGTTACAGTATGCGGTGGTATATATGATGCATAACAAGTAGCTAAATGAGTGCTGCCATGAGCGGTTGACCATGCCCTTTGACAACTTCTGGTGTCGTTTAAAAATCCTTGGTGAGTATTCACACAACCCAGAGGAACCATTTGTAACATTTAAGTTAACAGAAATCATTTGTAGAAATAAATTGTGGGATATCTTGTAGTTATTTGTACCGTGCAATTGTAAATCTTCATATTGTAACAAATTCTCATATATTTTCTAGCTTGATTGTAAATGGATTGTACTCCAACTGCATTGAATTCCACATAGTATTCATACCAAACCATATTAAGCCTCACCTTAAAACAATGCTGACTAATCCCAAAACTTTGTTGCTGGAGCACTTGTAATAGAAATGCATGAGCATAAAAGTTTTACTTTTGTTTTGCTTTTGCAAAGCCAAATATTGTGCATACTACAGATTAAATGAAGTTCCTGACCTATATCACAATTAAAATGATACTGCTAGACATTTGATTAACAAATGTATAGATTATTCAATAATTAAACTGCAAACAACATATTCAAGTATCATGTATCAAGATATGGTATACAGACTGTTAACCTCTACTTATTCTGTAAAATCATCCAGTATCCACCAATATAAATAAGAAAGAGATTTAAAAAGCCAATGTGATCATCAGCAGTTATTTAATAATAACTTAATATTTAATAATTTAATAATAACTCCACTATGTATTTTACAAATAATCTTTGTTAATCTGTTTTTATTAAAATAAAATGTTTGCTCAATCATTTATTTAGTGTCAAAACAGCCATACACAGTTATATAAAATGTTGAATCTTAATCTTTTGCACATTCTTTTTTAAAAAAGCCCTTCGTGTGCTTTCATAAGAACTAACTGGTGTAAATTTGCCCATATAAGTTCTAGTGTAAAAGAACCTTGAGTTACTTTGCTGGGCCATTGTTTTTGGTGGTCTTGTCTTCTAGTTGTGTTGTCTAAATTGGTTTGTGTGAGTTTACTATCAGCTTTTCATGAAGCTCGAGTACCAAATGCAAGTGTTTTCTAGACCGATTTTTTCAAAATACCATGAATAATAAAGAATTGCATTATTTGCTCTAAAAACTAAATGCTGTTGTACTTTTTGTTTTTTCTCTTTCCCTCAGGTTGATCCTGGAACCAGCTGTCCTCCCAAGATGAACCCGTATGAGTGAATGCGAGCCTGCTCAGTAAGCTGTTAGCTTCCAGTGAAAGTCAAAGCCATGCCTGAAGATTAGAGCCTCGTCTTGCTTAAAGCAATACAAATATACAGAAGATTCTACATGAGTCTTCATGTAGACCTTCTTGTGTTTGTCCTGCTGGATTAAGTCCTTCCTCCCCTGCTATAAAATCAGCTCTGTCCCCTTCACACCACTCCCTCTTGCACTTTCATGTCCACCTGGGAACATGCAGCTGCATTTGAGAATGGCTCCAACCTAGTCTCATGCGTCCAATGAGTGGCGAGTCAGACGGCCCTGCTCCTGAAAGAGTCTCGCAGGCCTTCCCTTTGTCAGGCCCTGTGTCCTCCTCAGAGATGTCCTCACTGCAATCACTAGGGCCAGTGCAGAGCTGGCTGGGTCAGGAGCTGGAGAAATGTGGCATAGATGCAATGATCTACACCCGCTATGTCCTTAGCCTGCTACTGCACGACAGCTATGACTATGACCTGCAGGACCAGGTATAGTGAAACATACTCTGTACAAATCTAACACGATTTAAATGGTTTTATAAATGTATCATCTTTTTTGGTATTAATTATTTTAATTGTGGTTTATCAGCAATTACGACCAGAATAATTATAATGTATGTTTAGTAGTAGTTTAGTTATTTCAGTATTAGTTTTATTGCATTCAATCATTTTTCTAAGTAGTTCGTAGAATATTTCTAAATATTTAAAAACATTTTAATCAACTTATTCATGCTATTAAATAAGAATATAAAAACAAATGTACTGAACTGTGGTATGCTTGTTTGGGATTTTTGTACTGCTACTTGCATACTAGAGATGACTGGACTGAAGTATAAGAATGTCGTATGTGGTGATATTGACACTGAGAGGCAGGTTGTATTCACTGCACATACAACCAGTACTTCTATTTTTTTTCTTGTCCATAGGAAAATGACATCTTCCTGGGCTGGGAGAAAGGAGCAGCAAAGAAATGGGGGAAGAGCAAGAGAAAGGGAGGGACTGACCTTAGTCTTGAAGAGATGAAGAAACAAGCTGCTGTGCAATGTTTGCGTTCAGCATCTGATGAAGTAAGACCTGTTGCTTCAATACATTTTTCAATAAATAGTTTTTTTATTCCATAACCATTTTCACCAATACATTGCAATTGGTGCTATTTTATTCAGCAACATGCAATCATGGCACCCCAGGGCTGGTCACATCACTTGTGAGTTTAGATTAATATAGGACTAGTGGAGCACAGATTGGTTAAAGAGTCAAGAAGAACTCTCCTTGTTAATGCTTTGAAATGTGCCTGACGAGTAATGTGGCTGTATCTCAGAGCTACAATCTTTTCTGAAATCTGGTGATATGCTTTGCATTAAAGCCTTTCAGCGTGACTAATTATATTTGTAATAATTCACACTATACAGAAAATTACACTATTAGACAGTGGTTGTCTAATGGAGTAAATGATTAAGGCTTTAAAATAAATCATATTTGCTGGTTTTAAAGATCACACAAAACTGTTAATCTTGATTTGTTTATTGATTGATTAATTGTTTTACATGAAATTGTAATTTTAAATTACTCTAATTTTATCTCTTTCAGAGTTCTGGAATTGAAAGCTTGGTTGAAGAACTTTGCTCTAAACTGAAAGATATTCAGAACAAACAGAAAGGTTGGTTTGTGTTTTTAGTGTCATGCTGGTAATGAAAAATAAATAAAGATTAAAGGTTTATGGCGATGCTTCAATTACATTGTTTTGTTGCTATTGTCTTACAGAAAAAGAAAAGCATGGAATTAAAAAATCTGATATATCTCAGTCCCCTGAGCCAGATGAATCACTTTCTTCTAAGGATCAGGTTGAGATGTAAGTAATTCAGCTTTACATTGCAATGTAATTAATTATAGTGATTAGACTGTTGTGATGTGGCCTATATTAAACCCGAAAAGGCAGTGATTAAATGCATAGTCTTTACTCTGCTTTCTTCAAAGTGAATGGGCTGTGGTTTGTTCTAAGAGCCTAATAGTGCACCCATGTTACATAACAAATGTACAGTTTTTCAGGGGTAAAGATAATTGCAAAATCAGTCTCAAACGAACTTTAAGATTATTCTGAGCTCTGTTATTCATTTTTAGGTATTATATTCGTTGTTGTTGCTGCTATTATTATTATTATTATTATTATTATTATTATTATTATTATTATTATTTTTAATAGTATTGTTATTGTCATTATCATCATACTGTTTTCTCCCTCCTTTAGGTACTATGAAGCTTTTCCACCTCTGTCAGAAAAACCTGTTTGTCTTCAAGAAATTATGACTGTGTGGAACACAGCTAAAGCCTGCACATATTCCAGCTCATCATCATCTGCTGTCCCTCAAACAAGCACAGACACATCCTCTCCAAAAGACTGCACCAGCGAAGGTGAAGCCTTTAAAGACCGAACAGTTGATGCACCCAGTTCCACCTCCACAACCAGCGAGAAGGCCCAGCAGCGACGCACTAAGAGGGAGAAGGAAAACAGATTCCATGGAAGCGCAACAGGAATGCCTGACGATCAGGTTGCTCCTCATAGCAAGAGGCAGACCAGACACCGGTCTGAGGGGAGATTCCGTCCCCGTTCATGGTCCTCTGGCTCCAGTGAGGCAGGCTCAAGCTCCAGTGGTAACCAGGGTGACCAGGCCCCTGGTTGCAAATCAGTCCGCATAAGACACAAGTCTCGAGAGGTCAGTAGCAGAAACAAAAGGGGCCGGAGTGGTGGTGGACAAGTCAAACTGGCCCTAAAAGTAATTGACAAAGAGGAACGGAAAAATGCACGAGGCAACATGAGTACCACTGGAGGCCCACCTAAGCAACAGCAGCACTACATGAAAAAAGGCAAGAGACCTCTGAGGGAGATCCGCAAAGATGCTAATCTGGTCGAGGCACAGGAGTCCGGAGGAGAGGCCAGTAAAAAGGAATATATGGAGGAGCCTCTTTGGTACACAGAGCCCATTGCTGAGTACTTTGTCCCTCTCAGTAGAAGTAAATTGGAGACAAAGTATCGGAGTAAAGAAGACTCTTCCAATGACCTAGCTATGTCCATTGACGTGGACTGTCTATCGGAGAGAATTCAAGGAATCTGCATTGCAAATTCTTGTTTTCAAAGGGCATATCTTGCAGCAGGCACTTTCGTGGATGGCCACTTCATTGAAATGCCTGGGGAAGGTGACGAAGAGGCTTCTGAGGTAAATGGGATTCTAAGCTGCCCTCCTCCTGAAGATGGTCAAGATTTAGATGATGAGCATCTGTCTGAATTCACTCACTTCTATGAAGTTGATCTTTATCAATCCATATTGGATCCTAGTGCCTCAGATGCGGTACAAGAAAGTCGAATCCTGAGCATGATTCGGCAGAAGAGCGTTGAAAGAAAACACTTTGAAGCAGGATGTGTAGTTTTAGATGGCCTTGAGCTGCAAGGGGAAAGTGCAATAAGGGTTGATTCTCTGGGAGCCTCAGAAGCAGATGTTTCTATAACGCAAGATATGGAAAACATCGCCCAGGTCTGGGAGTGCTGTTCGTCGTCTAGCTTGGAAGATTTGGAAGGAGAAAGTTGTCCAGGTGATTCTCCAGGCAGGCTCTCTCCAGTGTTGGACAGTGTTCCATTTAATTTTAGCGAACTGTCTGGAGCTTATGTAGGGTCTCGTCTCCAAGAGGCCAGTGGTAGCAGCTCTGCCGCAAACCCCTACTTCTCACTTTTTGAGGTGCAGTACGATAGCCCCACCTTTTGTTTTCCGTGCGACTCACTCACAGGGGGTCAGGAAAATATAGATTCAAGTAGCTGTTTAGATCCACAAGGTAACAAACAATCCCGTTTGCTAATTTGGACCAAAAACAGTGCCTTTGATGAAACAGAACACTGCTCTAACTTATCCACAAGGACCTGCAGTCCGTGGTCCCACTCAGAGGAGACGCGGTCAGATAGTGAGCAGGTCAGTGCTCCAGCAGATGAATCGGCTCAGTTTGGCAATGAAGAGGTCAGCTGCATCTCCCTTATCCCACCTTTATGCCTAGAGGAGGAGCTTTTAGATTTCTTTCAAGAGAACTCGAGTCACCAGCAAGAAGAAACGAGTGTAAGCGCAGAGTCCAACCAACCCTTCAATAAGAAATCGAAATTGGAGTCTGTTTGTGGCATAGCACTAGAGCAAGATGAGAGTAAACTCTATAATGCTGTTGTGTTTTCAGATGTCCCAAATCAACAAAGTGATGAATACACCTCAGGGATAATAAAAGACATTTGGATGGCTATTGGAGATAGAGACTGTGTTCTAACACTCGGGGTAAAGAATACAGGGGAGCACTTGTTTTCAGAGGATTCTACCAGCTACCAATGCAGCTGTCTTGACAAGGATGTAAAAGGAGAAATTATTCAAAAGAAAGCTGTGCAGTGTTCGGAGTATCATCTGTGGGACGGGCAGAAAGAGGATAATGGACTTCCTAAAAACAAGCTCACTAAAATGAATGATGGGGATTATACTGCTCCGGTCAAGCCCTGGAATTGTAACTCACAGGAAAGCACTTCATTTATTCTGGGTGGGGTTTATGGAGAGCTGAAGACTCTAAGTGGCGACAGAGAATGGGCAATGATTCCACCTGGTGAATCTTGTGGCAGCTTGTTGCAGTGTGCAGCAGCCACATCTTCTGACATGGTAACCATTGCTGGAGCGGATGTGTTCATGAACACGAGCAGTTGCTTTGCTCCTGGCCACAAACCACTGTGGAGACCTATCGTGTCCCTTGGTCAAAATGAGCAGGCAACCAAGGTACCAGGGGAAGGTTTGAATAAGGGATTTTCTGTTGTCTTCCATGAAGATTTACTGGGATCATGCGGAGGCTTCCGTGGAGAAGAGTCGGGACTGGATTACCCATTTTCATCATTTGATTTGAACAACCCTTTTTCCCAAGTCCTGCATGTGGAGTGCTCATTTGAGCCAGAGGACATGGCCTCTTTCAGTCCGGGATTTAAGCCAAAATCCATATTGTGCTCAGACAAGGAGCCCTTTTGCCCTTGGTTATATGGCATCAACCGGACTCAGTATCGGGCCATTCGAATTTCCCCGAGGACTCATTTCCGGCCAATATCTGCCTCTGAACTGTCTCCAGGTGGGTGCAGTGAGTCAGATGTAGAGTCTGAGAAAGAGGAAGCAAGTATTCCAGTTGGTCAAGCAGACCTCTTTGATGACCCGCAGGCTGACCTTAAGCCTCTTGAGGAGGACGCAGAGTGCGAGGGCCCTTACTATGGGAAATCTGAATTGGAGTCTGGCAAGTTCCTACCCAGATTAAAGAAATCTGGCATGGAGAAGAGTGCTCAGACGTCTCTGGATTCGCAGGAGGGTGGGAGCACCCTTCTGCCAATTACTGAACAAGAGATTTGTGTACATTGTGAGGTGGCAGCGGTTTCAATGCCATGTTCTCATGTACAGTCTTCTGTTCTTCTACAAGAGGAGACTATCGGAAAGACAGAGCCTTGCAATTGTGTTGCAACTGGTCAGATTCCTAAAAGTGGGAAGTCGCTGGATGTTGCTCAAGATATGCATGAGGTAAGGGACCACCTCACTGTCATTAACATGGACATAAAAGATTATGTGTCTTTGGCTGTTGCTATTGGTATTATCTGCACTTCACTATGCAGTTAGCTTGCATATTCCATGACTGTGGTTGATGCTCTCCAGTAATTTTAAATTTGTCAAACATGAACAATTTTGTGCATACCCTGATACATTTATTTTGCCCCATCAATTGTCTTCTGAACTGTTTCTTTATTTCAACAGTTTCCTCTGTTGAATTTTGGAGAACAGTGCTTAACCAACATGCAGCAAGAAGAATGCTGGTGGCAAAGTTCACTATGTTCTCCTTTATTTCCAGGTTCTCAGTGCGGAGGTAAGAAGATTACACCATTTAACAGTATTAGGTACTAAGGGGTCAGTTGGGCACTGCATTTTTAAAACCCTTAGATGTATAAAGGCTGGTTTATATTTCTGCGTCAAGTGATCGCCGTGACCCACGGAGCCTGCCTTGCACGTAAATGTGCATTTATACTTCTGTGTGCTGTTTGTGTTGCTCTGCAATAACACTTCCGAAATGGTAGTGTAGTAGGTTTTTATATTCCTCTGTGTCGAGTTTCTTCACAGGAGTTTTGTTTTTTCTGAACGCTAACGTAATGTACAAGTAGCTCTTTCATTGGGCTCGCGGCTATCAGCATTGCCTACACTCGTCACTGCTACCATGCCAACCAATCAAAGCTTGCTCTACGCGTCTTTGTGACATGTAGTTACATTTTTTTGAGAGGTGCACGTCCGCGTCGGCCATGATGAGGGCTATGCAACCGTGTTAAGGTTGCACCAGACCATATGTGTGCGCTTGATGCAGAAGTATAAACCAGCATTAAATGGGGAATAATCATGAGGAAAGGAAATGTTTTTATAGTTGCGCCCAAATGTCCATCAAACGAAGTCTGCATAATTTTTAACGTTGTTCTCTATTTTGCTTCTAGGAGGCAATAATGTATGATTCTTCTGCTGAACGTGGAGAAATACCAATGATAATTTCCTCTCACTTTCAACCATAAGCCTGAGGACCGATAGGAGGACCCTTGCAAGAACAGCGAGCTCAAGGCCTGCAGTGGGCTTTTACTTAACCACGCTGTCCTAAGTCCTGTTATTCAGTTCTTATTAAAAAAGTTAAATAAAAAAAGGCGTAACTGCAAGACAAACACAAAAAATATATATATAAAGAGGAAAGCCTGGCAATAGGTTGAAAGTACAGGTAGATGATTCTGGTCAACAGAATTTATTATAGACTTGTTTTCAGTCTGTTAATTCCGAGGTTGATCCATTTTGCAAAGAATAAAAAGGCATAGTTAAGCATTAAGATTGTTCTTTAATTTACCCCTCATAGATTTTAGCTTCACTTTTATGTTTGATCAAGGATACACTATAACTGTGGTCCTGCTGATTGTGCATGTGCTTGTGAACCTAGTCTCAGTCCTTCTAATAGTCTAAGTTTCTGTGACCGAACTATGAATACTCAGAAGTCAGGTTGAAAGCACTATGATTGCGACACCCCTTTACTGCGCCAGAAAGTTTATTTTTCCTACCTTATAAATAAAATGTAGAGGATAAGAGTTGTGTGAGGTTTGGTGTGTTAAAGGAATCCGCGTTATTGTCCCAGTCAACACACTTTTGTGTTATTATATCAAACATTGGTTGGTTTTTCCCCTTGGCTCTATGCTGCTCTGAAAGCATCTTAAAAAAGATATAAAGCAGTGTAGTATATTGAGAGTGTAATAATACAATAATCAACTAAAACTGAGCTAATAAAACAAGTTTACTGAAGAAATAATTCTTGAAATTGCATTTCCCTTTTAACACAACCAATTTGATATGTTTGCTAGATTATTTTATCCATTTAAGCTGGAAAAAGTATTTTTTTTTCTTATTTCTTTTTTGTTTGTGAGATGGTTTGATTTGTGAAGTAACTTTTTATTTTGAAAGCATGTATAATAAAAATGCCACAGATAATGGCTTCAAGTAAATTGAAAACCTTGGTTGGAAATTATCTAAATCTGTCCCAAATACACAATTTCATACAAGTTGTTTTTAAATTTTGCACCGTGCAGTTGATTGTGAATATCAGTTAAGGTTTGCCACCGCAACCATTACCTTCTGTAATGTTTCTCAAAGCTTAGTGTGACATTTAGACGTTTCATTTCATTTTCTGCTCCTCACTCAACTAAATTGTGATTTCAAACAAAATTTGAAAATTTTTCAAAAAAAAAAAAAAAGAGTGTTTGCAGTAATGGCAGATGGTTGCTTGAAGGTTATTTGATTTCATGTGGCTTTTTCAGAAGTCTGTGGCTGTTTTACTGTGTGTAATCACAGAATAAGCAGTGTCTAGAACACTTAAAATGAAGAGGGGTGTGTAAAAGCAATATGGTATTTTGGCACACCATATCTCTACAACATTGATGTAATTTTGGGTTAAAGGCTAAGCTTATTTGTGATGTATGTTTACTTTTATTTGGTTACCTGCCCCTCTCCAATCTTCCAAATTACTTTTCCTAACCAAGTTTGAAGTCACTTACATAGGTTTTTATGACTTTGGAAAGGAAGGTGGTAGGGGTATGGTGTAACCCTTTTATATAAAACACAGTTCATTCTGAATTTATTTATTTTATCTGATACCATCTTTTGCTTTTATTTGCTTCTTGACTTCAGATCAAGATCAAACATGTCTATCCTGGAGGTCCCCCCACCCCCATGTGATTTAGTTTTTTGTTACAAATGAGTAATTACTACATGTGCTACATCAGCAGAGTGTGAAGTGTGTATTTACAAGCAAAACCATAACGTGGGAAAATGTGCTTCTTTTTGCAACACCCTCAATGCTTTATTTTTCAGTTAAAATGTTAGTGTTCTTTTTTCCTTTTTTTTTGTACAAGTGAGGGAAATTAGTTTTAAAATGTTAAATATGTTCAGATGGCAATTCCTTTGAAATTCATAAGAAAAAAACTATTTAGGATTTATTTTTTTGCATCGGATGTCAAGAAGAAAAAAAAAAGCTAATGACCCCTTTCAAGTGAGTTTTTATTGGTTTGTGCTGAGATGCACTTTAGATTAAATTAAAAGAAAAGAAAAACATGTCAATACAAGTTCTATGAGAATTTTACATATTGGTGCTAACATTTATACACTACATCTAACCTTCTAAAAGACTTGTGTTTTTTTAAACGGGTGTAAGGTTTGTTGAAGTGTGTTCTTCTAGACTGTATGGAAAAGGCTGTAGACCATAACCTTGAAAAGGTGATTTTGTATGACCCAGTTTGAAACCGCTTGTGTGTGTTTCCCCATAATTTTTTTTTTTCCACAGTGGTTATGGGAGTGTGATTGTTTTGCAAAGATCATAAATATGCAGTTAATAGAAATGTATAGTGGTAGAAGCTGTGTGTGATGGCAGAAAGAGTTATTTTACTGTATGCTAAAACTGGGTATGGCAGCATGAATGAATGCTTTATTATTTTTTTTATTATTTGGTTGAAAATTAACATGTTACAATTCAGACTCATTTATTCCTGTTTTAAACACTGTCAGATTCCAAAATCATTTTCTCTAATCAGTACCCAATTTTTTTGTTCTGTCAAGCACTTTGAGTAAAATGTTGCCGTCCTCAAAAGTTCAAGTTACTGGACTCGTGTTAAGAAATGTAATTGTTAATGGGTGGGTGATCGAGGACAAAAGCATTTTAGATTTAAGCGTTTGAGAAAATGCATTAATATTTTATGAATGTTTGTGTGTGAGAGTCAAATATAACAAAACGACATAGACTGATTCTTTACTTTGACAGAAATTTGAAACCGTTCCTCTTAGTTTAAACAGACCTGTTTTAAAATGAAAGAGAGTGACATTTACAAATGTTTTGTTATTTTTCAAGTGTAACTCTGTGTGAGGTGGTATGGTTGCTGCAAAGACCAGAGTACTCTTTTTGTCCATGGGAGACAAAAAATTAAATTTGTTGGATTCATTTCTAAGGGTTTGGTCAGTTTATTTGGAGAGGATGACTTCTAAGTCTGCACTTAAAGGTTTACATTTTGATTGCAATGCTGTAAAACTTTTTAAAGCAGAACTATCTCTATTTCCTCTTTGTAATGGCTGCTTAACTGGAGCCCAATCCTGTATCTTCCCTCTGAATACCTGATGAAAGTCACCAAACCCCAACACAAAGTTGGTTGAATTGTTCTAATGCCATCTGAGTACATCATTTTGTTTCATTGTGAAATTTCTAAACCTTTAATAAACATCAGGAAAAAAGTTAACAGTTGTTGTTGTTTTTTGTGACAGCAGCCATTCTGAAACGTTTGCTGAAAAATCTGGCCTGGTTTTATGGCAAGCTATTTTAATATTTAATCAGGCTAGCAAGCTACAGTTTTAGCCCCTTTTTTCTTTTTGGAAAAGCTTTAGGAGAAAAGGCAGTGTTTATTCCCTGGGTACTAGCGCCTTTTTAAAATATGCTAGTTGTACATGTAGGATTTTAGCAATTATTGTTATAGGAAACCATTTGAAACACTGGTAATTATTAGGTATTATCTATTTGTAAAATACTATTGTAAAGCAATGATTGCATTGTATTTATTCATTAGAAAATAGGTGTTTTGCAGACTGGTACATGTTCATTACAATAGTATGTATTTGTTAGATATTACTGGCTACATTAGATACTTTATCTATAAAATATAATTTTTATTACATTCTAGTGTTTCTTAATTAGATGCTAATTACATACAAGTATTGGTTATATAAAAGTTTGTGTAAATTAGTGTAGTCAGGTGGTACATGTGTAGTAATTTTTTTAATAAGTTATTTTTTATAGCCCCTTTCTACAGACTCAAGGTTGCTTTACAGTGAACAAATAATCATCAGGAGAACAAGGTACAGATAAAAATGAAATCAATGGAAAAACAAGATCAGAAAAGTTAAGATTTAAGTTGGGCTTTGAAATATTGCAGTGTATGTAAATCATGAATATTTTTTGTGAATCGGGTATATGCACACAGACTTTTAATTTCAGTCAGTCAGCCAGCCCCAGGGCTTCTGGTTAATTGTCATCCCATACAAAATCGCAGTGATTAAGATCTGATTTCTTAAAAATAAAACTGCGATCTTCACTACCTGGCTGAGAAATGATAAAAAGTGGGTATCAGACCAAACAAGCAATAAATAAAAATTTTTTGCGAAATGTCTTTCAAATATGGAAATTAATTTTACCCCAGTATTTTCAATGGAGTTTCTGTGCTAGCCTGCTGCTAGTGACGACACCTGCGATTAAACGGTCTTTCAACTCTTTTTACGCTTTAACAAATGGATGCTTACGTCTACAGTATTTAAGTGATTATATTTAAATTACATTACAACATTGATGCTGTAAAACACTAGCTGTGCATATAGCCCATTGAGTTCCAGAGTGTGCTCCAGAATGCTCATCCACCAAATGATGCTTGTGGTGTAGAATTTCTAGTAGACTACTGTGTGAAGGCTAGTGTGTGAGCAGGTGTACAAGTATTAATAAGATCATCAGTATATGGAGGGGCGAGACTGTGAAGTGCTTTGTAGTTGATAAGAAGTATCTTGTATTGAAGGCGATAATGGACAGATAACCAATAAAGTGAATGCAAAATGTGAGGAATGTGCGTAGATCTTTGTGAGAAAGTGAGAATTCTGCTTCTTGGCTGCAGATTTTTGGATATTGTATTGTTGTGTATGGTAGACTGAAAAGAGAATCATAGAAGTATAGTCAAGTTGAAAATTGATGAAGGCATGAACCAGTGTTTTAACATCTTATGTGTTTAAAAAGGAAGCAATGTTACAGAGATGAAATAAGGCAGATTTTTTGAGAGAAGGAAGGAAAGATAGAGTCAAAGATTATTCCCAATTTTTTAATGATTATGGAATGTACCAGCAATATCAACATTAATTGTCAACACAGAACTGAACAATTTGTTTTGGTGAGCCAAACAAAATAAGATATATTTTGTTAGTATTAAGTTTGAGAAAGTTATTGTTATCCAGTTATTAATATTATTAATGGCATTTATGGACAATGGAGAGCTGTGATGTTGAGAAGCTGTTTTAGCAAACGGAAGCATGTAGATGATAAGAATTAAAGGCCCAAGCAGAGAACCATAAGGAACACCACGAGAAACCAAAAAGAAGATGATATAAACTGGCATACAGTGATATGATGTTAGTTTACAGTCAGACGGGTAAAGCCTAAACCAAGACAGGGCAGTGCTAGAAACACTAAGAGCAGCAAGTTGCATGTTACATTTGCTTGGTTTATATAAAAATTAGAAAAAATATTGGTCATGTTGGTACTGGTCATATTAGTTCACAGATGTTGAACGTAAATAAAATAGATTAAAAATATAATTTCAAAGCTGTCCAAAATGACTCTTTAAAGTAACACATAAATTTGTCAACCGGAAGTTTGGAGCATCCTCTTACAAGTACATTCAAAGCATAACAGGCAATTTTGCAATCTATGAAAAAGGTCTACAGGAAAATGATTCTTCCAGGCTTTGACTTCATTCCTCCTCAATAATATGCTAGTATAACTAATATATAGTTAGTATTTAATTCTACTATAAAAGCAATTAGTCTATTTAATAGGTACTATCTCATAAACCTTTTAAAGATTTACTCGTTCTGAATTAAAAGGACTTGCAGTTATTCACCTTATTTTCTAATTATGAGGTTTAAATACTGCATTTTAGTGACATTTTAAGCACTATATTTAGCTGGATTAGCTTGTACCCGATCATAATCACACTTTTTGAGGTACCAAAAACATTTGCTAAATATTTAAAATAAAGAAATATGATTATTTAAAAAATATATTACATCATATATCATTAGGAAAAAAGGAGTCTGTGAACGTAAAAAAACCAAAAAACTGCAGACTATTGTCATGTATTGGGCAATTAACAAACTGGCCAGCACATTTAACTTTCTTCAGTCAGAAATTGGCCATTTGAAAGATAAAAAAATAAAACATTAATATTAATAATGTAGAGCTTCTTGATTTTTTACACATTTTTTGTAAAAAAACAAAAAGTACATTTTGAAAGTCCATGGATAATAAAAATAGCCTAAAAATAACTTTAATATGGGCTGCTTTTGGTGCTTTAAACCTCTTTATAGTTATTTTGTTATCTTTCAAAAATAAGGTGACAAGAATAAGATGACTTCACTTATGTGTTTTTTTGAACGTTTACTTTAATTGTTTGCATTTATTGGAAGCCTTCTTTGATGCCTTCACAATGTATAATGTTATAGTAGTCAAAATAAAACAAATGAGCTCACATATGGGACAAATTCTGGACCTTTTATCAGTGGAGGGTGGGTCTTTCAAACCACCTGAACCCCCAAGGGGTGGCCACGGCCACCCATGTGAAAACTCTGGCCAGCCCTATGGCCACCCAAATTTGATTTTGCTGTTGATATTATTGTACTAATGTACTTATTATTGTATTAATGTACTTGCGTAAATTCACAATATTTCAATAAATAAATAAATAGCAGCCACTAAATTATTGTGGATTGATTGGTGCCACTGACGTATAGCTGATTCACTGCTCCTCCCCGTTCGCCGTTGACAGCACGCATACACCTTCAATAGACAGCAACGGCAATTTAATATTTACCTTAAGGTACATCAATAGAAGAAGCTGCATTAATAATATTGTGGTTAAAAAAGGAATGTGGATAATTTATATTATTAGGGTCAGTATAGTGAGTTGTGTATAATAATGCCTTTTGTTCAGTTTGTTCATTTGTTTGTTTTATTAATTGATGTATTAATCTTCATTCATTTTAAACATGGCATATACTGTATGTTGTACAATAAAAGTATGTGATTAATAACTGAAATGTTATTTATATATATGAAAAAGTGTTTTTAAACCAAATGTTGGTTTTTATTTGGTTTGCACATGTACTTGCTGAATTGTTTGAAGGAATAAATTGCATTATTTCAAGAATAATTACTTAAATTAATTTACCAGAAACAAAAATATAACATTACACTGAATTCATTATTTTTTTGTGTGCCATCCCTTTTGGCCACCCCTAAGAAAAGTTTCTGGGGGTGTCACTGGCTACAGGTCTGTGATATTAGACAGACCTGTAAATGTTCAAATGGCTTGCCATACTGGTTTTCTAGGTAAAGCTTTGATGCTGAGCCAACCCATTTGTAACAAAATCAGACCTGGGGATGTGCATAAATCACAACTAAATCCCAAATTCTGGGTTGTCATAACATAACATTGGGTCAGATATGGACATACTCAACCATTCAATTAAAAAGTGTAATTTAAATTTATTGAAAAATTAACCCAACATGTTGGGATAAGACAACCCATCTTTTTGTGTGTGTGACCTCAAAGAGATCTTCCAGAATAGAACGTTTCTTTACAAATAAGCATATTCTCAGTATTTTCTCCTAGTGCACAGATAAGGCCAAATGAAATGTTACAGGTATCCTGTACAAGCTACAAAAATTCAGTTATAAATAGATTCATAATCCAAATTAATGTTAAGCCTAACATTAAACTGCATGGTAACATTTGAGTTAAACTTTAGACAGGTAAAAAACAGGTGCACTTTACTGAGATGCAGAATGCATATGATGCAGTGGATGAAATATGCTATTTAGCTCTCACCAGTCAGGCACTTTTATATAGGCTAAAGGTGGTGTGAGGAATGGGTCACGTTCTCTTTAATCAGCATGTTGCAGGTTTGAGGGTTTGTATTAGTTACTATAGCAACAGTCTGACTACTGGTTGCTGATAAAATACCGCCTCCGGTTTTATTACTCGGAGTTAGCAAAACTAGCAAAACCTATTCATAGCTAAACAGACTTTACCTTCACACCGACGCGACCAAACTATCAGGGACCGAGCTGTGGGCAGCCGTGTAGTAGTTTTATCGCGTCGCTCTGTGTGTACAGTGTTGATAGTGCACTGGAGGTCACTTCCTGATTTACTGACTGTCGGTAATATGCCTTAACAGTTTACAAACGCTCTGCCTCACTTCAAATCACCGCGTTTTACGTGCCCGGACGTTTTAAGTGGAAACGGCAATAGTTTTTGACTTTGTTTTGAAGCCGAGCAGCGCTTCAATCAGTCGTACGGCAGGTGAATTTATCGATTCGCATGTTTTTCTGGCACGTTCACATCGGTGAGGATGTTTTAAAATGGCGGTGTCAGCGTCACAACAGGTAAGATATGTTACTTTACATTAGCTTCTATCACGCTGTTGATGTTACTCGTACGCAAAGTTTGATTATAGTTTAAGTCAATTGCAGTCAGTCTCTTGTAAAAGTTGAATGTCGCCTAAACATACGAAGAGTGCAAACTGCAAGGCGGAGAAAAGTTGTGTGTTTGAGTGAAGTTTCGGTGTTAGGTGATAAATGACACGTAGACGTGCTTTTAAAATAGAACAGTGTCTAATTGTTAGAGTAATAATAGTAATATTTGATGTATTGTTTACTGGAGTGAAGGTGCGGAGGTGATGGACGCACACACGTCTCTCCACCTGCAGCAGGAACATGGCAGAAGCTGAGCACTCGACCAATGAAAGCAACATAAACTCTCACAACAACGATGGTAAGTTCATCTTAGCTCTGTGTGTAAGACATAATGATTACGTCAGTATTATTATTGTGTTGTGCATCAGTGGTACACGTAGAATTAAACATGATACCAAATAGAAAAAAGTTAATCTATCAGAATCATTTTGATTATCCATTGTGCTCAAATGTGTATTTAGTTATTTTTGAGGAAAGTCTCATGATATACTCTTAAAAAATGAAATCCAAAAATCATGAAATCAAAAAATTCAAATGATCATTGTTAATAATTTGTTAGTGTAATGGCAGTTTTTCCCTTCTCCACCATTTTATCTAAGGGTAGGGCACAGAGGATTAAATGTTTAAGACCAAATACTTGCAGTGTAATGGTTTACGTTTTATTAGTCAGGATACAATAAAATCAATATTCATACATTTTTCCAAGCTTTAAACTAAATGTGGTTTCAAATAACAGTCAAAAATATCTATCAATCCCCTTCCCGTTTCTTATGAATCAGTGCCTTGTTGCGTATGAAATTGACTAAAGTCATGTGATGTAGTACAAATAATATAAACAAGACGCATTCCAAATAACAAATTCACCTTAAACATCAAGTAAAAAAGTACAAATGATTAGTGATTAATATTTGTGTGTTATCTGTATTAACAGATAATCTGTGCAAATTTATCTTGTTATCTTTAGCCAAAATTGTAAAGTTAGCTTGTCTGAGGATGTCTGATTGATGGCTTGGGCAGAATTTCCTTAACAATTCCTTTTTAGCTATTAGTTAAGTCAGAATTAGAAGAGGATCACTAGTATAAAACTCTATTCAGTATTCCACAGCAGCGTGAAATAGGTCACAATACTGATGTAGCACCAGTAGGAATTTAGATTCATGCAGACTTTGAGTTATCAAACCAACTAGGTGTTAGGTGAATCATAGCATTACAAATCTAAAGCAAAGAATTAGCGTTTATTCTTGTTTTGCACATATTTAAAATTAACTGATGTATTTAAGTTTAATTAGAATTTCATATTTAGCTTGAGTTATCAATAAAATAAATATGAATAAAAAAATGTTCTAGTCTGTTCTGAAAAATATACATTAATACTTCTTGTTCAGTGATTTTGAAATGTTTTACCTGATGGTCAAGCATCAGCACAGTTATTTCAAATAAAACAGCTTACCTTTCTTTTGCCTTATGAAGGATTGTGGATTCAGAGAGTAACTGCCGTATAGTGTTATACAAGAATTAGGAGTTTATGATCTTCTTTGTCCCCGTGTTTACTTGGGTTTCCTCCGGGTGCTCCGGTTTTCCCCCCACAGTCCAAAGACCAAAAACATGTGGTATAGGTGAATTGGGTAAGCCAAATTTGCCTGTAGTGTATGAGTGTGAATGAGTGTGTATGGATGTTTCCCAGAGATGAGTTGCAGCTGGAAGGGCATCCGCTGCATAAAACAAATCCTGGATAAGTTGGCGGTTCATTCCGCTGTGGCGACCCCAGATTAATAATGGGACTAAGTCGAAAAGAAAATGAATGAATGAATGAATGAATGATCTACTTCGTGGCTCTGTGAGTTGAAGTCGTTTATGAAAAAAGTTGTCTAATTCTGTAGTAACACAGAAATGTTAACAATCAAAGACCAGAGATAGTTCTTTGAATATGAGAAATGTTTGGGCTGGGCAACACTGAGATTGTGAAAGCTTTGTTATTGTTTAAGGTGTGTGTTGTTGGTTTATTAATGTATTATTGTGCTGTCAACTGGTTCAGTGTCTGATTGTTCTTTCAATTGAAGATTTTCATTGTTCAGGCATGTTCTGCATACAACTGAGTGTTGGGTTGTAGATTATAGGCACATTTTTGTTTCTCTTGCACACACCTGTGACACACGAAGCCATATTCAATTAGAGAAGAAGAACCAGTAGAGCTTGTATTATTTTTTTTTCTCTTGTATTGCATGATTATTATACATCTATAAGAGGTGCAATTTGAAGATCTTATGTCTCACAAAGAGTGTGCTCTATTTTTTTATTTCATTTTCAATGTGCTACTGTCCT
Organism: Danio tinwini; assembly: GCA_903798205.1. NCBI lineage: Eukaryota > Metazoa > Chordata > Actinopteri > Cypriniformes > Danionidae > Danio > Danio tinwini. Next base: position 24,624,725 of record CAIGQZ010001108.1, read on the forward strand.
CAGGCTGTTCGTCTGGTCACCAATCTTTCTTCCTCTACCCTCATTAAGTCAAAGAGCTATTTTGGTCCAATTTTGATGGAAGATGTTGTCCTTCAGATGTGAAGGACATTGAGCTGAAGGGAGTGTTGTTGACAGGATGTTTCCTTGGGTCACATTTTTAGTGTGGTTTCAGGTTGCTTTGGAGTTTTGATGTCACTCTGTTATGTAGCAATCAGCCGGTATACAGTGTAAGGTAACTAAAGGTTGTTGTGCTGTTGTTTTATTGAGGGAAGACTCTGGGAGGGGTTTACTCAGATTGAGTCCTATCAATATGAGTTTACCCAGAACATAGACATGTACAGTTGAAGTTAGAATTATTAGCCCCCCTTTGAATATTTTTTTTTTTTTACATTTTTTTAAAAGTATTTCCCAAATGATGTTTAACAGCGCAAGGAAATGTTCACAGTATGTCTGATAATATTTTTTCTTCTGGAGAAAGTCTTATTTGTTTTATTTTGGCTAGAATAAAAGCAATTAAAAAAAAAAACATTTAAGGTTAAAGTTATTAGCCTCTTTAAGCTATATATATTTTTTTTTGATAATCCATAGAACAAACCATCATTATACAATAACTTGCCTAATTACCCTATCCTGCCTACTTAACCTAATTAACCTAGTTAAGCCTTTAAATGTCACTTTAAGCTGTATAGAAGTGTCTTGAAAAATATCTAGTAAAATATTATTTACTGTCATCATGGCAAAGATAAAATAAATCAGTTATTAGAGATGAGTTATTAAAACTATTGAGTTTAGAAATGTGTTGAAAAAAATCTCTGTCAAAACAGAAATTGGGGAAAAATAAATAGAGGGGCTAATAATTTAGGGGGGCTAATAATTCTGACTTCAACTGTATTGAGTACAGTGAGGGCTAATAGTACAGATTTATAAGTACCTCTGTTTTCTGTAAAATATTTATAGACCATGTAGATAACAGGTGTCAAGTTCCTGGAGGGCTGCAGCTCTGCACAGTTTAGTTCCAACCCTAATTAAACACACCTGATCAAACTAATTGAGTCATTCAGGCTTGTTTGAAAACTACAGGTGTGTTGAAGCAGGGCTGGAACTAAACTCTGCAGGGCTGTGACATTCCAGGAACTAAGTTTGAAAATTATGATGTAGATTGAGAAGTATGGAAAGAGGCTGATTTAATTCTGTACATGAGACTCCGAGGCATAAAGTAAAACATAACATTAAATCCTGAGTGCAATGCAAGATGTTTATAGGAAACGTTCACATTATTTTAAAATCATGTTTCACTTCCAAAAATAGGTTTCACACTAGTGCAACAGAAGCCATTTTTGCTAAAACAACTTTTTCCACTATAAAGAACCATTTGTGTAATGAAGTCATTTGTGTAAATATACAATGTTTAAGTTCATTCTTTTTTTGGTCACATTTATGCTTAAAGTTTATTTTACTCCAAGCGCTTTAGCTGTGACTAGATATTTTGAGATGCACCAACACAAATCCTTTAAATTCTGTTTTTGGAAGTAATGCAAAGTATTGTTGACATTTTGATGTGACTCACATTTAATATAGCCCATATCACTCCTCTTATTTGGGTTTACAGGCTTTATACTAGGGATGCACGATATTGAAAAAAACTGACATTGCAATATTTTGTTTTTCTGCAATACATTTTGCGATGATGTTAAAATATCACAAAATGACTCATGCATCATTTTACGTTGACTGGGATGATTTTTTTTACTGGAGTGCATCTGCATAAAATGTGCAAAATTATATAAAAAACAAATTATAAATTAAATTAAATTAAAGCACAGATGAAAATAGAACGAAGATAAAAATGTAATAAACAATGCTTTATAGTTTTCGGAGGAGTCTAATCAGATTGAGGTAAAGAAATTCAATAATCAAATGTTAAATAGCACTCTATAGCCTTTGTTATATTAATAATTAAACAATTAATCTTTGTTAAAGTGGCAAAGTTTATAATATCTTGTCCAAATGGTTTAAATTCACTTGAAATTGCTTGGCATCCTGTGATGTGACTATTGCAGATTCGCACATTGCGATATCTATGCTAAAAAGATATATTGTGCAGCCCTACTTAATACACAACATACTGTATATCACCACTCATGTTCCTTGAGATTGGCTGATGTTATCTTCATCCTAAACCCAGTCTAGATTTAATGTGGTGGAAATGTTAAATTACTAAAATGTATTTTGTTTTTTCTAAAATGAGAGGGTTTAAACATATATGTGAATTAATGCTTGCATGTTTTCTCATTTGTGCTTTTGCAATTTGTCTTTCTAGATCCCCAGGTCTCATCATTTAGCAACTCTTCCCTTAACCAGTGTTTGCCGATTTCCTCCAAGCCTCTCACCCAAAACCATGTCGACCATCACGTGCCCTCAGACTCTCAGCTGGCAAATGTTTCCCTCAGCTGCAAATCATGTACTTCCTTTAACGGTACATGTGAAGAGGATCGAAGTAGCTTGGCCTCTCAGGACTCTGGTATTCCCACTCTTGAGATCAACCCACCTGAGCACATTCATGCTCGAGTCACCACTGCTGAGCTGGTGGTTCCACCTCCACATGATGATAATCCAGCAACATTAAACTTGGATATCTCAGATGGCTCCTTACTCAAGTCTTCCACCTTCCCCCGTTGTGACTTTGATTTGGTACGTCACTATGGTCCAAGCGGGCTCTCAAGCGCGGCTGGCAAGGGTGCTTTGAACCGTAGTGATGATATTTCAGTGTGCAGTGTGTCCAGTTTAAGTACTGAGTTTTCAACCACATTGTCAGTCAGTAATGAGGACTTCCTTGACTTCATGGTTACATCTGAGTCCAGCGCTGTTGTTACATTTGAGAATGAAGATGTCTTGCATCGGTTTGACAGTTCACTCTCTGCACCTATTGACCTTCATGGCAAGCTGAGCAGCCCTCAGCGACAGCCTGTGGGGGTCTCTGGAGCACATGAGGCTCGACCTAAAAGACAGGGTCCACTCGCCAGCTTCTTCAACAGGTACTGTAGCATTTGCATTTCAGTCTTGTTTAACTCTGTCCAAGAAACCAATGATTTGTCCAGTAGTTTAGGATAATGCTTTATATCGATGTTCCCTCTTCGATATTAAAAACTACGATGCAGTAATGTGTTACTGTAACTGTCCATCAATCATCAGAGTATTAGCAGACGGTCTGCTTATTTGATAGCATTTTATTTTGATGCTTCCAACATGTTTTTCACTATGTAGGTGAGTTTGTGAGTGCACTTCAAATTGTTCTAATCGTAACCCAACAGTCTGCTACAACTTCCCCTCTAGTCAACAATGTCTAATGGGACAAAAAATAGTTGTGAACTGATTTTCCCAATTGTATGAGTCTCACCATAATTGCATTTATGACAATGTTGTAATACTATTATTCAGTCATTTAAATACTTTTCCACACTCTTTATTTCTTTATTTAAATTTTCAAGTGTAGATGTTTCTGTGCATAAGTTTGGAATTCTGCTGTTCCAAAAGTATGTTTTTTTTTTTTTTTTGAGATTCAGCCTTTTTTTTGTTTGTTTGTATAACGGATCCTACATTTGTAAAAAGGCAATTGTTGTGTGCTTTGTTTTCTTCATTTAACTGCAACAACTCTCTCCAAGTGTCTATGTGAACATGGCAAGTTCTTCCTTTTATAATCAGTAGTTGAGATAAAAAAAAATAACAAAAATATGCTGGTGTCTCTCATCAACAACGTGTTTTGCTAATATTAATATTAAAACCACCACTTAATCAATATGTTTGGCATATGTAAACCACGCAAGTAAGCCACTGGCAGGAGTTTTTTTTCTCTGAATGTTAGAATGAGCTTCATAAAGCATGCACTTTATATGTTGCTGTGTCCGTTTTATTTTAAAAATCTATTGTTTGACTTGTAAAGCGATGAATTTTGAGTTATTCATGTAGGCATGTGCAGCTGCTGCATTTTATCTTTTATTTTGCTTCATTCATTTTTTTCTTTTTGGCTTAGTCCCTTTATTAATCAGTGGTCGACACAGCGGAATAAACCGCCAACTTATCCAGCATATATTTTACACAGCGAATGCCCTTCCAGCTGCAACCCATCACTGGAAAACATCCATACGCACTCATTCACACACACACACACACACACACACACACACACACACACACACACACTACGGACAATTTAGTCTACCCAAATCACCTATACCGCCTGTCTTTAGACTGGTGGGGGAAAGCTACCTGGAGGAAACCTACGCGAACATGGGGAGAACATGCAAACTCCACACAGAATTATTTTTTCTTATTTTCTCACTTTTCTAGCTATTTTTGCCCTATTTGTCTGCTAATTTTTGTTAGCCATATCTGGCAACACAAATCAACACTCGCACTTTATTGTGTGTGATGGCTTGGTTAACACATACAAAAGTGAGACAATTCTGATGCTTCAGCATGTCAATAACATTTAGTTTTTAGGTTAAGGAATACTTAACTTTTTAAAATGCCCATTTTAAAACTCTTCTAGAATTAAACAGTTGAGTTTTAACTTTTTTTTTAAATCCATTGGTTTGAACTTTGAGTCTGGCAGGAGCACTTTTAGCTTGGCTTAGCTTAGATCATTATATTATATTAGATTAGAATATTAGCATTAAGTTTAGATCACTTTCCTATTTTAAGCTTGACTCTTCTTTAGTAACTTCATGTACTAAGAGTGACAAAAAATTAAAAGCTGCTTTTTCTAAGCCGATATGGCTATAGAACTATACTATTATTCCAGCATAAAATTCAAGGAATTTTGTTGTGTCATGGTGGAAATTTCAATCAAGCAATCAATCAATCAAACTATTTAAATAGCACCTTATTACAATCAGGAGGCTGCCCAAAGTGCTTTATAGTATTAAAAACAAAATGAAACATTAAAACACATAAAATGTTAAAAACACAAGTGTCATATAATATTAAGTATAACATAATATTATTGCGCCTGCTGCAGCCATGGTACGACAGCAAAGTTTATTGATTATTACACAAAAAGGAGAGTAGTTCTCATGTGTGTCCAGAACAGGATTAAGTACTGAAAGCAGAATTGATGACTAAATTTAGCAATAATGTGCACATGACCTATAATAATCTGCAGCTTTTCACTCCACCATATTCATCATCATCCTCATTCAGTGTCATTGCTGCTGAAAAACACATGGGCTTCTGCCACATGCATTTGAGATCCAAAAATGTTTAGAAGTCACTGAACAGTGTGGAGTCAAGTTCTCAAAAGGTCTTAAGTAGCTTAGGTTCTTCATATTCTTAATAGAGCTCATCGGTATCTGGAATCTCAGCTTTCTACAGTTCACTCAAAGCACTGTTCTCTGCACTCTATGGGTGCCCATTTTTTGGTTTTGTGCACCATCTCTCAGAATTGCCTGCCCTTGCATATCTATAATGAAAATAAGCATCTTGAAGCAGATAATGTTTGCAGATAATAACTGCTCCAATGTTTCTCCTCTGCCTTACTCTCCACTATAGTGTTTTCTGTGTTTTTGAATTTTTTTACTGTTTTTGAATTGCTTAAACATAGCAAAACGAATACACGTTAATTTTCAGTATAGAGTAGTGCTGTTTTGACTGATTTATTTTCTATTTTTCATAAGGGGTCTTTTTGCTAAGAGGATGAAGGATACTGGTGCATTAGATGGGCAGAGAGAGCCTGGGTGGAAGCTGTTTGGTAAAGTTCCACATAAAGATCTTTCAACCAAAGACTCTAGGAAACTACAAAAGGTACGTTTACTGACTGATCTTTACTAAATACAAGACCTTACAAGAGGCTAAAGTATTTTCTCTTTTATTTAGCATATTATAAGTTTGAGTCACATTTGTAGAAGTATGTTTTCTAGTTTCAGTGGCATTTTTAGCTATTTGCAGAGTGTACCCTACATTTGAGCATGACCTTAACTAGTTGGATAATTAACCCATGTATTGCCAAGTAGTTTTTAACAACCTCTTTTTTTTATCATGCAAGTTGTCTGATGTCCAGGTTTAAATGCTGGCATTACAGCATATAATTCTGCAAGATTTTTGGACTAAATCAGAAGTCAGGCAAAATGGAGATTTATTCAGCTTCTGACTAAGCTCACTATTTATAATTTTTTTTACTTCAGAGTTAACTAATTCCAGTCAGATGATGTTTCAGGAATATTTAGAGTTGAGCAAAGTTAATGTTAAGCTTACACTAAGTGTGCAGGCCAGGGTAACACTTTCCACCCATTACTTCTGCAAATATGTAATTAGATATTAACCAAAGAAACAGGACTCAAAGTTGAAGTCTTAATAGGTTGCAAATAAAGTGATTATCAACACTCACACTAACAGCTTTGATGCACAGATAACAGAATGGATTTTTAATTATGGGTTTCTTTGTTTTAGTGTAAGAAAAAAAGGAATATAACACTTTCTTGGTAGATTGTTTTGATGATTTGCTGCAATTAAACAATTCCACCTTTCATTTAAACGTTTATGACTGTAATGTTTATCAGTATTTGGCAACTATGTGAAATCAGGTAAGAAAGTGTTTATACATTCTCATGGCTAAGTGTTGAAGTGTCATATTCTGCTTTTTACACATTCAGCTTCCTTTTTATGCACTTCAGAGGGACAGTAAGCAATGTATGCAAACTTCCTGAAATGTCTCAGTTTAAGTCCTGTCACAATATCCTGAATTTATTTGTCACAATATCCTGAGGGGGCAGGGCCTTGTTGAGTTGCATTAGTGTTTTTTTTTTTGTTTTAGTTTTTTTTTTTTGCCATATCCAAGAGACACCATTTTATCAGTGTGATATACTGATTTACATGCCATTTCTTTTACAGATGTTTATGTTCCCAGATGCAAGCAATGTTTTTTGATCTTGTGTTGCTGTGTTTGACAGCTAATGTAAAAGACGACATTTTTTATTATTATTTATTACACAGATGAGTCATAACTGGCTACTTGACATCCTTTTTTTTCTGTGAGTATGGTCTATGTCTGTGTGCTCAGAAAACCACAAACTGTGCAGACTGAGGCTTTAACAGATGTAGATCTTTTTTGTATCTTTTTTTGTATGCCAGAGTATCTGAGGCATGAGCTGTAAAGACCCTGCAGTCTTTTGTTGTTGCATTTAAAGAGACCAATTTGCTTGTACGCTACCAGTCAAGTATTTATTTATTTATTTTTTCTTAATTTTTTTAAAGAAAAATATTCTGTTTATTAAGGCAACATTTATTAAATGTAAAAACAATTGTTAAATTAAATATTTATTAATTTTAAATCACTGCTTTCTTGTATGTAGTTTCAAATGAAATTATTACTCCAGTCATTAATGCTTAATTACTATTAATATCTGTAGTAATAATACTATAATAATAAAATAATAATAATAAAAAGAAGTAGAAGAACAATAATAATTAATATTAGAGTGATTTCTGAAGGATTATGTAATTCTGATGACTGGAGTGATGAAGCTGAAAATTCATCCTTAAAATCACTAGAATAAATGATTAAATAAAATTATAAACTACTTTTGAACAGTTATTTTATAGTCCAAAAATACAGTACAAATTGTAAAATTGTGAAATGTTATTGATGAAATAAATGCAGCCTTGGTGAGGAGGATATTTTAAAACATTTAAAAGACCTACTCCCTCCAAACTTTTGACCAGTAGTGTATAATAAATGATCTGTAAGTTACTTTAAACTGAATCTTCAAAGGTCTTGGTTGGGACACCTGAAAGATGTAAAAAAAAAATTACTACATGATTTGGCCTTTCATTGCCATTTTTTTTATTGAATCTTCAACATCAAATAGATATTGCAAAATATATTGGCTTTATGCATTGGCCTTACATTTGTATTTTATGTATAGACATTGATTTGTATAGCACCATTGCATTTTAATGCATCAACAGTTTTACAAATAATTTTAAATAGACACTTTTCACTATATATTTAATGTTAAACTGAGCTGAAAAAGTTATAACCAGTTTGTCTTTCACCAATCATTAAGCTCCTGTGGAGAAATAAACCTGCAGATGGTTCCCTTAACCTTTTTTTCTTAGAAGTATGGAAGTATTTTTTTTTCATATCATTATGCAATAATCGCTCACATGGCTTTACATTGCAGTGCTATGATGAAATTATTTGTGACTGGGCCTTTGTTTCCAGTGTGCAGAGAGGCCTGCAATTGTGCTTTAGGTAATTTGAACCCCCTGATTTAGCCTCCCAATGTCCATCTACATTACACCCACATCCAACTCCTGCCTTTATCTCTCTTTTTGTTCTCAGCAGCTGTAATGGAAGATTGAGGTATTGAATGACCGGTTTAGAGTTGCTGGTTTGTTTAGGATCTGGAGCAGTGGCTTATAGAAAGAGATGAATTGCTATGTTCCTAAAATGATTTTCTTGTCTTCTGCATCAGTGCTTTTGACTTTAAACTTCGCCTCATTCTACCTGCTGCCATCACTTTTTAAAAGGGATTTAAAAAAAATCATTATTTTGACCATGTTAAGGATGTTTTTTTTACATTTTGCTTTAATCAATGAGATCTTATGAGATCTTATGACACACAAGCCACGTAAAACAGATTATTCATCATCTTTGTACATGACTCAGGCACGCACAGCAGATCACAGAGCACACCGATCGCATGAGACTGCAGTGCAGAAAGCCTCATGCTCATAATAACCGGCATCCATTAGTAAGGCTGCCTGTAAATCATGGATGCTCTCTCAGCACTGTGTTGATGACGAGTAACATTAACACACACACATATAGACACAGCAGAATCAAGGGACGAGAGCTGATCCTTGGCATCCTTCTGATGTAGGGCCTCCCAGATTGGTGCATGTTTGTCAGGACGGAGTAACAAAGAGATAGGGGGCAAGGAAAAACAGTGTCAAGTAACTTAGCAGGAGTGCGACCGCAATAACAGCAGAAGAGCAGGAGCACAACAGTATCATGCTACTGTTTCTCAGGGTGTGTCCCGTTTTTCTTGCGCTCTTCCTCTGCTATCGTGCCTTGGCTTTCTGTCTGGAAGGCACTTAAGCTTATAGTTGTGGAGACACAGCAATGGTCGAGTTTAGTGTCTGAAACGCTGGATTCTGAATGTCTCAACAGTACTGCGGGGTTCATGGTGAGTGGAGTTCTTCTAGTCTTATAATTCACCTGTCTTCCTCATTGTTTTCTGTTATGATTTAGAAAAAGTGAGTGGATGAGGTCGTTGATGGAAAGGAAATGATATGGAGAGAGTTTCTGTGAATTTTGTTGTTTCTTTCATTTTGGTTTGCTCTCCCATTTTAAGAGTTAAAGTTTTGGCCTTGTGTGATCTTATTTAATGTGATTTTTCTTGTACAAATTTGGCTCATAGTTTAAATGTGGGTCATTTTGTCAGATTTTATCACTTGAGAGAGTGCAGTGTTGGGGCAAATTAAATATTTATATTCTGTCAGTTCAGTGTGCGATAGCGTATGCTGTCGGATTGCATAAATAAAACCTCATATTATCTTTATTATTTGTGTTTGGTTATATGGATGAATTTGATTAGAGCATGAATCCACATTTAAACATTCCGATTCAGAGTAGGAGCACAGATAGTTTTTTTAGTTTTTTTGTCATGGTGTACAGTGTGACATCATATTTGTAAAGGAAACTCCAACATTGTAACTGTACTGTAGGTTGTTTCAATTTCATTTGGGCCCATGCTGACATTGTTCTACTAAGGCTGTTATTTTTCAGTTTCTGCTGGTTTGGCAACTTCTGCTTCCATGTGGGCAGGTTGTGATAAAAAAGGTTGTGTGGTAAAAATA
>CAIGQZ010001108.1:24639582-24670998 GCA_903798205.1 Danio tinwini
CTGTCTTGTCCTGTCTTGTCCTGTCTTGTCCTGTCATGTCCTGTCCTGTCTGTCTGATATCTATCTTATCTATCTTATCTATCATCTTTTTATTCCTGCATTATGGATAAAAGACAAAAATCATCACAATCTCCTTGGACAAAATTAAGTACTTTTCATCTTGCATGCAAAGTATACCCTGGAAGGAATTATTAATTAAAACTTGGGGATAAGATGGTGCCTTTTCTCCCAAACAGTGACGTGTACAACTGTTGACGTATGTTAATCTTTAGGAATCTTCCTGCAAAGCCTGAGGAAGAAGCCCAAAAACACAGACAACAATATGAAGAGATGGTGGCTCAAGCCAAGAAAAGAGGTAACTTGTTTTCTGTGCATATGTTTGAGCTGAGGATCCACAGTTCATGCAGCATCACAGTAACATTTAGGCTTAGTCGATATACTGTAGATGAGTAATGCCATTCATTTAATTGGATTTGACTCCTTTTTTCGTTGTGTGCTTAAAATTTGTGCTTTAGGGGGCGCTGTTGTAAAAGCTTCAATTTAATCCTGTTAACAGAGATTACCATTTCACTGCCATTCTCCCTCTCACTCTGTGCACCTGTGACTCTGTCCAGAGCTGAAAGAGGCCCAGAAACGAAAGAAACAGCTGGAGGACCGGTGTAAACTAGAAGAAAGCATTGGCAATGCTGCTCTTACCTGGAGTCAGGAGATATTACCCAACTGGCAAAGCATGTGAGTTAAAGCACAGATGGTGTCAGAGATTTTATCACATTTATAGCTAAAAGATATGCCATATTGATGTTCCATGTGAAGAAGAACCTCAATAGATAAGAGTAGCTGAAAAACTTTCTAAACAGAATAGTTGACAAGCAATAGACTGATTGATGTAAACCTAATGAAAGCCACGAATGTTGCTGTTGTCTGCTGACATGTTGGAAGTGAGTTTAAATCTGGATTGCAACATTTTTTTGACCAGTTTACAACATACAATTTTTCTGCATTATTATATCCTATAATCCTTTTTTTGTCCCAATTATACAAAATATATTAAAATATATAAATATATATAAATAAAATATATATACAAAATATATAAAAAAGGAATTAAAAAATATGGTTTGAGAAATAGGCACAATATATTCATGCACACTGAAGTGAAATTACTTCACTCTGCTAAGCTTGAACTCGCTTTAAGTTTGACTTTGTCCTTTTCCACACCATTCCAGGTGTTCATCGAAGCGGGTGAGGGATTTATGGTGGCAGGGTCTGCCACCCAGTGTGAGGGGTAAAGTCTGGAGTCTGGCGATAGGAAATGAATTAAACATCACAGATGGTAAGAATGTGTTGTTTGCTTTACCACACAAACCTCATGAATATTGAAAATATAAATTGATTTATTAATGAACTAACTTACTACTATATATAGCATTTTCCCCCCAAAAGCGTGGTTTATTTTTAATAATTTTAAATTTTCTTCTAATTTTAGAAATACTTCTCACAAATTGCACATAAACAAAAACATGTATATATTTTTTACCTTAAATTAGCAACATGAGCTTAATTTGCATGATCACTAATCATGATTAAAATGTTTAAAATGTTGAATATCAACTCATTCTTGAGATGGAGAGGTTTGCAATATATTAAATATAGCCTAATGCATTCTGGTAATGCATTTTATGTTTAGTGAATAAACTGCTGCAATCCTTGGAGATTAGGTAACGCTTTACTTTAGCAGATCTCTAATACAACTTCTGGTTGACACCGCATCAATTTTTTACTGTGATTGTTACGTTTCATATAGAATATTTAACAATAAATTATTTATGATTGTGTTCAACTAATCCTAAACTTAAATCTTATCTAAACCAGAGAGTAACAGTAAGTATAGTTAATTAATATTGTTAATTACCTAAATGTACAGTTAGACTTTAACAAGGAAATCCTAAAACAGCATTACCAAATTTTGATTCATAAAAACAGATAAATGTAATAACCATATTGTACCACTAGAGAGTATCATTGCAAAGAAAATAAGGATCTGATATTTACATTTTAACATGTTTTAAACAGAGCTGTATGACATCTGTTTGGCAAGAGCTAAAGAGAAGTGGAATGCCTTTGTAGCCCCAACGGCTGCTGCCAATACTGAAAGTGAAGGTGATTTATTCATTTATATTTTCAGCTCTCTAATATTTTAAAACTTAAGCACAACATGCATGGTTTTATTCCTCTGACCTTTGCCAGAATTATTTTTTAAACCCAATATAGCACATTCTTTATTATTCTACTATTTTCCAACTAATGCTCAATTTTTAGATGCAGGCTTGTCTCATGCTGATCGAGAGGCTAGTCTAGAACTCATCAAGTTAGACATTTCCAGAACATTTCCCAATCTCTGTATATTCCAAAAGGTAGGAAGCATTTCTCCTTCTGGTCTTTGATATCATCTACTGACAATTGGGGTCATTATCTCTTTATTTAATAATTTTTTTTACTGATTTCAAGGGGGGCCCATACCATGATGTATTGCACAGCATTCTGGGAGCTTACACTTGCTATCGTCCTGATGTGGGTTATGTAAGTACCCCGGCTTGTTTATTGAAGAGATGATTATTTTAAACATGCTCTGCACCACAGTACTGTTTACAAGTGAAACCTCTCTGGGACTTAACATTAACCTCAGTTTGCTTGAGTATTGACTCGTATGAGAGATTTTGAGAATGTAAAACTGACGGAGATGTTGGGTTGTACAGCTGGTGTGCTAGGGTATGGCGAGCAGTGATGTTTTAAGTATGCACATAGCCGAGTGATAGACCTAATTGATGCAGAAGCGAGAACATGCTCCACATCCTGCTCACAAACCGCAATATCAGCGACAGGCCAAAGAGCTCTGACACCTACTTCTCCACTCAGTGCTGGGGTAAAGGTCATTATCACACTGCAAAAATTACATGTTAAATTAAGACTTTTTCCATTATTCCATCTGATGTCGTTTTAACACCTCCATGGTTATGATGCAACTATTTGATTTATGTTTTATCAATTAAAATTAAGTTGCATGAACTATCCTTGGTAAGATAAAATATATATTTTTTTATGTACTGTGCTATTACTTTTCATTCTTAGCTTTTGAACAAAACACGACTAGTAAGAAGAATTAAATTATTTATTTTTGTTTAGTAACTAGGTTTTCCAATGCTAGTTTTATATATTTAGTAATAACAGCATTATGTGGTCAGCATATCTGCAAGATGAACAAGAAGAAATGATTAGCAAGAAGAACTTTTAAAATGTTTTTAATTATTTTAGTTGGGTTAGGTGGTTTAAGTTTTTTTTCTTTCTATGAATTAATATAATTTCAATATATTTTTCTTTAAAGGTGCTTTATGTAAGTTTTTGACTCTTCTAAAGCATAAAAATACCATAACATGTTTCTTAAATATCTGCAAACATATTAAGTGAACATTCTTGTTTATCTGAAAAACACTGCTAAAGTCTGATTTTGTGCTTTGAAAAGTTATGTGCGGGGACGCTGTCTTTGTTTTGGTCACTTAACTTGCCCAATGACAGTTTAGCCAATTATATTTCAGCACCCTGGGTTACCTTGTTGGAAAAACGCATTTTTCATTCATTCAGTCAGAAAAGCTCTCAAAGCATGCATTTGTGACTAAAATGCGACTTCCGGTAGCAGACTCTGAAATGAGACGCAGATTCTGAGTTCCACATGAGGTTACTAATTAGCAAATAATATAGGTGAATATTAGGTGAGCAGTTACATTGTAACCCCAAGTCCTAACAACACGCTACTTGATGAGATTTGCAGTGGTAAGTAATTTGGCTGTTTGCACCATATGAAACCTGACATAAATTTATATACAGCCATTTAGAAGCACAGAATAATGTATTTACTGCATAACGGAATGGTAAGGTTTATAATCTAATTAATACATATTAAACCTCTTTAACATTATTAAATGTACATGCTGAATCACTGATATTTGTGAGTCACAGTTCTAAAGTTCAAATGGTTTATTTTCATGATCTGAGGTGAACTACCTGCTGCTGCTTTTAGTATGGCAATAAATGTCATGTAAAATGGCATTCAAACTTACATTATTAGCATTTAACGCTGAATAAAGCACGTGAGGTTTACCTGAGGTGATAATGTCATCAAGTTTTCTATTCAGCTGCAAAAAATAAAAGCAGTTTATAAAATATAAACTCCAGGTATTGGTTAGGACAACGACTCATTTTAATTATAATTATATTTAATTATATTATTAATTATTAATAACTCCTTTATTTTTTTAAATAAGGTTTAAATCAGCGTTTAGTCTTGATAGTCTGACTCGCTCCTGTTGGTCCTCAATCTGGCAACCCACACTTGCGTGTTCAACCATTGGGTGTCAAACTTGCATACTGCACCTTTAATGTAATCTGGAATCACTATGTTTTTTTTTTTTTTTTTTTGGTTTAGGTACCAGTAATGTTAAAAAAAATATCAGTTTAGCACCTGTGTCATAACAAAAGCAAAATGATCCCCAACCTTAGTAAACACAGTCTATCAGGCAGCACTGATCTGTGCTTGAGTTTTGTAAAGATCACAATACATGTTTGTCATTTTCTTTCCCATTTGTTTTCTGGTGTAGGTGCAGGGAATGTCCTTTATAGCAGCTGTGTTGATCCTCAACCTGGACACTGCTGATGCCTTCATTGCATTTGCCAATTTGTTGAACAAGCCTTGTCAAATGGCTTTCTATAGAGTGGACCACAGCCTTGTGAGTTTGAGCAGTTATGACGTCCTAATGAATAAGACCATATTACTTAGACAAGATTTTTCATGCTTGTTTTTTCTTCTTGCCTAGATGTTGACATACTTTGCGGCATTTGAAGTGTTCTTTGAAGAAAATCTACCAAAGCTTTTTGCACATTTTAAAAACAACAATCTGTCCTCTGATATTTATTTAATCGACTGGTAAGTGAGATGCTTTTGTTTCTTAATTAATTCATATCATAAACTTGTTTCTGAGTCTCGTGAGTTATTTATCATTCCTCTGCTTGTTCAGGATCTTCACCTTGTACAGTAAATCTCTCCCTCTGGACATTGCGTGTCGTGTATGGGACGTGTTCTGTCGGGACGGTGAGGAGTTTCTCTTCCGCACTGCACTGGGTATATTGCGGCTTTATGAGGACATCCTCATGCACATGGACTTCATCCACATCGCTCAGTTCCTGACACGTCTGCCGGACTACATCTCTGCTGAGGAGATCTTCTCTAGCATTACCACCATCAACATGAACAGCAAGAACAAGAAATGGCCACAGGTGTGCATCTTTATAAAACAATCACACATAAATGCATCACATATCTGTGTGTACCTGCGGAGTAAATGCAAGGGTGTATTTACACCTGCTTTTTTTTTTTGTTTATAAAACCTATGTTCGTTTTACTCTTTGGTATGGATCTTTTGGGCAATTTAAATTCAGTATTTGCATGCTGGTGCACCGAATAAATGAACCAATACTAGCTGAAAAGATGTCACTTTCAAGCTCTTCTGTGGTTTATTTCGGTAAGGCTAAGGTGTGAATATGATCTGACCTCGATCTGACACATTTGCAGAAAGCCATGCGCCTTTTGAGTTATCAGAGTCCCATTGTTTGAGTTGTGCTCCCATGGCATCTGCTGTTGCTAAACATACCCCAGTTTTAGCTCTGATACATGTTTTATTTTTGGATAAAAGAAAAAGGGATTGCTGTGTTTGGCTGTTCTGCCTTTTTGATGTAACTAGTCAACGGTTATTACTGAAATTTGCATAATGTACATTTCATGACCACGTTGCTCTCTGTTGTGTGCGTCTACAATTGAAATAAAAAAATTTGAGCGACAGCAGTCAGTGGTAGTGTTTTGGACAGGAATTTTTATCTAATAGATGGCTGACTTTAGCACACAATGGGTTTTGTTTACAGTTTTAGCACAAATGTCATTTTTATTTACAATTTCTGGTTTGCTTGCTAAAAGGTCAGTGTGAACCACACCAACTTTTCCACACCAAAGCAAGTGAACAAACTGATTTCCAGGTGTGAATGCACCCTAATATTCAGAAATATTCAGACAGTTTAATTCTTGGTGTCCACAGGGTCCTAAAAAGTATTAAAAGTTGATAAATCAATGAGAAAATTAAGGCCCTTAAAATGAATAAAAAAAATCTTAATTGTGTTTTTACGAGGTCTTAAATTTTGTTCAGGCTTTGTCCAAATTGTTTGACAAGCATAATATATTTATTTTCCTCCTAATATTAACAACAGCGTACTCAATCTACGTGATTGGTTCGGGCCAAGCTCCTCTGTTAGGGTGATCTCACATAATTTTCGACAAATGTGCAATAGAGCAAAACCGAGAGCAAAATGCATATCTTAGACTTTAGCATAGTTTTGATGTAGTATTAAGTCTGCAACTTACTTAATCTATACACTCTCAGATAAAAAAGATACACAATGGTACAAATAATGTTCCTTAAGGAACAGTTTTGTACCTTTGTAAAAGTTGTACCTTACATGGTACAGAAAAGACCTCTTATGATACTGTTCTGTAGCTTTTATGGTACAATTGTAATCTATAGCATTTGCATCTCTTGCAATCTTTGGAATTTTTCTACTTTTTCAAACACTTCATGAACATTAAGTTAACATTGTAATGTATTCAGACCAAATCTGAGGTGACCCTTCAGTTGATGTCTGCGAATTACAAATTTCATCTCTGTAGACATCAAAAATCATTGCAGGCATGATGCCAAACTGCTCCTTAGTGCATCATTGCAATGCTTTGACAATTTACCAAATTTGTATATGCAGTGCTTAGCGTAGAGTACACCCCATTTTGAAAATGAATATTTTATCCATTTATTAAACAGATATATTTATTAAAATATTAATTTAGTCACCGAACATATTTAGAAATTAAAAGATAATACAGTTACATCGTAAGTTATTTTGTTAGATAGACTCCAGATTTGGCTTCAGTACTGACTAATCAAATACGCAAATATAATATTGCATAGCGTCCTATTAAAAATATGAATTTAAAAGAAGAGGGGTGCACTTATATTAGCATTCTATATCACCTCGTGCTTAGTTAATTTGGTAATAAATGATTAATGCAATAAACATATTTTTCAGACTATTAATTGTATGTTTTTTTTTCAACCACTAAAATCATCTTTAATAGTCTTTAGTTGCTGATTATTGCAGATGGACTGATCCTGCTGCCATACTTGGTTTCTGATTCTGCTTCTGATTCTGAGGTCTCTAATATTTCTAGGTTCTTCAGGCTTTGCAGAAAGGACAAGATCGGGGCAGTCCACTACTGAAACGCTAAGGATGCTTCCTCATGTCCTCTCTTCCAGCACAGATTAAGAGACATGTTGACAGTGAGCACTTCCTGCAGACCTCTGAACCACATCAGAGACCCTCTGTACGTGTCCTCTTCCTTGCAGACTGAAAGCAACACATCCTGTGAATGTACACTCCAACTCTCAATTCAATGTGGCGATGTAAGTTTGTGAAGCTCTGAACTATTTCACGTCTCTGTCCTCCTCAACTTTTCTCTTCTGCTTCATCCTTTTGTCTTTTAAATGTGACATTTCCATCGAAGAGAAATAAAATAATGTATGTTTTGCTGTGGTTTTTTGAGCTTGTTTTTATTTTCCTCATTGTTTTAAATGCAAAAACATAGTGACTTGAAATGAGATTCTTGGCAGAGTTGCACTGTTTTTTCCCCTTTGAGTGTCCTTAAATCATAGAATCTCAGTTTTGAGCTTCAAAACACATAGCACACAGATCATGAGGATATTATTTTCTGTCTGTAAATCTCACCACTTTTTAAAAAACTTTTTGCACACTTTTTAATCTGAGCTTTTTTTTAAGAACTATAATTTATTCTACCTCTTACTCTCCCTGTGTGTGTTTTGTGTTTCTGTCATCTCTCAAAGATTTGAGTGAATGCTGCTGGTGTGTTTGTTACTTAATTCTTATTGGGAAAAAAAGTTGTGTTAGTCTAAAAGCAAGCAAGCATGCTGAAATACTAGCATCTCTGAAGTTTATCTTGGGTTTATATTGACAGGATGACAGGACTAGTATAATGCAGCAATAATTGTGGCTTTAGCATTGTGGTGCAGCTTGGTTCTCATGGTGGTTGAAGTGTTGACAAGAAGTCTGAGTAGGAGGATTTGTTCAGAGATGACGGTGGCTTTCTGTCTACAGCTCATCTCAACACATTTGATTGATCTCATATTGTCTTTGTAATGACAGAAAAACGCATGGATTTGAAGAAATACCATGTTATATTGCTTCAGTCTTTGCATGTTTTATGTAAATGAACTTAAGCGGCCTAATTTATGAGACCACTATAACAGCAATAACTTGCGCTTGTCACTTTTTTTTATTTGACAGTGTACCGTCCAGATTCTTATTTATTATACTGATTGGAATTAAAGATACAAGCCATTATTATTTGTAGGAGGGGGGAAAGATTCCTCTGAAGGTGTAAGTGTATATGTAAATGTGCATGCATTTGGGTCAAAGATGAAGGCGGCGTTTAAAATTGTGATGAACAGGACAAAAGCTGTTCTGCACACATTATTAATGTTGTAATATTTAAAGCACCGAATTATGAACGCCCTACATTTTTACAATGACTTACAGAAGACTAAAATGTCATTCAGTGTAATCGTAGATTATATACCATTAAAACATATTTGAAATTAGTCAATGCAGCACCAAAATATGATTTAACTGTAATTTTACATCAGAATTTTGTCATTTTGTATGATCATTTCTTAGTTGTACACCGGTGGTAAGTGTTGTTTCATTTTTAAATAAATGTATTTATGCTACATTTTCACTCATATTTTGACACTTTTATTTTCACAAAACTTATTTAAAACCTTAAAGCAAATACTTAACTTAATAACTTAACTTAAAATACTATCTATGTATATATCTCTGACCCATATGCAGTTGAATGCATAAATAATCTATGAAGTCACTCCGAAGACCATTTTAAGGCACGTGTATGTTGTAAACCCTTATATTAAGTCTATGTTCAGATATTATCAAGATAATGTGGTGAGATTTTGCTGCTTTTTTTTTAAACACTGTGATCGAAGGAAAACCTCCCACCTTTTTGTGGTTTAAACCACACTATACTGCAATAAGCTGCTTTGCACATTTTTTCCACTTAATAGTTTTTCGCTGTCTTTTTTAATGTTCTCTCAGCTGTTTCATGTTTTGTTTTTAATTTGAGTCCAGGAATTCATTGTGTGCATTCTTGGCTGTTTAAATAATAATCCATCTCTAGTTATTTGTTGCCCTCAACTTAATAGACAGATTTTTTACAGCAATTAAAAAAAGTAAATTGTGACAAGCTCGATTAATTGATGGGTTTGATTTATTTCATTTAAAAAATATTAAATTCCAAACCTTTGTAACAAAAAAAAACTGTTTTTGTGTCCTGGGGTCCATTCTTCGTACCTCACTTAAATGATCTAAGATGATTTGACAGATCCTGGATCTTTTAATCTTAATAACTGATCTCTGGCTAATTTAGTTCTTTAAACAAGTTCACGAATCAGATTAAAATGTCTGCATGAACTGATCTGATATCTCTGCGTGTGTTGTAAAGGACAGATCTATCAATCCTCCAAATCATGATCGGCAATGCAACGATTGGCTGTAGGCACATCAGCACAATAGCCACATTTCCACTGTCGGCCCAGTGCAAGCCAGGGCTTTTATCGAGCCAAGCCAATCGCCCGGGAGGTTGAGTAGTGAGACTGAAATCATGTTGCATTTCCACTGTCAGGCCAATGAATCGCAGCAAGGAAGGCAAACCCTGCCCCCAGAACACCTCACGAATCAAACTTCACACAACCCGCAGTGGGAATCAGGCAAACAAAGCCAGATCAGAAAATGGCATCATCTTATTAATATATTCAAATATCCATGTGAGCAAAATGATATAAAATTTGTAAACTGTTTGTTAAATATAATATGCAATATCCTTACACATTTGTTGTGAGCTGCAGGCATTACACTTTCATGTGTCAAGAGTATTTACTAGAAATTTATTTAGTTTTAAATTTTAGATTGGATTTCTTTATTATAGTAGCTAGGCCTATTCAAGTTTCGTAATCGGTGTAAGGAATTTAAATTAATTTTGCATCAAAAAAGCATTTTGATATCAGTAAAAGTGTCTGCAAATTTTGCGAAGCATAAAATCACTGTGATATTAGCTGTTAAAACATGTGCCTGACTGCATAAATTATTATCCTTTATAAAAAAACAAACAAACAGTCGAATATTGTGCATGTCTATTATCATACATAAATTGTACTAAAGCTGGGTCAGTACCTTAAAATAGTAGACGTTTGTATGTAAAAAAAAAAAAGTCCATATTAACCCTTTAAGGTGCACTACTTGAAGAATTTTTTTTGGCTCACATCTTGGATTGAATAATATACTGACACAACTCTGATAAATATTATGATAACCTATCATAATGATAACCTATGGATGAAAGGTCAACCAGGTGGTTACGATGCCTGTTGAAGGGTTAATAAATGTTCTCTTTGATCCCCTTGGGGAGAACCACTCCGTTTTTGTACTTTTATTTCGGAGTGTAGATTGCATAAGTTTTTTTTTTTTTTCTTTTTAAACGTGTGTGTGTGTGTATATAAACAAATATTCTGAATTATTTCATATTAATTACTATTAATTATAAATGTATATGAACATAAATTATTTATAAATTATGAATATATATAATTTTACTATTTTCCCAAGTGTATCTAACCTATAGGTTACTACTGTAAGAAAATATCAGCATTCAGCACATACTTTCAGTATTACCTTGACATGACATGATCGTACTCCTGTTTATATGATGAGTTTTGAAGAACGAAATGATCCTGGATCATGTCAAATCGTCAGTAACCAAATCCAGCTAATTGAGTAATCTACGTACAAAGATCTGACCCCTTTTGTGCATTCAGCTGCTATTGACTTCATATACAATAAGCAGTGAAGACAATCTTAAAGGGATAGTTCACCCAAAAATTTACATTGTCATTTACTTGCCCTTCACTTATTTTCCACACGTGTTTGAGTTGTACACAAAGGAAGATATACTGAAGGAAGTTTGAAAAAACAGCCGTTGACTTCCGTAATATTTTTGTTCCAACTTTGGAAGTCAACTTAAATTTTGAAAGAGATTGGAAAATGTATGAGCAAATAGAGGATTTATTTTTCATTTTTTTAGGTGAACTATCTCTTTAATCGTAATGACGAAGCTGACTTGTTCATACAAATAACTTTACGTTGTGAAAGCTCATGTGTGCACAGTCATAAACATATAATTTTGTCCAGGAGCACAGGAAATGTTGATTTAATGCAGTAATTTATTGTACTTATGTTAGAGTTTTGCTCATGTTGTACCATGAGTCGGGTGAAGAGAACATGTTCAATATATCTGTGCTCATCAAGACTATTTCATGTCAGCTTTTTATGGGTCCATATGCTCACTGTATGAGCATTCAAGTGCAGACTGTGCATGAAATCTCACAGCTTGATCATGTCTCATGTTTGTCTTTTGTTAAATCATGCTGCCTTTGCTTTTGTTGTGTCAGTACAGATGATATACCAATAAATGGTTGTAAATATTGATGGCCTGTTGTCTCTATTTTATCAGTTTGAATAAAGGCACACTAGTCTAAGAATAAGGCGAGTCATAGATGAAATGCATTGAAATAACCACAAGACATGTTTCCTGTAAGTTGTTTTTTTTTTTCTCTCAGATATGATTCGCAATGGAATATTTTGTTACCTCTAACCTCCCTCCCCTACCAAAACCACACTCACCCCTCCTCTTTTACCTTTATAGCCCATGGTGAGGTTTGTAGGACATACATTTATTCTATCAGTATCAGCATCTTCTTGACAAGCAGAATCTGCAACTATGGGTCATTATTGTGTTTATCTGCTCGCTGGACTTCTGGCCGTCACATTCCTCCAGATCAGTGGAATAGGCAACAGTAAGTCACCCTAAAACTTTTTTATGTATTTGTTTAGTGGTGTGAATTAATGTATAAATCATTTATTGTCCATGAGTTCTAGAACTCATTTACCAGTGTGAAAAAAGTGAAACCTTACCTAATGATTAGTGTAATATAAACCAAATTGTTTAATAATGTGGCCTACAATGTCTTTGGTTCATGTGTTTATTTGTTGTGTTTTTTTTCTCTCTCTCATTTGATCATTTTTCAATACAGATGCCAATAATCCAGTTGAGTGTTGTATAAAGTATTTCAAAAGAATAATTCCCCTCAGCAGAATTGAATTCTACATAGAGACAAGAATGGAATGCTTGAACCCTGGAGTCATGTGAGTTTAACCACTGCCGATGTTTTATTACCATTCCTGTTTTTGTGAAAGATAGATGCAAACAATTGTAATTGTGAAATTTGCAAGTGATGCTTGGGAATTAATTATATATTATGTTTGTATGTTTTCTCTGTGGAGTAACTATGAACACTTTTCCTTCTAACAGTTTTGTCACAAAGAAGGGTTTGCGGCTCTGTGTGGATCCTCTCCTGAAGTGGGTCAACCAAACCATTTATCTGATCGATGATCGCAGTTTTTAAAGGGTTCAGAAGTGGTGATGATCTTTGATCATTTATTTCTTAAGTGAAGAATTAGCTCTGTAATTTTCTTCCTTTTGGTGATATGGCATTCTTTTCATGATCATAAGGCGTAGTGACAAATAACTGGATAGATAATGCTTTCTTTTGAGTTTTGTATTTCCTTATCTTTTTTGCTGTAATGCTTAATTATTTCTGCCTTTACCTGCGCTGTTACTTTTACTGTAAAACAATACATTTAAATGAAATGGTGTGTAATAAAACATTTTGATTCTATATAACAGCTGTTAGAATCTAATAAAGCATATAAAAACATAAACGGCCTTCTGATGAGTTGTTGTAATTACTTCTATGCTGTTTTTAAATACATTTATCTATATATCTATCTATATATAGATATGTGTACATGTATATAGACAAATTTAAAATATTCAGACTTCTCACATTAGCACTGTTTATTACTATAGTGTAAAAAATGGTAATAACATGACACGAACTCTGAGTATAATTGTCATAAATTCATCTTGATAATGCCAGATAACTGATAGATGGATACAGTATATATGTGTATTACAATCAATTAAAAGTAATTTAAGCAGGTGTATGACTAAATTTACTAAACTATAAATACTTTGTTGCTTTGCCCTTAGCCTCAATAGTAGTCTATAGTTTCCCGTTCATGTTTATAAAACAGGTTCATGCAAACCTGAAGTTCAAAAAAATACAGAAGCTTTAAGTTTTCTGTAAGTTAGCTTCTGTTAGTTTTTATTCCCACTGTATGAAGCATGTTGGGTGTAATATGTGACTGTTTACTCAGTAGTAAAACTATCTAGAGTGTGACTGTTTTGGTTTGACTATGCATAGTGTGACTTGGTGTATGTAAATTTACTGCAGTCTGAAATAAAAAGGAGAGAAGCTTTAGATTGAAACACAATCTCAAAACACAACAACTTAAAACACAATACTCACTGCATTCATTTTACCGTTTGGAAGGAAAGAGTTGTGGGACACTTGAAAGAATAATAAATTGGATGAAATACACGCTAAACGTTTTAAAAGATGTTTAATACATTATAAGACTACATTTGATCAAGTGATTTCTGCACAATTCCTCGTACTGTAAATCACATTCTATTGCACTGTCCTGCTTTTAATGACTGCAGAAGGCTTTTTTAATGAAATGAACTCACTCAAGATATTCAGCAAAGTAATTAGAATTTTTATATTAACGTTAAAAAACGTATCTAATTTTTTATGTTTGTGGTTTTTAATTGTATATTTGTTAATAAAATGTTATTGCCACGAAAATAGCCGTTGGCATTAAATAAAAGTCTATGTTAATGATGCTACTTAAAATCTTTCAGCCACCAAATTTATTACCCAGTTAGACATTTTCCTTTACCCAGTTGTTATATTATATCTGAGCTTGGTCTAAACTGGTTTTACAATTTTTTCTCAGTCGCTTTGGTGCATTTCCCACAAGACTATTTACATTTGCACAACAGTTAATGCATTTCTCAAAACAATTAGTCATTTGTGCACATCATAGTAGCAGTTTCTCATTCCTTCCAACAAATTGCGAATGCTTTTGGACGCGTCAAAGTTGCTTTCATACAACTCTCTGCTGTTTGTAACATTATCATTTGCTTATGTCATGTCAGTCAAAATGAACTAAACTTGTGAATGCTGAATAGTCATTGCATATAAAACTAATAGTCCTCATTTCATCACTTGAGTCATTACATACACAAATGTTGAACTAGTTGTCAAAATCTGTCAAGAAAATGTTATAAATAATTTAAAATCTTTATTTTCCTGAAAACATCTTTTAAATTGAACAATATCATGAATGATTTACAGACCTGTGTATGTTGTAGGTTCAGTTCCAATATGTACTGCAATACTGTTTACAGTTGTGCACAGATCTACCCAAAGGAAGTTTATGTTTGTTGTAAATAAGGCTGTATTTATTCTTTTGCACAATGCTGTGAATAAATTAGAATTGCAAAGAGCATAAAATGTGGAACATACATATTCAGTGTCTTGTACTCAGATACTTCACTAAATGCAGTGATGTCTAACTTTACTGTAGTTTTTAAATGGCTGTGCAAATAGTAAATAGTCAAGTATATGTCCTGTCCTATAAGATATTTATAGTGTAACAAAAATCTGATTAAAGTCATGTATATTTTTTTGACAATTGTAAAGTAATAATGCATGACCTCTTAAAAGGCTAAACAATAAATGTATAAAGTAGCTACAGTGAGTATGAACCGTCAATGATTAAAAGGGCAGTGTAACTTGGCGTTGGTAGGCTTGTCTTTTAATAGCTCTTTTCACACTTATGCAAAAGTTCCATAGATGTTAAAACACCAGAGCTATGTGTGGAAGATGAGAAAGTGTGGTTGGATGCTTTATGACCGTGAAATTAGTAGCTAGATTTCCTGTGCAAGGATGCCAAGTCTTTTACATCGCTTGCAAAATATTTAAAAGTGTACTATCTAGGGTTCAACAACACAAATGGGCTATTTACTATAAATTACTTTAGTATTTAAGCTTTTTTGACACTGCAAAAGTCCTTTGCTAAAACCAAAATAGTCATTGCTGATAGAATAACCGTTTATTACAGGGGCGTATATTTAGCATGGAAGCGTCCCCACCAATATCCATCAACTATTCTCCATCAACAATATCCACCAATAATTGAATTCACTTTAATTCACGCTGTCTGTAATATTAACATGCCGAAATGGTTCAATCTCGTCTCTCCTCGAGTCGCACCGCCTTCCAAACACATATGAACATTGTGATTGGCTGTGCAAGAATAAGGCGTGTGAGAGGTGCGTGACACACACAAGTGAGGATGGCGGGCGCAAAAAAAAAAAGGTGGACATAAGGAGCTTTTTTTAACGAAAAGTGTATGTCAAGCACATAAACTCAAGTTCGCTACAGAATGAGTCCATCATAATAATGCAGCTCGTGTTTTTAACGCATAATCTATCGTTATAGCAGGCTGAAAGTCTGCATAATATGCCCTGAAAACTAACTGTAGAATGAACAGCTAAATGTAAAAGTACATGACCCCTGCCAGTTCTCCTAATCTGTCTGAGTAGCATGTCCAATATAGGTTGAAAAAAATTTGTCAGAAAAAAATACAGCCTGTCTGTGCTCCATCTTACCTATATGAGACACGTTTCATTTACACTATGGCTAAAATAAACGGTAGTCTCTATTAAACTCCCTCTTTATCAGTTAATAAACATTATTTTAACATCAGGCCCGTGGCCAGCTTATTAAGAAACGAGTCTTATTTTTTTACTTGTTTGCAGTTATTCGCCTGATTTTCTATTTAAATATGACCTATATTGCATTGTAGTGACATAAGAACTATTTTTGCTGCATTATCTTGTCGGATAGTTATCATAACCACATTTTTTGATGTACCAAAAAATATATCCTGACATTTTGTCAAATTGCTTATCACACTATTTATTGTAAGTTTTATATTACAGTTTTAGAAATAGTAAAAATGTAGAATAAAGAAATATGAAAATATGCTTATTTTTAAAATACAAATTTATTATCATACACTGATTTTTATTTATTTATTTATTTATTTATTTTTTAGAAATCTGTTAAAACTTGTATTAAATAAAAAAGTGAAGCCTACAGGCAAATAACAAACTGGCCAGTATATTCAATTTTCCTTAGTCAAAATTTGGCCATTTGAATAACAAGAAAAATTCAAACATTAAAACAATATTAATCCAACTTTTGGTCTTTCAAACTGCTCAAACCCCCCATTGCCTGCGGGCCTGACTATTTTATTTAACTTTAATAAATTGTATGAAGAGAGGATTAATTAATAATATATTTTAGTAGCAGTTATGTATATATATATATATATAAATATATAGAAAGAGATATATATATATATATATATATATATATATATATATATATATATTGTTTTAAACCTACCCCCTTGTTGAGATGCAGGCTAGCCTATCGTTGTCAAAACGAGACATTAAAACACTGACGGTCACACAGTTGACTTGACTGAAACATCGCCATCTGCTGACACAAACGCAATAAAACTAGACCTGATAAAAAATACATAAATATAGCTAAGATGAATAGACCACTTCGAAATGTGTCTGTATTTATTAGGTAAGGTTTTAAGTAAAATATTTTTCTATAAAGATTTAATATTACAAGCAGTTCAATAAAAATTGAAATACAAATATTGTAATTTAGACCATTTTGTTTTCCCAGAATAGCAAACAAGAAAACAAATTCACTACGTTTACTCACAATATATCTTTATTCCATGACTTGCACACAAGTTTTTTTTTTTTGTAAAAAAAAACAATAATAATGCTTTACATAAGGTATATTTAAAGAGTTCAGATACAAAAACTTCTTAGTGCCATCTGAAATGTTCTTCTAAAACATTTTTCTCAGCCTCCTATGCTTGTTCAGTTATTTCTCTTTAAAGGCCTTGAAAGTAACCTATTCT
Source organism: Danio tinwini (assembly GCA_903798205.1). Classification (NCBI taxonomy): domain Eukaryota; kingdom Metazoa; phylum Chordata; class Actinopteri; order Cypriniformes; family Danionidae; genus Danio; species Danio tinwini. Next base: position 24,656,797 of record CAIGQZ010001108.1, read on the forward strand.
TTGCCATAAAAGTGAGACTTGAACCTACAGAGAGCCTGAGAAAAAAAAATGCTTGTTTTAGAAGAAAATTTCAGATGGCATTTAGAGGCTTTTTCCTCTGAAGTTGAACTCTTCGTTTTGTCAAGTCAGTTGTTTGTGATCTCTATCTGCATGAAATGAAGCTTCTCTTTCTAATGAAGTATACCCTGAGGCTGAAGTCAAAATGTGTAAAAATAAAAATGAAATGACTTGCTTCAAAGATTCCATATATTATCACAACTAGACACATATTTGAATAGTTGTGCATTCTGCTGTTGGCTTCATGTAAATAAGAAGCATCATAAAGAACCATATAAGGTAAGCTATACAAACTTTTCATCTCAACTAATGCACTGCACAATATTTACTTCTGAAATCCTCTCCAGTACATCATTAAATCTGCAAGTGTATCATGCAACTTTCAGTGGCAAAACATTACTCAATGTTTAGACCAATTATTGTAAAGACCAATAATTGGGGTGCATTTCAATTGAAAAAGGCAATTGAAATGGAAGTGTTAAAAGAAGAATAATGCAGTTTAGAGCATGTTGAGGTAGAAGGACACAGAGAATGAGGCTTTTCTGTGAGCAAGGCTCAGCAGATAAAGAGAGCTGCTGTGATATGAACTTTCTGAGATCTGTTGAACTGCAGCATTTAACTCATTTGCAGGGATTTGATTGCACATGATGGCTGCCCAGCTAGAAAAGCATTGCAAAAGTCCAGTCTACAAATGACAATGGGTTGTACAGGAAGGATCTGATCTACAGATGCTGTTAATGGAAACATTTCTTTGTTTTATTTAATATTTGTTTGAGCATATAAAAGCAGAATGTGTGACATCTTTTCTGAAAGGTATTCACCTAAAAAGGAAAGATTTGTCATCTTTTATATTCCCTCCACTTGTTTCCAACCTTTGAATTTATTTCTTCTGTAGAACAAAAAGGAATGAATGTTGAGGAAAAATGCAGCCACTGACATCCATTGCTTGTTTTGTTCCTACCAGGATGTCAGTGGCTATTTTTTGTCAACACTCTTCAAAACATCTTCTTTAGTGTTCAACAGAAGAAAGAACCCGTTTTTGGACTGTGGGGGGAACCGGAGCACCCGGAGGACACCCAAACTCGAGGAGAACAGGCAAACTTCACATAGAAATGGCAACTGACCCAGCCAGGACTCATACCAGTGACCTTCTGCCTGTGAGGCAACAGTGCTAACCACTAAGGCACCGTGTCACCTCCCTGAGTTGAACCCGCGACACACAAAATCAAAATCTTTTCTGATTATGTCTGGGTAGCAGTTTTGTCCTGTTGTTGAATAACACATGCTTGCTTTTTTGTGTCACTACAAACAATAAGTAAATAAAAATATTGTACACCTTGACTGCTTCATTATAGGAGGATAGCGAATGATTAAGACTGTGTAAAAAAAATTCCCACTGGGATAGATGGACTTTTCTAGTAGTGAGATTAAATCAACGAAATTCTGTTGGCTTTTTCTGTCCCATCCAGATATCATGTTTCAGTCTGAACAAAGCACATCAGCACGAGAGAGAGAGAGAGAAACAACAGAAGCCAAAAAATGCTCAATCATCACATGATTCTTCTAGACTTCACATAGTTTTAGGAAGTTTGTGAAGGAAAACATAGAGTTATAGAGACTGAACTGAGATTTTAGATTTTTAGGAATGAATAACTGCACTGATTACTATTTATAACACACCAACACATGAATGTAGTATTTCTATGAAATAAAATCAATATTTACCTAAACATATTTCAAAATGTATTTCAGGGTAAAGAAAACATTTACTGTCTTTTATTTGAAATTATTTAGAAAAACTGCATTCTACAGCAGTTTATAGACTAATATAAATGTATCTTATATGCTGAGGAGCTTTCAAAAAATTTTGACGTTTCAAATAAGTTTTTTTTTTGTAGATGTCAAAGATTCTTTAAAATTTTTTTTCAAAATATAGCCCAATCAAAAATATACCAGAATTGATTAAATGTATTCATAGAAAATACATTTATTCAAATATTATTTAGCAAGTATATTTTTGCCTTTTTTGATATTTATTTATTCATACTTTTTCTTTTCTTTTTTTGCAGGGTATGCATCCAGCAGCCTATTCTAACAAAAATACCAGAAATCTGTGCATCAGGACACTTCTCTGTGACATCTCTACAAGTTATTTCAGCGTTATCCTGTTAATATCAGAGCTTTCTTGCTGAATCTGCAGCTATGTGTTATTGTTGTGCTTGTGTTTTTCTTTTTGTTTAACTCCAGTTTGCTACAGGAAACCGTAAGTCACACTAGTTTTAAGTATATTTAATGGTATTTAATATAATAAATACACTTCATTGTTCTCTAACTTCCTTGAAATTTAATCAGATTTGATTTTTTGATACCGATTCCAATGCAGATTTATGTTGTTATAAAATTTCAATGATAAAAAAATCCCTTATCATTGAAAATGATAAGGGATCCCTTATCATTATCCCCCCCCCCTTCTATTTTTGTGACAGATGGAAAGAAATTATTATATTAAACTAATATATTAGGAATTATATTAGGCTTGTGGAGCTTCACTGTGGAGTAACTAAACTCTTTTCCTTTTAACAGTTTTTTTGCCACAAAAAGGGTTTAAGGCTCTGTGTGGACCCTCAGATGAGCTGGGTCAAGGAAACCATGCAACTAATTGATGAACGTAATATTGATGTTCACGACACTGAATGATCTGTCTACTCAAAAAAAGGATTTCATTGTTTCTTTAATTTAGAGCTCTGTATCCTTCTGTGATCATTGTTTTCATTATTGTTTTATTGTATTATGTATTATGATATTTTGGAGCTTGAGCAGCCTAATCATTTGCTTTAAGTCCTAAATTATAACAATAATAATATACATTGAAAAAATGCTGGGTTGTCATAACAGAATGCTGGGCCAAATATGTATACAAAAGTGTCATTTTAATTTAATTGGAAATAAACAAATTTGTCAATTTTTACTCAACATTGGATTATGACAACCCAGCATTTTTTAAGCATGTAATAATATAATAATATATTATAAATATGCAACAGTCACTTTGATTTCACTGGCATAATCTTATAACAGTTATAACATACAGTTACAACTACAGAGCACCTTATCATTAAAATACAACTTTTCAAGCATAAACACCGGTGTTTTACCACATTATTGCATATTTCATTATATTAATCCACTAAGCTGAACTCAAACCTTATAGTTTCCAGTTTTTAATATGGTGAATGTGTTGAAGAAAGTATGAAATTGCTTGTTTTTACTTGTATAACACAATTCACAAGGTCAATAAAACCATCAAATGAGGTACATTGTTTTGTTGTTTTTGTTATATCCCTCAGTTGTCAGCAAAATAGCATACATCACAGAAAAAATTCAATCAAACGGCAATGAGAAATGATAAACAAATATCTTAAAAATGGTGACAGATTAAAAAAGTGCTGTTAAAAGAGTGCTGTTAATATATACCAATATCAATTACTAATAAATAAAAAAAGACTTACATTTAAGAGCATACATTTAAAGTGGTCAGTGTCTTGAAAAATAAAGATGGTGATTCTTAAACTGCTTGGGCATAATCCATAAACTGATATAATCTATTTGTTAAGTACTAACCTCTATAAGGACTTTAAATTATTATAGTTTAGGTGAATTTAAATAACTTTAACATCAATGAATGCCAAAATGCCATGTAATGATGTCACAAAATAAGCAGTCCAGACAATCAATTACACTAACAAAATAGAGTTTTTATTATTATTATTTTTATTATTATTAAATGGTTTCAAAACTATTCATTGAAAAGTTCACAAAGCAAAAACGGCTAATAAACTTTTCCTAATAGGTTCTTTGGGAAAAACCCTTTTTTGCTATTGACCTTATTCTTTCAGGTAGGAGCAGACGCAACCATTGGAACATTATTGTCCCCAGACTTCTTGTATCATTTAGGCATAATGAAAGTATTGTTATGCTGCGTGATGTTGCAAACTGGTATTTACTTATTATTTTATTTTCATGTATTATCATGAAGTGGCTCAGTGGTTAGCACTGTCACCTCACAGTTGGCATTGGTGTCACAGTCAGTTGATATTTCTGTGTGGAGTTTGCATGTTCTGCGGCTGGAAGGGCATCCGCTGCATAAAACATATGTTGGAATAGCTGGTGGTTCATTCTGCTGTGGTGATCTCAGAAATAGAGACTAAGCCAAAGGAAAATGAATGAATGAATGAATGAATATATTGTTATGAATATACATGTATGAAGAGAAAGTAGCTTAAGCACTTATTCCAGTTTATTATTTCTGGTCATTTCCCCATGCAAATGAATCTGAAGAACAATTGCAGAAAAAGAAAGATACTATAGCATTGTAGAATAAGGTCAATAGTCTCACTGTTTTTGGTTCTTCCTAGCACTTTATGCCTTTGAATGTGTATATAACTCTGAATAATATATTAAATGACATTATTTCCCTGTATTGCACATACGTTTATCATTGTATTAAACTTTATTGTCTTGCGAAATATATGCTATGTAAAGTTATGAAGCATACAGACAGCTGACTGAAGGGGTGTCACTGTCTCTCTAATCTGCTGTCTTTAATCTTCTTCTGGACTCCAGCACACTTCATTGAGAGCTCAGCGTGATGTTTCTTCAGCATCTCCAGCCTCTGCTGCAGGTTTTCAGACGTGTCCATCTTTTCTTCATAGTCCTGCAGCAGTGTGGTGTTTCCCAGCAGGCCACAGCGCTGCTGAAGCTTCAGATTATCTGTGCGCAGGCCGTCGCGGACCTGTCGGGTTCGTGTCAGCACTTCACGCTTAAGAGCCACCAGTGTGTCTGTCTGGGCCAGTTGAGTGTGTTTGGCCTTATTCTCCGTTTGCGTGAAATGAAGCTTTTCTTTCACATGGGAAATGCCCTGATGGTGAGCATCAAAAAATAAGCACTTTTTCTGAGACAACACAGCTTACTTCAAATAATGTTTTTTACTGATTATTTTATTGATAATGGTGAACTCAAGTCATTAAAAAAGCTACATAATTTAAACATTAAAATATTTTAGATTTTAATGTGAAATAAACTTACAAATTTTTTGATTATGCTTTTATGTAAACCAAACAAACCTTCTTTTTCGGCCTAAAAAATCAGCTACCTACATTATTTACTATTAATTATAATTAATTTTAATTATTAATGATAGATTGTTAATTTTTATATAGTTAATATACATGTTTTAAAAATATATTATCACTTATAATCACTTATATATAGCTAATAACTCAATATGTAATACATTTAACCTACATCTGATGACCACTGCAAAAACAAAATGATATACAGTGCCTAGCATATGCACATGAAAATTAGGATATACTGTATATAAATTTCTCATTAAATTTGGACAATTCATATAGCTGAATTTTACAAAACATTTCTAACAATATACAGTTGAAGTGAGAATTATTAGCTCCCCTGAATTATTAGCCCCCCTGTTTATTTTTTCCCCAATTTCTGTTTACATAGAGATTTTTTTCAACACATTTCTAAACATAATAGTTTTAATAACTCATTTCTAATAACTGACTTATTTTATCTTTGCCATGATGACAGTAAATAATATTTTTCAAGACACTTCTATACAGCTTAAAATGACATTTAATAGCTTAACTAGGTTAATTAGGTCAACTAGGCAGGTTAGGGTAGACAGGCAAGTTATTGTATAACGATGGTTTGATTTGTAGAATATCGAAAAAAAATTGCTTAAAGGGGCTAATAATTTTTTACCTTAAAATGGTGTTAAAAATAAAAACTGCTTTTATTCTAGCTGAAGTAAAACAAATAAGACTTTCTCCAGAAGAAAAAATATTATCAGACATACTGTGAAAATTTCCTTGCTCTGTTAAACATAATTTGGGAAATATAAAAAAAAAAATAAATAAAATTCAAAGTGGGGCTAATAATTCTGACTTCAACTGTATATAAGAGTGTGTGTGGTCACCCTAAAATCATTAAGATAAGAAAAATAATACATTTTAATTCATATGCAGTGTTATTCTAATAAATCATTCTAATAAATTAAACTAAACCTAATAATATTTATATGCTCTTTATTTTATTTTTGGATGTTTGTGTTTTTCCTCGAACTCCTTAATTTAGATGTACTCATTTTTTTTTTATCTTAAATTGTCTTAAATGGTTTAGTTTCATTTTTGCTTGTGGCACTGACTAATATAAAACCAATAAACCAGATTTTGTTAAATATCTAATTGTGTAAGATCCCACAGAAAAGATTAATTTAAAAAGCAAGATGGAGTTTTCTGAGAAATCTGCAGGTGTATTCCTTAATCCTGGGTACTGTATACATACACTACTAGTGAAAAGTTTGGGGTCAACAGGTTTTTTAAATGTTTTAAAATAAGCTTCTCCAGCTCACCAAGGCTGCATTTATTTCATCAAAAACACAGTACAACTTGTAAAAGTACAACCTGTCAAAAACTGTTCAAAAGTAGTTTATAATTTAATTTAATAATTTATTCCAGTAATTTTAAAGATGAATTTTAAGCTTCATTACTTCATTCTTCAGAGTCACATGATCCTTCAGAAATCACTCTATTATTAATTATTCTAAATATTATTAATGTTATTACTATTAATGGTAATAGTAATAAAAGCAATAATGACTGGATTAATAATTTTATTTGAAACGACATACAATAAGAAAGCAGAATATTTAATTTTTTTAATAAATATTTAACAATTTAACATTTTTTTACATTTAAAAAAATGCCGCCTTGATGAACAGAATCATTTTCTGAAAAAACAACAACAAAACAGACCCCGAACCTTTAACCAGTAGTGTATATATTATAAGATGTTTTGCTTAGGAATAAAGCACAGTGATATACCTGCACAGAGCTTGCGATCTTCTTTTTTAGTCGATGTAGCTCTTCACTCCTCTCCTCCAGCTTGTCCATGAAAGACTGGTTCTCTGTTTTGAGCTGCTCAAAGTCCATCAGCAGGAGCCCATCCACCAGCCCCCGTTTAGACCTGAGCGCCGTCTCATACTTAAATATTTTGTTCTTCAACTTGATATTGTTGAGCCGTACACAAACCAACCTATCCTCCTGCTTCAGTTCATCCGCCTTCAGCTGCTCCATCTTTGCCATTGTTTCCTGTTTGCCCACCTTACCAGTCAGTGCAGCCTTCATCACAGTTTCATATTTTAGTGCAGCAAAAAATCTCAGCTCCTGCTCCACCTGCTTGAGTTTCTCTGAGCTCTGTAGATGGAGATCCTCCATTCGCTCTTGGTGGAGCTTCGAGTAACGCAGCTGCTGCTCTTTCATGTCCGCTATTAGTTCCATGTACTTCTCATACTGCTCCTGCACTGAGATATCCTCGTCTAACTTGATATGTTCATCCCCTTTCTTCTTACTCAAGTATTCTGCTATTCTAGTCTGCAGCTGTTGGTTTATCTTGTTAAGCTTTTCGTTCTCTGCTTGTAGTTTATGCAGCAGCTCCATCTTTTCCTTCAGGATGCTGGGGTCAATTTCCTCATCTTCTGTATGAGTCTCTGGTTCTCCAGGAGGGCTGATGGACCTCTCGCTCTCCGGCTCAGGAAGACTTTTCTCCTTGTCTTCTTCATCTTCTTCTTCTTCTTCCTCGGTGCCTTCAGGGGAAAGTTCTGTTTCAGGACCCTCAGTGTCCTCCAAAGTCTCATTCATAAGGGGGTCATCTTCTGTTATCAAATGTTGCTCAATCTGGATTTCACCGGTCTGTTGTTCACTGGTCTCAGGGACAGACGTGTCTTCTGTTGAGAGCCGCTCGACCTCATCTTCCTCTACAGCTTCTGGATTATTAGGAGCTTCAGGCTCCTCGGTTTCTTCCTCTATGACCTGCTCTGCAGGACCTTCAAGTGTTTCGGTGTTTTCCATTAGTGTGTCAGTTTCTAAAACAGAGCTTTCCTCGTGTGTGTACTCTAATGACCCCTCTTCCATTCTAAGTCTTTAGAAACGGTTGTGTTTATCAAGATTAATTCAATGTAGTTTCTCTCAACTATTTTGTGTTCGTGCGTGTTGCCATGGACACTCATAGTGAGAGCCAATGACAAGCATTCGTTGCGGCGCTTTTAATATTAATGAGACGCAGCGGCGTGAGCAGAGATACTCCACTGCGCATGCTCTGCCCCGCGCCACTGCTGCTTCCAACAACAAGCGGTAGTAAGCAATATGGCCGACCTAGGGAAGAAGTACTGCGTGAACTGCTTGGCAGATGTTACGAATTTGCGGATTCGCTGTGCCGAATGTCAAGATATTGAACTTTGCCCGGAGTGCTTCTCGGCGGGCGCCGAAATCGGCAACCACAGACGATGGCACGGCTATCAGCAAGTGGACGGCGGACGCTTTTCGCTCTGGGGTCCCGAAGCAGAGGGAGGATGGACCAGCAGGGAAGAGCAGTCGCTGCTCGATGCCATCGAGCAATATGGATTTGGAAACTGGGTACGACTCTCAAAATAAGTGCATATAAGCTCATAAAAAAACTGCCTTTGCATTGCTAAATTGTGCACGTCTACATAAACTAGTCATATCTAGTCTGCAACAAATAATGCACTGCTTACAATAGAAACTTGTAAACAGTATTTTCTTAAGGCAGGTTTGTGGCGCATGTAAATTTAGCTGAATATGTAACCCAAAATATAATGCAGAGACATCTATTTTACAACTCATTTACAGTTTTGGTCAATCATAACAACTGCATAATATAGATGGTTCATAGAGAAAACTACTGAAAACAGCTGCTTTTGCACTAATATTAGCATTGCACATTAGTATATTTGCATCATAAAAATTGAGTATTGTTTCCATTTAATTTAAGTATGTTAAGCAATTATTGTATTTTCATTGCAGTTATTATTAATGTTTCTGGCAAGCTTTAGGTTTGACAACAATTCTTTTAACACTAAAAATGCAGTGTGTAAGTTTTTATTTTCTTTAATGAACACGTTGGAAAATGTTTCTGATGGTCATTCCCAGCTTAAATTGTAATTGAAGGCTTCATGAACTGACCATCTATAGAGCATAGTCTATTGGAATGTCTTGAGATGTGGAGTAGACATTACTGAGTGGTGCATATGAGGATCAGATTGTAGGAACATCTTTATCTTAGATTGTTTACTCATCATGGCATTGTTTCAAAAGCCTTGCATAATTTATAAGATTATTTCTGTCAAGTAATGCATTAATCTTTGGCCATTGTGTATTGATAACAGAAGTTTCATCAAAAGATAGCACTGATGGTGTCTGTACCAGGACATTTCAACACTGGGTTTAGCTCAACTGCTGGTCAATTCACACATCAAAATTAACCTTTTTTCCCCACAGCTTGAGCCATCCTGGAATACAGCCATTGGATGCATCTTCTGATATGGTTGTTTATAAAATTAAAAGTTACACACTGCATCAGTCAGGGTTTAAACTAAACAAACAACAAATCAAGAACATAATAAGCAGTTCCATATATAGTCATTCATAGACTTGAGTTAACTAAACTAAATTTACTTGCTTACTTAAATACAACATTGAATTTTTTGGTCAAAGAGTGTGAAATGTTAAAAGAAGTTATTATTTATGTTTGTATTTGTAACCTGCACATTATAATTGTATGTTAAAACGATTTAAAAAATTATAAAAAAGATTCCACCACTATTTACTCACCAAATTAAAAAAATACATTTATTCATCTTCAAAAAGATGTATGTTAAATATATTTGTATCTTTGTTAAAACTTTGACTCTTCAAAATATTCATGACACATTGTAATGGCAATCTATATGAAATAAGTGCTGTAATCCAAATCTTTTGAAGCAGCATGTTTACATCTTCAGAATCAGATCTTTCATCATTTGTGTTTTGAGGAGGAGTGAAAGTTTGAAATGACACAAAGCCATTAATGTTAACAGATATTTGGATGAACTAACGCTTCATTTTTCTGTGCTAGGAGGATATGGCAGCCCATGTTGGTGCATCACGCACCCCTCAGGAGGTCATGGACCATTACGTGAGCATGTACATTCATGGAAATCTTGGAAAAGCTTGCATCCCTGACAGCATCCCTAACCGTGTGACAGACCACACTTGCCCCAGCGGAGGTCCTCTGTCACCTAGTTTGACCACCCCATTGCCCCCATTAGACATAACAGTGGTGGAGCAGCAGCAGCTTGGATATATGCCGCTTCGTGATGACTATGAGATCGAGTATGACCAGGAGGCAGAGAAACTCATCAGTGGCCTCTCTGTGAACTACGACGATGAAGATATTGAGATTGAAATGAAGCGAGCCCACGTGGACATGTACGTGCGTAAGTTGCGCGAGCGGCAGCGCCGCAAAAACATCGCTCGAGACTACAATTTAGTGCCAGCTTTTCTGGGACGGGACAAAAAAGACAAAGAACGAGAGCGAGCAGGTGGGACAGTAGGGGTTGGGGGTCCAGGTGGAGCTGTGGGATCGGGGAGCGGTGCCACCGTCGTTCCAGCAGGGCCGTTGGGTTCCTCTGCAGCAGCGACACCAAAACGAAAAATCACCAAGGAGGAGAAGGAGCAGCGGACCAAACTACGTGCCCTTTGTCAGTTCATGCCACAGCGTGAGTTTGAAGAGTTTTTCGATAACATGCACAAAGAGCGGATGCTCCGGGCGAAGGTTCGGGAGCTTCAGCGGTATCGGCGGAATGGCATTACAAGACTTGACGAATCGGCAGAGTATGAGGCAGCACGTCACAAACGGGAAAAGCGGAAAGAAAATAAAAGTATTGCCGGGTCAAAGAGAGGAAGCAGTGGTGGAGGAGGAGGACCAGCTGGTCTTGGAGGAGGTGTTGGAGCGGGAGGTGGGCTTGGCGGAGGAGTCAGTGCCATCAAAGAGGAAGGGAAGGATAGTGAGTTTTCAGCTATTGAGAACCTGTCCGGATTTGAGCTGCTGTCCGATCGGGAGAAGGTACTGTGCAACTCCATGAACCTCAGTCCTATGCGTTATCTAACTGTCAAGACTATCATCATCAAAGATCATCTACAGAAAAGGCAGGGCATTCCCTCCAAAAGCCGCTTGCCCAGTTACCTGGACAAGGTGCTGAAAAAACGGATTCTGAATTTCCTTTCGGAGAGTGGCTGGATATCCAGAGAAGCCTCTTAATGACACTGTCCAAAGAGCTGGCTGTATGAATAATGGCTGTAAATATATTTTTCTACTGTTTTATACTGAGACTAAGAAAAGCATGTGAGAACAAAATGTCTGTTGGTGCCGCACTACTGGATGTGGTCTAAAATGTCTGTCTTTGATCTTGAATCTCATCATAGGAACGGAAACATGGGAAAATTGTACATCAGTACTTACAGTATAGGGAACTTTGCAGTATGTTGTCCTGTGTAATACATCATAATGCAACAAAAACATTTCCTAATTTTATAATGCCTTTGGTATGAATGTTTCTTGAGTGGCACTCGAATGTTCCCTGCCAACAAAGCAGTTTAAAACTGGTTCAGAGTTTATGGTTTTGTAATAAGGACAGATTGTTGTTCTGCTTGCCAAGTCTCACACTAACCTGAATTTGCCTGTTTCAGTTGGATAATATATTCTGTTTTTGTCAATTTTGGGAATGTGAGACCCATGAAGCATGCTCGATATAATCTAAACGTCAGATGTTCAAGTTTGATTTTTTTCGTGGAGTTGACCTTTGTGAGGTTATGTTACTATAGCTTTTTTATTGAGCATGTTTCGGAAGCTCAAGTGAAATGGCACACAACCAGGCTGAAGTATTAGTTTGATGACTACATTAAGCTCTGATCTCCAAGTGAGAACATTTGCCATGATGTTCCTGTTTCAAGAGGGTATTCTTTTTATTTGTGATGGATAAAGCTAAAATACATCAAGGCTTGTACACCTCAAAATGTACGTTTTTCTAAGCTGAGAATGTGTTACAACTACATACTAAAAAAAAAAAAAAAAAACGCCTCAATTTTTTTCATGCAGTACCAAAACTTAGAATACAAACCTATTTTTCCATGAATATTAATGTTGTTATTGACAGCTTGCGTCTACCCCAAAGCTGAAGAAAACTTAAGAAAAGCACTGTTCAGAGGCCAATGCAAAGGTTTAAAATATTTAGGTTTTTTGAAAAGTTTAATATATTAAGAGTCAAGTAGAATAGATAGGCTCAGTATAACTTTTAGACATTGGTTTTATGTATGCGATATTGAAAATAATTGCTTAAAATGGTCGTCTACATTTGATTAGCCTGCTGTTTTTTTGCCTCAGACATGATATATAAAGTCCCAAAACTGACATTCATAGTTGAGTAAGTTGTGCCTTTTTCCCTGGTTGATGCTTTTTATTTTATTTTCTTGAAAGTGACTTTGTATTTTAATATCAAACTGTATAGTACCACATCAAAAATATTTTAAATGTCAGCTTGTTTTTTTATTCATATTTCTATGATAGATCTGACTACTCCACACAATACTATTTGTCACACTCAGGCAAGACTTGTAGTAAATGTTGGACAAATAACCATGCAACAGTTTGCAGCTATGAAGAGTCTTTGCTAATGAAACTAGGAATAAGGAAATTATGGGGAGAGGTCTTTTCTTTTGTCACTGCCTTTGTTTTATTTGTATTGAGCAGCTTTCATTTCTTGAAAGGGTTAGTCTTTATGGTGCTTATGGTTATAGAAAACAGGATTATTGGTCAAAGTACCCAAGGCATTCTTTAAGTTTAATTTTGCTAACAATTTATCAATTCTAAGGAAAAAGTAACCAGTTTATGCAAGGGTTAATATTTACACGTCAAATAATAATTTAGTATCAAAACTATTTCAGATAGTGTAATTATTTTTTTAATGTAAGTGGGGATATGCTAATGACAATAGAAAGACACTATCTGTACATTTTTAAAAGCAGTTTTTTATAAAGAAAATGACATTTTAAAAATAATCAGAGGCGGCTTTTTTGTTTAGTTGTGACATGAATGTTCTCTGGTAAAACAGTCCATTTTGGAAGGATCCTATTTGTGAAAGTGTTGAGTATTGTCAAACATATGTCATGTTCTTTCCAATTTTGTATTAAAGTGTTGAACTTTGACTTCTTGTCCTTTAATAAGCAAACAAATGGTTCTCTTCCCTACATTTTGAGGTAACTGAATTTATTCTCATACCATTAAGATTAATATGTCCTGCTTTCACAGAAAAGGCTCAAGACCAAGAGTATATTGAGCTGGTTAAGTAAAAACAATTTGTAGTGACATATCTTAAAATACATGTGTTGTTCATTGTTTTTTTCCCCCCAGATTCTCACCAGTAATGTGTTGTTCTAAAGCATTTCTTATTAAAGTGCCTTAAATATACTATTTTAACTAAGCCCTGTTTGTGAACCCGGGCCTAAATTATTTAATGAAAGTTTCACCTACAGATGATATGATAATGAAAAGAGGTACATGCTTTATTTGACAAGAGCTTGCTTGTTTACATACATGGAAATGTTGAATCCAAAAACCTTTATATATATGATGTTCCAATTTTCTCTTAGCACAGTATTGTTCTATTCATATTACAACCACCATTTTTATTATTTTGTCAGACACAAATCTGTCAAGTGGTCTTTTCAGGTTATCCTTATTTTCTCAGATCTCCACAAAAACCAGGTCAGTATTTATTACAATCTGTTGATTAAACGTGACATTTCATCATGTTTGCACATTATAAAACTAATAATGAAAGTTAGAAAGTACATCTGCAAGTAGGCAAATTATTGTGAAATTATAAATATATTTTAAGATAAAATGTTAATTCAAATCCTGTATAGAAGACTAATTATCTTGTACAAACTGAAAAACCTGCTCAACACTGACGAAAAAAAAAACAAGTGGAATCTGACAACTGTCGTAAAACATTACCAAACTGATATTCTTCAGTAATTCATATAAGAGCAAATAAGTACTATAAGATGTTTCAGATGTATAACACACTGCAGTATTCCTTTAGGTCTCAGAAGTCTGGAATAATGATGATCCTCCAGAAAATATTGCTGTGGTCCATCAGAAATTCTTTCAATTTTCAATCACATACATGGCTGTCAATTTTCAATCACATACATGGCTCTCATATAT